>VXBB01009345.1:69537-241534 GCA_013399915.1 Illadopsis cleaveri
GAGAGGTAAAGAGATTTTAAGGGCAGGAGAAAATGCGATTGATACTTCTACTTCCTTTTATTATTATTATTATTATTATTATTATTATTATTATTATTATTATTTTAATACCTTTACTTCTGAATGCTTATATAGATGGAGTCCGTTCTTTGAGCAGTTCCCTCTTTGGAGAGGGAGTGACTTAATTCGGTTTCTCACTTCAGCTTTTGTTAGAGTGCTCGGCGGATGGGGCTAGGATTTCAAGCGCTGGCAGAGAAATTTTTCTCTTCTCTTTCCCGAGGTAGAGCACATTGGCGTACATCGTCCTTTGCGTCGTCCTCTGCATGAGGCTCGTAGATGAGAAGTGCTCTGTGACAACGAGATGTAAGACAGAGTGTCAGTTTTGCCTTTGCCTTGGGACTGAGCGTTATTGATGAGAAGTCTTCCTAACGAATTTGTGTGTGGCTGGGATTGTATGAATTCATTCCACCTGTTGAATCATCAGTTTGTCTCTTTAAGATGGGATACAGAGCTCAGATCTGTTGCTCCCTTGTGTACACGATGGAAAGAAACGTGAAAATCTGCCCCTCCCCATACCTCTGTTCCCCCCATAGCCCAGCAGCAGAGCTAATGCTCTCATCTTTCCCAGAGGAGGCAATTGCAGGAGGCAGATGGAGTTGTCCAGATGAGAGCCAGGAGAGTCGAGCCCTGTGGGGGCTCGGGAAAGGGTTGTCTCAGTCAAGTTCATACAACTCTGACCTAGGAGCTCCAGGAGACACAGAGAGAGAAGGAGTTGTTCCTGTGGTAATATGCATCTTACTGAATTGGGGAACTCCTGATGCTGGGTTTGGGAAACTCCTCCTGCAGAGAGGTGAATTACTCACACTGTATTAAGAGGGCAGGTAATAGAAAAAGAGGGGTAAACCTTAAAGAACAGCAGAGCATTAGAAAAAAGGAAGTCTGTCAATCAATATCTTCCTTTCTTTTATATGCATTTTAAATTTGCGGTATTTTTTACACTGGTTTATTCCATCTGCTGGTAAGGGGAAAGCTGCTGTTTCAAAAGATGTTTCTTGTCTTCGACAAGAATTTTGGGAGAATCCAAAAAGCTTCTGTTACAAGCAAAAGTCAAGTAATTCCTTATGAACCATCAATCACTTTTCCCTCCTCCCATTTGGGACTGAGTGCTTATATCAAATATCAGCCCAGCTAGCCTCCTCAGGCAGAAGTGTCCTGCTTTATCCGTATCTGTCTTTAAGGAAAACTGATGCTTTTTTCAGATGGAAGAATTGAAAGATGCCTTCCAAGAGCACTGCATTCAGAAAAGAGCATTTACATTGTTTTACAACACAGTCGGTGCCATTTGAATCACTTTTATTCACACAGATCACTGTTCCTATTGTAATCTGTTGGATTCCTGAATGCGTCTTTGCTTGCAGTCTTAGGTCTTCAAAGACCAAAATTTCTCTTTTTTCCCTCAATGTTTCTTTTTCTTGCCTTCTGATCTAGATTAATAAGGTTACAATAGGTTAAACAATGCACTAAAACCAGTCTGAGAGTATGAAAAAATTCCTGAATATATTGAGACAGGATCAGATGGCATTTACTTTGTCCTTTTTGTATAATTAGTAAAATCTGTTCAGCTTTGATTTAAATCACCCCGAGTGTCCATTTTGAGATCTGTAGCTTACATTGGTGACATAAAATCAAATTCAGTGGGAGGAACTTAAATTTTCTAAACCTGACATTGCTTCAGAGATTGACAGTGTTTCCCAGAGAGGCTGAGAGTGCTAGTGCCCATTGATGGAGTTACAGGATTTTGTGCTAACTCTTAGTTCTCTGACATCCTCTTAAATAGTGCAATTACTTGGCAATAATGGGATGGCACCCTCTATTTAAATCCTGACAGAAAAGGCATCATGGGTATATACAGGTATGGGCAGTGTCTGTCAGCCTGGGAGCTGTGTGGCTCCTTTGGTAAGAGCAGTAGCAGGCACCTGGGTGTAGGGAAAATGCAGGCAAATGGGGTCTTCCCAGTTTTCCAGTTCCAAATCCTGTCCAGAGCAGTTCTACATAGCAGGACATTGAAAGATTTTGCTTCTATAGCTTTTTATTTGAATTACAGTTTCCTCAGATAGTGAGTACTGTGCAGCAGTGCTGAGACATTATTTTTTCTAGGGGAGAAAAAACCCCAAAGCTGTAGCTTTCTGCTGCTTATTTCCAGTATCATTGAAAATAGGTTACGATTGCAAACTTTACACCTGTGAAACATCTGCTGTCTGAAAATACAACTCCATTGCATATCCTGTGTTAAAAGCTGTAGTGTGCTCTGGTGAGAAGTTCTAAGGAGAGATAACATAGTGGTATGGTAAAATTAAATTGAAATATCTTTGAAAGATTGAGAATTTTTAAAACTAAGAAGAAATGGGTCCCAACTGAAATTCTAGTAGTAATTTGCATCCTGGGGGCATATTTTAATTGCATATTCTTCAAGGTCCAAAAACAATGAGTCAGTAAATCAATCCCAGAAGTGATAAAAGCACTTGTTACAACAATATTTACAATAATATTTTCATATACCCTTTGCTTAACTGAGCTATTGATCTGAGAGTATTGTGAGGATGGTGAAAGGCTTGTCTGAGAGCCCTGTGTCAGTGGGCTGGCCACTGTTTGCTATGTGTTTGCAAATGCAGCCTCTCAGCTGTTAGAGGAAAGGATTCACCTAACAAGTGACTTAGGCCAGCACATACTGATTCACAGCAATGGAGGAAGTCTGAGGAGGAGTTTCACTTTGGGACTCAGCAGAAAAAAAAGTGAAGACAGGGAGGATTCACTTAGATGTACCTTAGTAAAAGCTTTTAAAAAAAAAATTATTTTATGGAGAATCAGGGAAACTTAGGGTTTGGCCAGTCTTTATTTTTGTATCATCAAACTACCCAATGTTTTTAAGCCGTGCAACCATTTTAGAAATAGATCTCAACCCTCCTTGTTTCAATTAATTAAAAAGTAGTTTTTAAATAGATCATAGAATGAATTAGCAAATAAAGAATGAGGCATTTTTATTTATATAATACTCAAATCAAGAATTTGGACACTCAAAACTGCTTCCCATTTTTTCTTTTTCTAAAAGTCAAAGCTACTTGGAAAATTCTGCAGGATTTAATGAAGTTTTAGTGTCTTTGAAGCTGGATTTTCCTGGTTAATTTTATAAATATATAAATAATTTAAAAAATAAGTTCAGCTAAACTCTTGCATGATAGAACTCAGTCGCTGTCATAGTGGATGGCTTCACTTCACTGCCACTGCACCTGTTCATTCTTCTCAAGGCTTTTGCTTTTTGGGAAAGAAAACTTTCTGTATTGTTAAATGGACATTTCCAACTATGTCCACATGTGTAGCTCTTGGAAAGGAGCTTGGGAAGAAATTATTACAAGCCACCTTCAAAAGAACCAATTTAGAGTTTCTAAAGAGTACTTAACCAACTGGTTAAAAGCTGACACAAATCATATTAATAATCAACACATTTATATGAATCCAGCCACAGCAAAAATTGTTTTAAAATCAGTGGGCCAGGGCACACAGAATAGTTATGAATGACTTACAGTTCTTTGACTTCACTCAGGGGCTGGATGCACTCTTGGCTAACACGGACATTTTTCCATGACCAATGAATTAACAAACCCGAGCTTCAGCTTTTAGGACCTTCAGGAAATAGAGAACTCCCTGATCAGAAATCTCCCCCAAAACCAAGGAGAAAATTGAAAACATTTAAGTGTCTTTGCTTTCAATAAGAGTGAAGAACTGTGCATCATAGACTTCTTAAGAATCTGCCCTAGTAATAGCAATATCCCTAAAAAAGATAACAGAAGTGCTGCTTTTTTTATGATACCAGCGTCTGTGTGGATGCCTGTGCAGAGAAAATAATTCCAATGAGAGCATGTTATAACATATAGAAATGTATGGTTCATATGATGTGTAGGGTTAGGGAGGCTTTAGAAATAGGTTATTCTTGGTTTACCCCTGAAATGCCTGTAGATCAGTTCTGTAAGCCTGAGTTTAGTGAGGAAGAAGGAAGCTTGGGAATAGATGGGGATTCACAGATAGATTTGTTTTTTTTTGCCTAATCGCCACACTGGATTTTTCTCAATCTTGCTCTGAGGATCCCATTGAAAGGTCAATTATTGAATCTTCATAGGTGTTATTGTAGACACATTAAATGACTTTTACAAGAATCACTTTCTTTGATGAAGTAATTATCCTCATTCTGCCCTGTCAGCACCCTCTTTCAGCTTTCCACTTTGCACAGAAAAAATGCAAATGAATTTTAATTGTGTTTTAAGCAGCCTTTCTCACCAGGGTGAAAAAATCGTGGAAGAAGACCTGTTGAGTATTTCCTTATACCCTCTCAGCCTTAATGGAAACATTCCCACTGGCTATTTTAAAAGCAAACTTCTGTCTTCAGGTTGTGCTGGACTCTGCTGCTGCCTTAGCTTGTAATGAAATACCGTGCAAGAATTGGGACTGGCAATGCTAAATTTTTAGTTGACGTATCCTAGCGTGAAGGCTTTGTGGAAGGACTGGAAGGACTGCTAAAGGAGGGCCTGATTCTTTGACATGCCAAGTCTCTCCACTTCAAAGGACTATATGGTGCTGATTTTCACGGATACAACTTCTGTGACCTTATTTTCAGTGGTGTTAAGAATGTGTAATTGCCACGGAGATCTTAACCTCTCCCTTGATTTCTGCTCTGAGGTACCCTAAACAGGCTGTGATAGCCAGAAAGTAGGCTCCTCCTCAGCACAACAGTCGTGATTGGAATAATTTTGGGGGGGATTCCTTTTTCTTCTGCTTCAATATTGTGTCAGTCTGTAGGAGTTAAATAATCATGACAACGAGGTTAATACCTGAGTGGTCATTTTATGCTATAGCTGGACCATGCTTTCTCTTCATATTTAGTGCAAATGCCTGATAGTGTGAAAACAATCAGGCTGGATCAGATGCAGGTTTCTGGATTGTGCCTGTCTTTGTAATTTCTAAGTGCTCTTGCCATTTAATTGTGTCATAGAATAATACAGTGCTCCATAGAAGGCAACGAGGCTGTTGTTCTTACACTGAGAAGTTATTTTTTTGCTTCATAAAGCTTAATCTTTTTATGCCAGAAGATTGTAGAAAGCTATGAAAATACAGAATTCAGCCCATGACTCTGGGTGCTTAATGGTTTTTATTTTGCTCTGGATTTTAAAGATAAATAGAAGATTTATTATGGTAGGATTTGGGGGTTTCCTGTGCCAAGCTCCTTGGAGCAAATAAAAAAAAGTCCTCATTTACCATCAAACAAGCCTAGCAAAGTCTCCATTTGCCTAGTGGCAAGTCAGGCGCATTATTCACCTCAATGCTCAGGAGTGTTGGCCACATAAACTGTAACACCATAGCACTGCTGTGCAGGTCCCTGCAAGGCTGGCAGGGCGGCAGAAAGCCCACACTGCCCTATTAGAGGCTCCTTGGATTATTCTGTACAGGGTAAATTCTGTTTACTTCATAACTCAGGAAGTTGTGCCTGAGCTGGGGAAAGGGAGGGCAGCTGTGGAAGTGCCTAGCAGTGTGCCGTTACAGAAATGTACAATAATTAATAGCTTTTGTGAAAATACAGCCATATAATGCAATTTCAGGAATTAAAAAAGCCATCTCAGTCTGCTTCTCAGAATGAAAGATTCGATTGTGAATTGTCTGGTTATTAAGAGCATTTCAGGACTGTTTGTTCAAGTTACATTAAGGTGCTGAACATCATTCATCCAGGGTAATGCTGGAATAATTGATTTAGAAAAAAATGAAAAGAGGTTGGATTGAGCACACACAGGGCATGTAAGAAAGTAATCCAGTATGGTTACAGACTTCCACAGAAAAGCAGTTTTGCCCCAAAGAGGAATGGAAAATACCTGGGGCATTTTTTTGCCTCTGTTGTGCCAGATGCCTTGCTCCTGGTTGTGCTCTCAGACACCCACAGGACTGGAGAATCCACTGGCTTCTGTAGGTGCTGACATGTCCTTGGGCTGAGAAATGATAGGAAAATAGCAAATCAAGAATAATAGTGCTGTAACTTAGCTGGATGAGGACTGGGTGTCCTGAATCCTTCTGAGGGGCTCACTTGGCTGGGACAAGGGATGCAATGCAGTGGGGAATGGACCGAGTCACCCTTGCGTTCATGTTGAGTCACAGGTGTACATTATCCTCCTGGGAATGAAATGGTGGTGAAATCAGGAAGAGATGAGTTAATATTAGCAAAGAAATAGAAAACCAGAAAAGTGATAGAAAACCAGAGAGAGGGATCACTGTTGGGAAGGAAGAGGGGAATGAGGTGGGAAAGGGCACGGTTCAGGGCTTCATTTCCTACCCACCAGCCGCTCTCAGCATGAAAAGAAATTAGAAACTATTTTCAGACTTTCTCCCTGCATCTGGGTACCTCCCTGTGTTGTTTTTATTTTTTTTCCAGAATAATGAATAGCATGGTTCCTATACATGAAATACACTATTCAAAATAGTTTCTGAAGACAACTTAGGACATTATATGAGTAAATGTAATAATTTAGTGTAGTTTAGATATGTAAGAGAGAGGAAAGGGAACACCTCTCAGTTAAGCAGAAGCTTTCATGACAAAGAGCAGGCTTTCTTCCCATGGTCTTTGTTCTCCATGGTTTAATGCAAAAAAAATTAGGATTTTCAGGAAAAATTAAAAAGACTCTTCTGGAAGAAATATTTTCTCTTATAGTCAGCTCCACAGGATTTTAAAGAATAATATTTAAAATCCTGTTTGAAACTTTTGCTACTTTATTCAAGCTTTTGGCCTTTTTATAATCAATAGATGCTATACATGGAGTTCAGTCTATGGATTTTCATTGGATGTAAACATCATGTATTTCAGTGCTTTATAGTATTAATCTTTAAATTATCAGTATACAGAAGTTTTTTATATGCCAGAAAGACTATGTTAGACATTATTGCAGTGAGTGTAGTTATTTATTCTACAGGTATACCTAGAGGCAATTTCTAATTGCTAATTAAATTATGCATAACACCTTTCTGATTGTTAAGGTGATAATTAAACTCAATTTATAATAATCAAGTACTTCAGATAATTTGGTTTTCCCCCTCTACTCAAAATTTATACTCATTATATTGTTTATTTGCATTTTTTTCCTGGGGGGGTGGCTGGAAGGAAACTGGATCAGCTTTTCTGCACAGCAAGGGAAGTTTTTTGAAATGCCATCCTGGCTAGGACCCCCAAAATTAAATGAGGAATTATAAATAGTAGCAATGGTTTCTTGCTGTAATTACTTGCAATTGAATGAGAATATGTTTGTGAACTGATTCTCAACCATTTTATTTGTGAATATTCAAAGAATTACTGAGTATTCATGAGGATACTTGAATAATCATGAATTAAAATATAAATAATTACATCTCAGACAGTTGCTATTTGCTGTACCATTTACAATGATGTTTGCTGTGCAGACAAATGGGAAGAAAAAGCTTATTATTATGGTCATCTAATGAAGTGAATAATATTTATTTTGCATTTTTTCCCTGGAAATTAAGCATTTCTTTTTTAGTCTTCTCCCTCCCTACCTCCCAATTTCTGCTTCCTTCTTTTTCTTTATTCCACATTCACAGTTGTATTATTTTTGACCTGAGTCGTGACTTTTCTCCTGTAAGTCAGGGAGTTTGTCCAGCTCTGTTTCTAAAGCAGGAGGTGATTCATTGTTAGCACTTGGGCCGTTGCACGTACTTCGACTGGTGACTCCTGGTGACAGCCCGGTGCTGTCCTTTGCTCACATTAAACAGCACAGCAGAGCACCAATTCATATCCAGGGCCTCAGGACATTGCAGCTGTACAAAGCTTAATATTGTAATATTAATATTTTGAAGGTGTTGCTGGTCAGTCACCTTTCTTTTAATAAGGCAACATTCACACCAACTCTTTACACTGTGGTTGGCCAAATTTTTTCCCATGTACTCACTAAGATGTGATCTTCATTGCATGTACCAGAATTGCCTCTTTGAGCACAGCAGATCAAATGTTCTTAACTCTTCCCTGATATCTCTGTCATAAGGGGACTGCCATCAAGATTTGTCGTTATTTTACTTGTGTTCTGAGTTTGATATAATTTAATAATAAATTTGAAAGAACGGTTGATGATATTTGAGTAGGAAACCAAATCTCAGTACAGGGGAAACCCTAAGTGAAGAATGAAGAAATAATAAAAGTAGAGTTTTGTGAAATAGAACAGAGGTCTTGAGGTTTTTTGTTTTTTGTTTTTGTTTTTTTTTTCAGTGCACAATGAGTTACAGGTGAGATATCCATTTATAAAGGGATATTTTGTGGAAAAAAACCCCAGAAATTCCTGAACTATGTTTCCTCTGTGTCTAAGATATTGTGAAACTCTCCCTTTATTCTTGTGTATCTTAACAATAAACAAGGGAATCGAAAGCAGTAATTTCTCCTTTGTGAGGGCAAAGGAATCTGAAGCTGGAAGCCTGGTTTGCAGAGTTTGTAGAGCAATTAAACATATAAGGATTCCCAGTTCAAATTGTTGGCTCAAAATGCATCCTGATTTAAAAAGGAAAGAAGAGGAGTAAGTTCCTTGCACAAGGGATTTACCAAGCTGGATATCTAACATTTTAATTTTCTTCAAATTACATTTTGACTATTCTGCTATTTTTAGTGAGGACATGAATTTCAAAGGTTATTATAAAATATTTGTTTGCTTGTTTTTCTTCAGAAAAGTCTTTAGATACTTATTTGGGGCCAAATTCAGCAAGGAGCTGAGAACTCTAGCCCATCAATTTCCTCCATTTAAACAAAAGCATGACAGTGATGATGACTTATACTTTAATATTCCCCATTTTTAGTGAATGTAGTTCTCTTTCTCTTTTTTTGCTTTTGTTCTAGGATTTTTTTTAGAACTGAGGATTTTTTTTTCGCTAAAGGCATTCCCGCTACTCTTACCAACTCAGAAAAAGTGATTGTTTAATATTGAATAGAGTTTGAATCCCATTTGACTTGCTATATACTTTCTCCACATCATGTGCATGTATAAATTTCTCCCTCCCTAGGTAGATCTATAATATGTACACATATATATATTATATAATTCAAATATTTTATATATAGATAATATATAATTATACTATATTATAATAATTATTAATTATTATATACTATATAATAATATATTATTAATTATTATTAATTATATAATAATATATTATTATATTATATATAGTACTAGCATTTTTGATATAGTTTTTCTATAGGAATAATCTGTAGTATAATCTTTTTCTAGGGACACTAAAACACTGTATTTAAACATTTAACATATCTTAGGTATTTTAGAAATACCATTCTTCTCCATTCCCATTTTGCACATACTTTTTTTTATGGCAACAAGTGTTAGATCCTAGTGTTACATTTGATGGCTAAAAATCAGGGAATTGTGGTTTGCAAGAGAGGTTTCATGCACTTGGTAGTGAAAGCTACTTTAATTTTACAATGGAATTTTCACACATGTTTTTGCATAGAGCAGCAAAAAAAGGCCTTACTTTTAATGGGAGAAGCATTGTTTTAAGTATAGATTTGTCCAATTAAGTTTGCAGCAAGTAGGTAACTGAAGGTAGAACTGCCTGCTGTCTTTGGTGATAATCACTCAACAAGGGCATTCCCTTTTTTCCAGCAGATATATTTGTGACAGCATGGGTTTCCCTCCAGGCAGAAGTGGATGTGAAATCTTCTTTTAAAGTGCAATTCAAAAAATTCCCTGTGTTAAACAGAAGTGCAAAAAACTCTTCTAATGAAAGACAGATTGCAAGCGTTTGCTTAAGATTATCGCTCTGCTAAACTGAAGCAGAGCAGCAGAAATTCCTGCATCATTTATATCCCGTGAGCAAGGCAAAGGCAAAAGCTGGAGGGAAAATATTTGATAATGGGTGAGCAAACAGCTGTGAGGAAGAAGAAGCTGCACTTTCAGTCACTGAATGTCTTGGCAAAAGAAAACATTAGTTTAGTCAATGCCAAAGGAAGCAAACCCTGGGCTGTGCCATGTCATAAACCCTTAAAGGGACACTCTCTACTTGGATTTTAAAAAAAGATCAGTTCTGATGTTCTCCAGTTTCTTCTTTTAAATACTCTGTCTGGCACTTAAAAGTGTATAAAACTTTAATTCCTGCTCACAGGATCTTTCCCTTTTTTATGTTTGCAAAGGTGGTTTCTGTTAGCCCGTTTCCTCCTCGCTATCTGAGGCCCTGATCCTGCCAAAATGTATTCATGCCCTTTATTGCAGTGAGTCTCCCATCCAAATCCCTCCCAGCAGGAAAGGTGAGCTCACACTTATGTGTTTGTAGGAGCAGCGCCTAATTGTAGGAAAAATGGAAACTGCACAGAGTTTTGTCTGTGACACAAAATAAACAATAGAGACTATGGAGTAAAGTATATTTCTTTAAGACTTCAGTTATAGACGTGCTAGATGTGATGTGTAACTGTAATAAGGGACAGTCCCTTCAGAGAGAAATGTAATATTTCATCTTATAAGTATATAGTTTTAAGCAGAAATATCTATTAAAATAGTAGATATTGAAATTATTTCAGTTGTGAGGTGAGGAATCAGGTTCTTTATTTTCATCCTATATTTTCATTTCGATGTAAAACTGTCAAGCCCTTTTGTTGCTTGCCATGGAACTCCAATGGGACTTTGATTTTATTTCCCTCATGCATGACCTTGTTTTGCACATTCAGCAGTTCTGATGTTAGAACTTTAGGTCAGTCGATTCAGAAATTGCAGTATTTATCAAATCACCTTGTATGGTGTCAACAGAAGAATGTTAAACAAAATGAAATTGCGACCCCTTATAGGCCCTTATGCAGAAAAATAGTCTCACTGAAGCCACTGGCAGCTGCAAAATACATCAGATGCGATTTAGGCATTTACTTGAACCTAAGAGCCTAATCTGCATTTGAAAATGTGTGATGGAGAAGGAAAGTGTGCTTAAATTATTTACATGCCTTCAGAGGTATATCAAGTTTTAAAGCATGGTATTGGCATGCATGACCATAATTGAAAAATCCAGTTTAGCCATAACAGGCTACCTTTACCTTGTGCTTGAGGTGGCTGAGATAGACTGCAAACCTGATGGCCTTTTACAGAGCTTGGTAAAGCCTCTGCACAAACAGCTGTTAGACCCTACATGAAGAATGGGAATGATAGAGCACTGAGCTGTTAGGTGAGAAATTATCTTTCTCTCTTTCTTTTTTCTGGTGAACAACCTGTGGTAAAAGTTGGGCAAAGGTGTTTTGCTATTACTCAGTTTTTGGACTTCAGTTGCAGGAATGTTATGTAGAAGAGAGGTAACCTTTATTTCTCCTTCTGTCTTCTTGCACACTGGTGCAGCTATTTTACTGAAAGTTGTTTGCAGAGCACAGGAGAGATGGCATAATTTAGATCTTGTAAAATAAAATATGAACAAGCATGTACCAGCACTTTGGGAAGACTTTATAAGCATTTTCCACCCCAAAAGCCTAGTTTTGCTCTTCCTCTGGGCCCTGAACTCTTGAAGACTTTTAGAGGGTATTTCTGTGAAATGAACAAGCCTCTTGCAAGCAGCTGGACGGATGATTTGCATCATGTTCTGATGTCACCAGAAATGTTAGTTCTTTCTGCCCCTTCCCCAATACCTGTATCCTGGTTTTTACCAACATTTTCAGCTCCCCATACATTTCCCTGAATATTTCACAGCATCCCAGGTGCAGGTGAACGTTTTCTTCATCTGGCTCTTGTCTGAGGATGTTCTCCTGGGCTCAGCACAGAGAGCAAGTAGTCAAGAGAGCCTCTTCAGTGAAGGTGCTAATTTGTTTTTTATGTTCACAAAATGTGTAGAATTGTAATTCATTTGACACTGTTATCCTTCTGTCAAACTTGTTAGAAGCTGACTAGTAAGTCAGTTTGGATCAGTGGGTGAGAATATTAAGGCAAAAAGGAAAGTTTACCAACTGATGGCCTTCTGTGAGCCTAAATTCCCAAGAAATACAGCTAAAATGTTTGATATGTAGACAGGCAATCTGTCTCCTTATTTTACAACCCAATGTTCAAAAGAGATGCTTTAGGCTAGAGTTATTTTATGTGCTCATGAAAAGATGAGGGAAAAAATAAATTTTCCACACTTTCACACATTTTTTGTCATTTGTATAGTTTCATTCTTCAGCTTTCAGATCTGAATGTCACTTCAGGAAACAAGCCCAAATACATAAAGCTTATGCACATGCTGTTAAGAGCTGCTGATTCTCTGTGCCCCTTTGTTCCTGACATAGTCTTTTAAACATTTCCTCTCTTTTCCAAAAATACATATAAGGAGGTATCTAACAAAAATCAGCGTATCACCATTAGCAAACAAATTACAACCTGAAGGTACAAAGAGAACATCAAAAACTGCTGGTTTAGAGATTGCAGATTCACACAGACGTCCATAGGGTGGTTTGTAGTGTTTGGCACCTTGGTTTAAAGGATGTCGCACTTCATTTTTCCAGAAGGAGATTTGGGTGTCTGCGCATTCAACTCCTGTACTGTAACATTACTTTAATTCTGATTATGGCAAACTATCCAGGAGCATTTCATTGCTGTGCCTCAGCTACTGCCCCTTTTCTCAGACTGTTTTAGAAGCCCTGACAACTCAGAATGAAATGTTTACCCTTATTTGGTAAATGGTAGCATCTTAAAATGATAATTAATACACAATTAACCTTTCATATTTTTTTTTTCAATGGTTTGACATAAATAGTTACACCCTCTGAGTAAAGATTTGCCTGTTAGGGAACACAGATTAAGAACCCATTTACCACATATGACTAATTAAAACCCCATATTAAGAGTTCAGTATAGTTGGTTGGCTCTTGTGTGGAACACTGGATATGAATTTCATCAGAGTATTTATAGATACAACATTCCTCCTTTGTATCACCATCTGCTCACCAACTCTGACTCTCTAGCTGAGCTTCAGGCTCTGTACCAATGTCAGCGGAAGCTTTAAAATCTGCCATTAAAATAGAAACAACAGCAGAGATCTGCTGTTAAAATAATAGCAACAACATCCCTCTGTGGGATGCTGGGGAACACACAACTATGGACAGGCCTGATCCAGCATTCCTTTCTTACTCTGGGAGCTCTTTTGTGGGGGTAAAAATAAGAAAAGAAAGAATGCAGAGGCTGAGCTCGTTTGTGTACAGATAAATGGAAATGTGGAACTGCTTTCTCCCATTGTCCTTCTAGCTGAACACTGGGGAGAGATTGGAACAATGCATGGAAGTGCCATGGAGGGAATGTAAAGAGATGCTCAGCAGATGAATTCAATATAAACACAGCTAAAACCACTGATAAAGTTAATTTATACATTTTCCAATTGACTCTCCATGTAATTGTGACTAGGCTAGCTTCTAAGCATATTACAGTTAGTGGCAGCAGGATTAGAATTAATAGGAGCAATGCTTACGCTGGATTGTAGTGGGACTGAACTTAGGGGTTATGTACAAAACACCCTGAAAACACACACAAGTAGAGCTGTGAGCAAGAAAACAATGTGTCAAAATGAAAGTGGTGAATAAACATTAGCTTTGCTGTCTGGCAAACTTTTAGTTGATTGTAAGGGAAAACCACTGAGCAGCATCATCTGGTTTGGCCCATGAGTTGTTGGTTTTTTTTTTTTCAAAAAGTCTAAGTGGCCATGGTATGGTTGAGACATATTCCTGGAGAGCATCTCAGAAGGCACACATGTCTAATGAATTCACATCTTGTTAATCAGCACAACTTCTTAGCCCATCTTTATGTGTTATACTAGCAGAACTCCAGACACTCTTCTCCTGACAAGAAAATATTGTGGTGGCTAGTATGAAAGAAAAAGATGATCACAGTGATCAGCAGTGTATCTTGAGAGGCTTTACTTCTCATGTTTTGATGCTGCTTTGATAAAAAAGTAGCCTGAAATGTAACATAATGAGCTTTTTCTAACAGTGAGAAATTGAGGGCTTTAAAAATTACCTTTTTCAGAAGAATAATTTAGGACTAACAAATAAAGCTAACCACAGCAAAAGGATGAAAAAGGACAAATCCTCAAGACAGAAAATGCCTTTGGATGATTTCTTATCCAGAAAAAAGAATGTGAGTACCATTTGCAATGGATGTTAACAATGTAAAATCAGTGGGGTGTTTTAGGTGCTTGGAGTAGGATAGGACAAAGTGCATCTCTAGTGCAACAAAACCTGTGAATTCTCATCCTTCACTAAACAAAGTTACAGTAGTTAATTTACATATAGAAGGAGCTTTGCTGGTTTTGTTGCAATTACTTGCTGAAGAGCTAGACAGAGAAATAATTCTGTGTTTTGTGGTGCAATAGCTGAGAAGTGTATCACTGACTGGAGGAAGTATGAGGGATACAGTCTGTTATTAAGTATCACCAGAATGTCAATGAAGTGACTGTGCTGAATATATTAGTGATAATTGATAACTCATCAGAACAGCAACATTGATAAAAGTAAAGTGTTTGATCTCTAAAATACTCAGTATCCTGGTCAGCTATTGCAGGGTACAAATAGACACTTGCAGTTTCATGGCACAGGAAAAAAACCCACAGAATTAATCAACAAAGACTAACACAAAATGGCAGCACGATAAACAATCAGTTAATGTTTCAACAATGTTGAAGTGTAGTGGGAATACTACCTTTGTACACAAATTAATTTCCTCTTATACCGTGTAGGATTTTTTGTCTTGCTTCCCTTGTGCACTCAGAGAGTGCTGTTGGTTAAGTGGAGCATGAGATGGAGGTGTAAGCTGCCTGTGTCTCTGTGCCAGGGGGAAATGGCTGCTGCATTTTGTTTTAATCTAAACTGTGTGAGTCTGTCGGCAAGGCTGTGTGGAAATGAACAGGAGACCAAAATGAGAGGGCAAAATAAGAGATCTCCATGAGATAAGGGAACCCAATTTATTATTTTTTAATGACAGGCATATGGAAGAGACGTGTATACCACAGTAGTAACAAGAAACAGCTTACCATTTAATAACAGGAGAAGATAGCATTTATTTTTATGGCAGGTCAAGAGCCCAATCCACAAAACAGATGAAACTTTGCTTTCATGAGCTCAGCAGACCAAACCCACACCATGCAAGCCACGACTGCAGTTGGACTGGCCTTTGAAGTTAGCTGTATCGGCCTTTGCAGTATCAGGCACATGAAGCCCTGGAACATTACAGGGCAAAACCTTTAAAAATTACTGTAAAGGGGAAGAAGCATAAAGGGGAAAAAAAAAGTCAAAATCCACATTCTTGTGGATATAAATCAGTTCCAGTGGCCTGAGTGAATTTTCCCTTGTTGATACTATGTGAGGCTGACCTAGCAAGACAGAAGTATGAATACAGTAGCCAACTGGGGACAACTCCAGTGAGATAAGCATTATCTGTGCAATCTGAGATAAATTAATTTTATTTTTGTGCAATAAAGGTGGGAACTGCGAAGCGCAAACCATACAGAGGTCAGACTGGTCTGCACCTTTGCTGTGTGCCAGTGACTGTCTGTCAGTAATCTACAACACCTTGAGGCATGGGCTGAAGACTTGAATTTGATCTATAGCCTTTTACTTCCTTGGTCTTTTAAGACACTGTAGGATTTCTCCTGGTCACTCTGGGTTTTTCAGAGAAGCAAACTGGGATTAAAAGCTGGTGTCTCTGGCTAGAGACACCTTTTCTGTCAGGGATGTATCTGCCTAAGTAGGAAGAAATAACAGTTTATTTGAGTAGATCAACCTTGCTCCTTCTTGCTTTTTCCTGGCTGCTTTCAGGTACTTTCCATTCAGTTGATATTTTACTATCTCCTCTCCAAGTCTCCAGCTTCTCTCTTTTGTTTCAGAATCCTGTTTCTTTGCTCTTCCCTAGAAAACTCATCATGCTCATTCTCTTAGAGTATCTTGTCTACAGGAACATTAGTGCTGATAATTCTCCCGAGATGTTGTCTGGCACATGATCATGAGGCCAGGCACTTCCTTAGCTATTTACCTTTCATTAAATAAATAAGGAAAAAAACCCAAACCAAAATGAAAGATGATTTTCTGTTTAGACAACTAAAAACCTCCAGTCCAAACAAACCTAGAACAAGTAGAAATTGCAAACCAAGATATTCAAGATTCATAAGAGCATTAACATGATACATTTAACTTAATGGAAGTATTATGCCTGTTAATAAATTTAAAGAAAAGTAGGATGTGAATAGTGCATGTGCAATATGTAAATAATCAATATTACTGATAAAAAACCATGACTAGAAATTTTGGCTTAGTCCCTGCTGAATTTCTGCCTGCTTTGTGAGTAAAGAATACAGCTTGGATTTAAAGACACTTTTTCATCTTCTGACTAATTTCTAGAAATGTGAACTGATGGGCTTGTCCATCTGGTGCCAATGTGTCCCAGAATTAGCAAGCTTTAAGGAGGAAAGCAGAGGGCGGTTCACGGATGAGACTTGATATCTTCCAGGTTTGATCATTCCACACGTAGGGTCTCACAACAAGAGGGATTTCATCTCTTCCTTCTGCCACAAGTGAATTCCACCAGAGGGGCAGGCAATGGGCAGCCCAGCAGATCCAAGGGGATCTATGGTCAAGTCCACTCAGAACATTTCTGTCATCCCAGGTCTCTGGTGCACCCAGGATGACAGGAAAGCAGCTTGCATCTCAAGAGGTTCTCCAGGAAGAAAAGTCACCACACAGAATATATACTGAATTGCTACAGAGGCAGATATGTAGGTAGAAATATTATTTTATTAACATTGTTTTTGAGCAAATCACACCTGGAAGATGAGTAGCATATGTGTTCTCTTATTCCCTATGTTGAGGTATCTATTTCTCTTTAAAATTACATGTATTTTAGAAATTATTCCATTTTTCCTTGAGTTCATCCACATCAGTTGCTCCAAAATGCAAAAAGGTCAGATGAGAGCTTGTGTATGATTACTGCTGATTGCTATTGCTGATAGAATAGAGGATTTCTTGATTTATTATCACAAATTTTAAAATAGTATTTGATATCCCCCTCCAAAAGGGTTAATCTAAATGTCATAATGCAAAGAGAAGTATTCATTGGATTGAGGGAAGAATCCTTTATTTTTAACCCAGATGGTAAAGTGAGAAAGATGAAGGGAAAAGAGTATTCTCCTATTTACTCGAGGAAGGCCAAATAAAGAAGTGGCTTTAATTTAAATATTTTTTCTTAATCCTTTTCTTATGCAGTTCTCATCTCAGAAATTTTCTCACACCATTCTCATTCTCCATTAGTCTACAATTATGGCTTTGTCTTCAAGTATAAAACATCCTTCAGCCAAGTTTTTTGTTTCAGCTGAGCTCTGTAACAATGTGCTACCCTTTCAACCCTGTAAGATTTCCCATTGTGGGAGGCCTTAATAGTATGGAACTGTTTGGTTTTGGCTCTGTCTATTGCCAGATGAAATTAATGACAACAGCTTTTCAAGTCTTTAAAGTGCTGTTTGGTACACACACAAGTACGTAGTGAAACAGGAAAATAATGCGAGGGAGTATTTTCTTTTTCACAATTTTTTTTTTAGCTCATCTGAGAAGTCTCTGTTCTTACTTCATTTCTTGAAGTTTCTGAGGACTTGAGACATGCAGGTATTTCATTGAATCTTTAATCCACAGTAGTTTCTGAGTTTGTTTTGTATGGGGTTTTTTGTTTGTTTTGGTTTTGGGTTTGGGTTTCTTTTTTTTGAAAATGCAGAAATTCAACGCCTTCCTTTTCTCTTATCTAACCATTTTTGGTGTGGAAGCTGAGCAGTATGAGGCATCCTGTGCTCAGTGTTTCCCAGAGGGTTATTGCATGTCCTGCCTCTGATCTGTCCCTCACTCAATTTTGAGAATCCTCCTTAATTTCTCATGGCCAAAATGAACAGCTGTCAGCTGTCAGCAGGGCCTCATCAACTGTCTTCCTCTTGAAGACATTCAATCCAACAATCCACAGACAGACGAGCTGTAGGACCTTTATAGAGCATAAGTGCCAGTCCTGGACATTTCTTCAAAATCATATTGTTTCTGCCATGACTATGAAGTCCTGTTGCTTAATTATTTCTACATCCAGAGACAAGACGTCCGACCCATACGATTTTCAAGATTTGAAATTTCCTGGGTTTTAAAATATTACTTATTTTACTTCTCAAAGAGAAAATGCTGTTTTATTGAGCATGATCTTGATAAATAAGTCTAAGGACACTAGTTTTGGTCATAAGCCCATCTGTTGCTGCTGCCTAATTTACATTCAGACTTTCTAGGATAGTACTCATTTCCTCCTTTGAAGTGTGTTATCCAAGAATTCTCAGTGTATACATTTTTTTTTTTTTTAATTATTATTTTTATTTTCTGGTTCTGTGGGATAGAAGCCCCTAAAGGAGTTTAAAGTTTTTGGCTGTTGGAGAATTGAGCAAGAAATAAAACCTTTTGGTCTCAAATCACCCAACATCACTTCTCAGCATGTTACCACATGTCCTTTGCTGTCCCTTTTGAAGAAACTGCAATATTTTCCACTTTTTCAAAAGCCTGCCCACCATTTTTCCTTACATTGTGCTTTGGTTTATGCATTTTTGGGTTGGTTCTGTTTAACAGACTTGCAGGAAATCCAGTTCTCTAATCTCTGTAGATTTAAGCATATTTTAACAAAATCTTTAAGTAACTTTCTGTTCATCTCAGACTGAAAGGGATTCACCAGGCCTTTTCTTCACTGATTCTTGATTTTTTCAGATGGAAAGCTTTGCCAGTACCTTTGTCATTTATCTTCACCTTTCAAGCAATCTGCAGAGGTTTCTTATCCCAATGAGTTTACTGGGGTTTTTTAAAAAACTCTGATAGGAGACACATCAGTGCCTGAATTTACATCACATGATTGACAACAGTAAGAGCATCCTTACCACCTCTTGAACATTACCAGCATCTAACAAGGTGATTAGCTTTAAATTACCTACTGATCTGCAAATCCTGATCACTTTCCTCTACCAAGGGCTGGATTCGTGAACTGACTACAATTTTCTCTTCTGTCCTAAATTTTATTAAAAATTCTTTAAAAAAAGGGAAGTGATATGAAAGAAGCTTGTTCTTGTATGGAACAGTATGGAGTATGTACTCTTTCAAATTACCATTTTAGAAGTCTTTGATCAGAATGTATCTGCCATCTTCAAACACCAACCTTTTAGGATGAAAAGGAGGTATTTGACTAATAAAACTTCCACCCCTTCTCCTGATGGCCTGACAAATAGTATGATATATTCTCAAATTGCAGCTAAAGAAGCTTTCATTGTTGATCTGCAAAGGAGCTTCTTGTAATTGCAAGTTGCCTTATTAATTTTTAATTTTTTTTAATTGCTATAAAACTTGTTGTCCTAAGCTGGTCAATCATTTAACATTTAATGACATAATTTGAATTTTTTCTTCTGTTCTGCTGGCTTTTCAGCTGTTGCTTTTCCAGCAGTAAAACTTACAAGATTTTATTCTAGTTCTTTTAGCTGATACTTTTCATAAACAGTTCAGTGCTGCCTGTTGTAATAACCAGTATCCCCTTTTATTAATAGTGGAGATGACAAAATTTCAGATAACTTTTCAGTCTTCACGATACCCTCACTTTACTTTCTTGCTACGTGCTTTGTACTATACCACTGCCCTAACTTTCATTAGCTTTAGCCATTCTGAATTTCTCCCAGCTTAAATAACTTACTGCTAGCCTTCTGGGTCTCCAAGGACTGCTGTGTCCTGTGCCTTTTGGAGCACAAATGTAACTTCAAGTGACCAGAAATGACTTGTTAACAGAAGGTACTGACCACTAAAGTGAGAGGCATTTGCATCAGAGAGATGCTGGGAGAGCAGGGAAGGGAGGATATAATTATTTTAAAAAACTCAGCTGGCCTGGCCAGGGGGGGTTAATTACTATAATCCCTGGCAGCCTACACTAAAAGCAGCTGTTTGCCTGCCAATCTGTGCAAGCCATTCAAATCAAATGAAGGCCAAGGTTTAAAACACTGCTTGGGCCTGAGTGGCAATGTTCAAGATGGTTCTGTTCAAGACAGTGTCATGCATGTTGTGCACCCACTGCCAAGACAATAGTGTCCACCAGGAGTTTTATTTCTGACATATGGAGGGGGCCTCACCATCCAGGGTAACTTGGCAGCACAGAAATCTTTGGGTGTCCCCAAAGCTTTTTCTCTCTTTGAAAGTCAAGGCAAGGAAGGCACCCTGCCTTGCTGGAGAGATTTCTGCTGCCCAGACGGGGGAAGTGCTGCTTGTTATTAAGTCTCTTGAAACTGGGAGCAGTTGTGAAAGCATGTTTGAAAGCAGGATATGCTCTACAGTGATATCCAGGGCTCATAAGAGATTTTAAAGGGCTTTAAAGAGGAAATCAGACCTGATCAAGAGAGCTTGAAAATGGTAATTTAACAGGGGAACTCTGTATAATCTGAGGGTGTTGCTTTCCTGTGTATTGATTTTTCTGTGATTCTGAACTGAAAAAATGCACTAGGATATTAAAACCAGAACTTCTGGAGTAAGTTTCGTTGAAATCGTGAAGTGAGAGAATGTGGCAAATTTGCCCCCACAAAGCCCAGTATAAGCTTTTCCTTAAAAAGTCACATCAAAGCCATAAACATTGCAAGATGTAAAGCATGACAAATGTGCAAACAGAACTACCTCTGCCTGTTCTTTTCTTTTGAGCCTACAGAGGAGAGCATAGGATAGGCTAGAACAGTTAACAATCCTGGATGCAAAAGGAAATAGCAAAGAAACATAATTCAGAACCTAATGCAAATATTAGATTACTAATCTACTACAGGCTTTGCTGCAAATTTACTGTCATACACAGCTATTGGAGAGCTGTTTAGTGTGGAAGTGGGTGCAGATGGTACTCCTGATAATACCTCTCTCCTCAACAGAGATCCTCTGGATTCCTGCCGCTGGCAGGGAAAGCGAAGGGCATTATGGAATTTGGCATTATGGAATTTGGCCCATCTGCACTGGAGAAAAAGGAAGTTGCTTTACTTCTCTTTTTTTTTTTTTCCCCCCTAGTTTTACTTCTGATTCAAATTGCCTCTGCTTTTGAAGCTCGGAGGAGCTGAGTAGGGCAACTAACTGATTCCTCCTGGGATGTTTGCATGCTCTTTGTAGTGAAGCTTAGTGAGTGTTTTTGGCTTTCTAGCCTTGATAATATTTTTTCCCAATAGTGACTTTTTTTTATTAATACAAATACAAGTATTTGTACTTTAACACTGCAGATCACCTTTTCCACTAGCAGTAGGGATATGCTGCAAACCACAAGGAGCATAGACTGAATATCCTTCTGATGGGTCCTAGTTGCCTTTGTAGGATTTTCTTCATGTTACACTGATTAGCTATAGTGTTTTACAGTTTTCTACCAATAAAAACCAGCAGCTTTTATTTTGCTTTACAATGTAAAGTGTATTCAGTGTTTTTATATTTGCTATCACATGATAGGGAAAAGACACATACTGAGGTCCTATTTGTTTATTTAAATATTAAGAGGGTCACACAGAAAAGGGGCTGTGAAACCCCCATGAAGTCATCATCAGCATCATCATTATCCAAAGACAAAGCTTTTTCCTTGTTCAGTGCTTTAATACAAAAGCCTTAAAGTTCAATCAACACAAGGACTAAAAGAGTTACTTCTTGATGAGATCACCTGAGATACCTGTAGATTTATGTATCCTGGCAAGGAATAGGCTTTGGCATAAAAACATTTTTGCTTACTTTGATGAAAATTCATGGAGACCTGCCAATCTTCTAACTGTGATAAGGAACAGCAGTTTAGATATATGGAGTTTAAAAGCCAGAGAGACTCTTAGATTGCCTCAATATCTTTCTATCTACCAGAGATTGCAGCATCTTATTCAGTCGCCTTACTATTTGGCTAAAGAATATCTTCCAGAAAAACACATAGGCTTCCTGTGAAAGGTTCAGAAGCAGAATTCATCACCACCTGCAGCAGGATATATCCCACTGCTAGGAACATGTGTCTTCTTCCCCTCAGAAAGGAGCTTCAGCTTCCTGTATTGGTTCTTGTCAAGCCTTCCTCCAGGAAATTAAAGAATTGTCTAATATTTTATGTTTTATACTATAAGCATATTCCTGCATTGTAATAAACTCACCCTTATCTTCCTTTGATATATGAAGCAGGCACAGCTCCTTGCATCTTCCTCTGAAACACGTTTTTCTCAAAATCAGAAGTAATTCTGTTTCTTTTCTCTATCGAACTTTTAACTGTCCTTTGGAAAATACATGCACAGGACTATATACAGTAATCTAGTAGTAGTACCTCTTCTATAAAAGTTTTGGAAGTCTAGATTTAAACTCAAGTCCCACTCAATACTCGCCAGTTTGAACACAGTTACTTTTTTTTCCCAGAGCATTACACTGGAAGTTCACATGGTGTTCTTGTCACTGTGACACCTTATCCCTTTTCAGGCACACCACTGTCCAAAACACAAGCCTCAGTTTGCTGGTCTGGGTCCCAGTCTTTTTTCCTAAACACACAAGTTTGCATTTGCCTGCTTTAGCATGCCCTGTTTAACAAGATTTATGTTCCATTGAAATATATGGTATGGCTTTATTTATATCTTTATTCTTTGGCTTTTTTATGAATGGGATCCCTTCCCAACTTTTGCGTTTTTCTTGCCCAGAAGAAATATCAAGGCTTGTCAGCAGAGCCCCTCTGTTCATCCAGTTCACTTAACACTGACACTGTTCTAGTCTTTCAGTGCTCCCCTGCACTTCCAGCAAACGTTCAAGACCATCACAGCAGGTCAGAGATCTCTCCAGCCAAGTCTCTCAGAATTGTTATGCACAAGTGGCCTTGGCCTGCCAAGTTGAATATGCTTACTCCTAGGGGGCTGATCTGAATTTATGTGACATCCTCCTCTGTTACTAATAAATATAAATGTTCTTCAGCTTTCTTATGTGTTGCTGTCTAACTTCTGAGACCTAGACATGAGTAATTGTTATTTTGTATTTATATTAATGTATCTGAGTGCATTGATCTTAATAATTCAGCATTCTTAGTTTTATAGGCTACAAGCAAGTATTTATTGCTGTTTTCTGATGAAGAGTGTTATGCCTGTAAATCCCTGATACTTTTAACACTTACTAATGTAGATTTTCTTGCTGGTTTTGGCTTGACTCAGTCAGATAATTTAAAACTGTCAAAACTGTCTCCTTTGCCCATTGCTTCCTGCAAATTTTGTGTTCCTGTGGACCCTTACTCCAAAATTTTGTTGGGACATTGAAATATGTTGTTTTGGAATACAAATACCCATGGACTTTTAATCAGCTTTTGGGTCAGGCTTGAGAACACAGTTTGACCCTTCAACTGCTAACCACAAGAAGTGTTAATCTCCTGCTCCCACCAAGCAAACTATTTTTATGAAAGCAATTATCTCGATGGAAGCACTCCCACCTGCTCTCAGGAAGCCTTGGTGCGTGCTGATAGTTTGCTGTAATATTAGAATTGCAGCTGCTCCAGGATGGGGCGTTCTAGGCCCTGCTGCCATTCATGCAGACACTGGGCATTCACTGTTTGCTCCTGGGACCTGGATTGGCGGCTACCAGGCCACTGCTGTCTGATTTCAGGGTGCTGCCTCCATCTTCAATCTCTGGAGGAGATCCTGATGTTTTGATGAACAAAACATCATTTCCATATGTTTGAATTCTTCCTCAGCCTGCTTTTCCCACCCACAACTGGGAATCAGGGTACTGCTGCAATTGCAGACACTTAAACTTCTATGGGAGGGAATAATTTTTCTTCAGGTCAGTGTAAGAAGAAAATAACAGGGGAAAGGAAGAGTAGGGGGAACATTCACTTACATCCAACAACTACCTGAGGAATGCATGTTAATTTCTGCTCAGTCCCCTCCCCAGAAAAAAATTGGTCATCCTAAATTATTTTTGACATACAAGGCTCCAGAGGCTGGGAGACTGAAAAAATTGCAACTACTCATTGTAGACAGAAAAGATAAATACCAACAATTGAATAGGAGACCAAAGGTGAATTTTTGGTCCTTGCAATGCAATACTAGGGAGACAAATTTAAGAGCAAAATGCCTGGTGCATGTAGCTGAGGTCACAAGTGAAATGAGGGTTCCAGGTATGTCTACTGTAAAAAGATCAAAACACATAAAATACAGAACAGAGTTATGGTTCAAAATACTGGCATGTGACTGTGTGAAATATCATATATAAATAAATAGATAGCACCATTATCTCTAATCCTAAAGCAGAAATCTCCTTCTTTTCCTGCAAGCCTGTAGGTTAGAACAAGAACTGGACATTTTTCAGAGAGGTATTTCCATTCCACTCAGATTTGGTGCAGGTTAACACCAACTCATGTTCATTTAAGGTTTCTCCAGGCTTGTCCCATGAACTCACTGGTTTGGTGGGCAAACTTCAGCCCTACAATTCCTTTACTGTGGCATGGGAAGGTACTTGGGAAGATGCAGCAGCGTTTCCCTTTTTCTAGGAGAAGGCAAGAACTGGAGAAGGAGAAAACGGGTGGTACCAGAGCTGCTCTAACATTCATTGGTTTGAACTGGATGTATGTCAGGGCATGTGTATATACAAACATTTGCATTTGCACGTAACAGTGAAATATAGGCAATCACGTGGATTTTCTGAGATTGTTTCCTGAAAAAGCATTAGCTGATTTACATGAAAATCCTGGATATCAATTTTTTAGAAATGAAGTAAATGAAATCAGGTCAGCATCATCTTAATTCTCAGTAGGGGTTTTCTCTTAAGTACCTTATGGCCTTTTAGAAAATCCACTTTAAATTACCAGCTTCATTGGTTTAGTATAGTTTTCCTGAATATCTCCGTGTAGATAGTGGCTTGAAAAATTCCTATAAAGGTAGAAGTTTTAAAGCAGCATGGATATTTTTTCAGTTTTCTTAAGATAGTCTTAAAAAATAAGATTACTTAAGGTAAAGTGAAATAATTTACTCTTTACCTAGTTTGAAGAGGTCACAGTCAGGTTTAGTGCTGGCTTGCTTAGTAACATTGCTTAAATAATTCTTTCTAATAGAATCTATCTAAAGCCAAAGAAGGAGTTCTTCAAACACAGACAACACCCAGGCAAGCTTCTGGCGATAAAATAGAGGCTAATATAAGCAAGATGGGAATCTACTCAGACTGCTTGGAGCTGGAGGGAGGAGGTTAAATGAGACATTCTGCAGAATGCACTCAGCAATTAACTGTCCTGATAAAGGAAGCATGAAAACTACTGTACAGAAGTTTTCACAATGAAAAAAAGGTCATCAGGGGAAGAAAAATGATGTAATCATAAAAATAGTGGAAACCTGGGGGTTGGGAAGATTGAAGAGCAAAACCGCTTCTGCTTGAGGGAAGCATCAGGAAGGCATAGCTCAGGTCACAGTGACTTTGTAGAAATGAATTACTGGCCAAACCCAAACCTGAACTGGAAACGTTTTCTGTACTAACTATAGCAGTGGATTCTGATGGCTCTAAATTGGAAGTCAGTTTTAGCTAATATGTTGCTAATTTTTTCCTCATCTGTTAAAATGTTTTTCATTTTCTGGTGTGCTGAAAATATCTCTGAATAGGACCTTACAAATATATAAACTTCTACCACAAACTGTGCAGGCCGTGGTACAAAGAATGTTGGAGAAAATTGCTTTTGGCCTGTGGGACACAGAAGACAATGAGGGGTTTCTTTAAAAAAACCCCAACCAATCTAGTTTGCATTTTGTTGTGGAGCAGACCATAGGACCTGGTTATGGGAATTATCCCACACAGAAACTCAGCCAGCATCTCATGTTAACAGATTTGCATTGTGCAGCAAAAGATGAGCCCATATTTTCTGAGTCTTTGGTGGGGAACAAGGAGTGTTAAGTGAATGGACTATCACAGACAGCTCTGCAAGAGGAGGACAGCTTCACTCCTTCAGCTTTCCAAGACAAAGTAAAACACTTGAATCCTTCTGTCCTCTAGAAGAGGAAAAAAAATCACAGGAGAGCCTGCCTACTGCATTAGAGCTAGGGAAAACACTGTGACACTGGGAAAAATAGGAAACTAGGAGTTTGTAGCCAGGCTGTGCAGTGAATTCCCCCTGTAGATTTTCAGAACACAACATTTTTTGCCAGTGTTCACAGAGGAGCTATAACTGGCATTTAACAGGAGCAAAAGCTATTTGGAAAAACTACTGTATAGTAACTAAATGTGCAGTTAAACCCAGACTTCAGTTCCTGGTCTGAGCAGTCAGGTCAAGCAGTAGGCAGGGAAGTGGCTGGGAGGAGTGAAGGGAAGGAAACCCTGGGAACTACTTTGAACCCACAGGCCCCACAGTCTCTTTTGTACCAAACAGCATCTGAGCAGGCCCTGTGGGCAGCATTGTCTCTGTTTATCCTCCTTGCCACCTCCATCTGCATTTCCACAGGGCCCCATGCTGTTCTGGATTGTGCATGTCTCTGTTTGGCTCCTTTGCACTGAGCAAGGCCAGTGATGATATTGGGTGGGGAACTTTGGCCACCAGTAATGAAACATGACATTTACAGTTCACCAAGTCCCTTTGCAATCAGATTTTTCTTTCTGAATACCTTTCATGGTATTGCTGCTTTTTGCTTATTTCCCACTCTGATTTGCTCTTTCCATTTGGTAACATACTTCAAGCAGTGTTTTGTCAGCTTGGCTAACAGTTGCTTTCTCTGTCTTCTGTATGTCCAAGGACTTAATCCAATACTTTGTGTCTTTTGCTGGTTTTTATCCAGGGGCTCTCCACTGTTTTATGGAAGGTGAACTCCCCACCTTTTATACTCTAGCCCTCATGCATAGCCCTGAAGCTTCTCTTCAGAGGTTGAAAATCTAAAAATAAGGGGAAAAACCCTCTTCGAAACCAACTTCCTCAATGAATAAATCATGGCACACATTTTTCAAAACTGCCTGTAGTGTTTTTGGAGGAAAACCTGAATTGCTCTGTGTGTATTTGCTTTGCATGGTGTTTTATAGAATTGTCAGTGTTTGCCTTAAAAAATGCAATCTCAAATGCTGTACAGGCAGAACACTGGTTAGATATTAAATCCTCATGAATGTCTGACTGCCTTTGGATGCAATTAGATGACTTGAAATTACAAATAATTTCATCCAGCACAATGTGCAATACTCAGAATCCAGACCACACTGTTTGCCTCTGAAATCCTCTCACTTCACAAAAAAAAAAAAAAAAAAAAAAAGGGAAAAAAAGAAAAAAAAAAGGTGGAGCTGTTGTTATTTATTGATCTGCTTGCTGTAAACTGCCCCATGTTTCTGTTCTGCCTGAGAGTCCATAAGTGCAGCTTCTAATGACACTGCTCCAGCTGCAGGAATCTGCTCAGTGAAAGAGGAGGAGGAGAAGGGGAATGGCTGCTGGCCATTTTTGTTTTCTAACGTGCATGGGTTGAAGAAAGAAGAATCCCTCATGGGATTTGATTTAGATGGTTTTGGCAGCTGTAAATTACTCACAGCATGCTGCAGAGTTTGTGCTACGAGATATTTTCAGTTCCGTTGAAATCTCATGCTAAAAAAAACCCCAGCCTCACGAAACTCGAACAAAAATAAGGCAGCGGGACAGAAGATTGCTGCAGATGACTTTCAGCTGGCTCATGCCTGCCTGCTCCATAGGAGGAGTTTTAAGGAGCTGGATTCAACACTTAGGGAATCCTGAAAAAACAACCGTGAATGACACTGAAATGTTGTTTTTCACCCTTAATGGCAAAGAAAGTGCTTTTTTTAGACTTTGGATTACATTAGGGTATACTTACTCTCTGTCTTAAGATAATGCTGCACAGGTTTTTAGAAGAATTGGGTTAGTATTTTCTAAAACATTGTTTTCTTCTGTGGTTGTGTCCTGACATTTAAGAGTAAATCTTAATCAGAGAGCAAAACTGCTACTTATAAAATCCACCTCCACAAATAAACAAACAAACAAACAAAAATGTGTGATAAATTAAAAATCTCTTGTAATCTTTGGAGCACTGTGTGCAAATACCCCTATTTTATGGAGGGCTGCTCTTAGAGGGAAGTGATATTACTTCCCATTAAGAAAGGTGTTGCTGGAATTGAAAGAATAATGTCTTTTTCAGTGGAAGAGAACATCTTGGAAGTACTCAGCTTAGGTTTCACATGCAGGGCCAGCTTGCAAGGTTAGACTTCTCCCAAAAACATGTGAGACATTGAATGGATTTCACCTAGAGATGATTGAAGAGTGGACAACACAAGGTGTCCTTGCTGACTCTTTAGTTTTTCAGAACAGCTGTGCTTTGTCTGGACATTTTACACTGTAACAGGTGTGGGGTTGTACAGTCTTCCCACACCACATGGGGCCTGCAGCAGAGCAGGGCACCTGCAGAATTGAGTTGTGGAAAGGGAACAAGAGCTGCTCACCTTTCCTTCCATCAGTTGGATCATTCCACCATCTGTTCTTACAGATGCCCAGTATCTGCATTCTTTTTCTGTTTCCTGCATAACTGCACATAGTAGAGGGTAAAATATTTTAGGAAGTGGGAATATGCCAGACATTTCAGAAAATTATATATGGATATTTTAATATTGACATTTTTGCAAATGTCAGTTTTTGGAAATGTATAAAAAGGATTCTAACCAAAATGCGACAGAGATTTAGGCATAGTTTCAGATATGAAACAATATTACTACCTCTTGGATACACTTCCACTTTCACAAAATAACATTTTCTAAAGAAAAACTTTCATCAGCAGGTTCTGACCAGCTTCATAGCTTCATTTTCCCATCATTTTCTCAGGTAGAGTAGAACAAAAAAGAATCAAAAAATTGCTGGTATCTTGTGTTACGTAATTAGTGTTTATGAATGTCCAGTCCCCTTGCTACCCTCCTCCTCTTGGGTCCTTAAGCTGCAGATACAAATGCACACATACCCAGCCCTGAGCCTAAAGCCAGTCTGCTCTAGGTCTTGCTTGATGCCAAGAGCTTGGTCCGTGTGCTGTCACATCCACCTTCTGCTCTGCACACTCCCAGGCAGCTGGAGGAGCATTGCAGGAGGAACATTGCTTGGCCCCTGCAGAGTTCTTCCCCAGACTGAGCAAAAAGCCAAAGAAGAAATTGCATGTCAGGGATTCATCTCATGTTTTCCCCTTGGGGCCAGAGCAGGACTTCCAAGGTTACTTTGATACTGTGGGTTGTGGTGGCTATGCAGGGTGAACAGGGTTATTGTGCTCCTCAGGTCTGTGGTTCAGCACTGTGCTGAACCTGCATGGATACATTAAGATCATTTTAGGCGTCCTGGATGTTTCAGTCACAATCTGTGTTTTACAAAGGCTCCTAAATATTTCTGCTGCTGAGAGGCCCCATATGGTGCAGAAGAAGGCGTTTTTGGAGGGGTCATGGTTGCCCTGTCTCCTGGTAAAGCACCATGATTCTAAGCTTCTCCTCAAGAAACTGATGTTACAGGACCATAGGACTCAGCCAAGCCTTCTGCTGGCAGCCATTCAACCTCCTTTGATCAAAAGGTATTGGTGGAGGAGGAAATAGGAAAAACAACACGGATATAAAAGCAGTAAATTCTGTTGTTAATACTCATTTTGTGTAAGGCATCTGGACTTGCCCTCTCTCTACTATCAGGGGGATTTTGAAGGTTGTGCAAAATGTTTTCCCCTGTTCCTCTGCTGGATTAACAGCTGCAAAAACTGGACCAGCTCAGCAGTTTTAATCCCTGGGTTCCTGTGCGTACTTTCTGATTTCAGAGGCCTCTGTTGGTAGAGAAAAGAGAATTCATACCTCAGTTTGGGGCCAAATAATATAATAGTGGTTATGGGATGTCATCTGTTGTCTTGCATGTAATCTTTGCATGTTTTCCCAATCAATCCATAATTGCTTCTATCTGAACTTCCACAGGGTGGTGTGGAAAGTCCTGACTTCGGCTGTCTGTAAGTCCATTCCAAGGTCCTCGGCAAGAGCACTCTAATTTGACGTGGAAATGCAAGAGTGTTTTCTCTGGTGTATTACACTGCAGAGCTTGTTCTCCTTCATTTTGCTGTCTGAGCTATATCTGTGCAGAAAAGGAGCACAATAGAGAACAATTAAAAATCACTAGTATTGCTGGAAATGAGGAAAAATGCAATTGAAGTAGATAAAGTAACTGTTGTGATTGAGGTGAGAGCTGGGATTTGTTTGTACTGAATTAAAAGCACACAGAGAAATATAGCAGTGGGTTAATATTCAGCATTAGAGGAGTTTCATAGATCTCCTCTGTAATCCAGTTTATGTGGCTTTGTGCCCACCTGCATGTGATTGTGTGTTTCATGCAATGTGGGCATCTCACAGAGGAATAAAAGTTATGCCTGGGGAGCACTGGTGAGGCGTTCAAACTCTTTAGCATGTCAGAATAATTTCTGAATTTCAGCTTGACATGCATTTTCCACAATCTCTTTCCTCTTCATATTTTTCTTTCAAGTTTTATGCCTTTCTAATGCCCTTTTAATGCCGTTATGTTTATTTTGCTTTATTACTTGCACTATGCTTTTTTTAAAGCTGTGCTGTTATACAGATTTACTGTCTTTTTGTCTCCTAATCTTTTCTCCCACTGACTTCTTTAGCTTTTTCTCATTCTTCTTCTCCTGTGCTTTCTCACCTGTCTTACTACATAGTTTCTACCTGTTTCCTCTGATGATATTTGAACTCAGGATGGTCTGAAGAGTTTCATGGGTGGATATCAGTCAACAGATCGTTCAGGGAAGCTTACAGTCAAAGCCTTAATTTTAGCAAATAAATGTATTGTAGCCGTCCCCGTGACTGGAGAGGTGGCTCCTGAATGTTTGCATTAGCTACCAAGCCACATAGGAAATTCTTGAGAATGTTTTCAGTGATTTAATTTCTTGGTTACTAAGTCTGCAGACACTGAATTATTTTGAGTATGCGTGGGCAGATTTTATTTTTGCTTTATTTTTCCACTATTCCTTTATTTCATTAAGTCTTTGGCCTATTGTTTTTATTTTCTTTTCCTCTTCCATAAATTATTTCTCTCCCCATAACCTCACCACATCATCTCTTTCCATGTCTGTGTCCTTCCAGGTTCTTTTCTTCTTGCTTCTTGTACTCTTTTTCTCCTTGCATTCTTCTTGCTCTTCTTGCCCCTAACAGATTTTATCTGCTCCATCTTAATCTGCTATCTCTGTGAGAGCAGAGAGCACTATGCCTCTAAAGAAACAGGCTTTTATGACATTAAAAATTAAAACTTGGAGTGTTTGGCTTAGGAGGTCAGAAGATTATCTCTCCTGAGACAATAACTGAATTGAACCCAAAATTCACCTCTGTGTCTCCTGTAATGTCCTGCTGGATGCCCTGACTTTGGGAGCAGAGGAAGGAAACTGCCTGAGGGGTCTTTTCTTTGCTCGGAACTCAGGTGGAGTCCAGCCTTAGAGAGCACCAGTGGCTGCCACTTGCCATTGCCTATGGCAAGGAAAAGTGGAAGACTGTGAAGGGATACAGGCTGGGAGAAAGGATTTGCTGACCAGCTCCTCTTGTCTGTAACTGCCAGTCCTCAGGCACTGTCAGTGAGCCCAGCTTCTGGGTAAGGGTTTTGTGTTTGTGCAGGAAGGCAGCCTGCCCGGTGGTGAATGTTAATACATTGCTGCTGCTTTGAGATAGCAACCATGAATTAATCATGGCCTCTATGAGGAAATGGCTCAGGTTTGAGCAATTGTCATAAGTGTGATTCAGCTTGGTCCTCCCCAGGATGCTTTTAGCACAGCTGAGCACAGGCACAGGAAAATATTCCTGGCAGGAGGTTGAGGACATTGTATGTAAGTAGATCTGTGTGTCTTTGCTCTTGCACATGTGTAACCCTTATTTAAACCCCCTCAAAACAACCATGATCTAAAATAAGTAAGAAATTGCTTGAGCTCATTGAAGAAGCTGGAATATAACAGTTTTCTGTCAGAAATTCTGCACAAAATTGCTTTAAATTGTATGTGGAAAACAAAGCATTTATTGGGATATTGGGATCTGTACTAAAACAGTCTATGCTACCACAGAGATTTTTGCTTTCTGATGTTTTGTACTGTCAAGGCAACCATGCTGCCTTATAAAGTTTAAAAGCTCTACTTTCTTAGACAGACTGTGCTGGTCTGTGTGAATGATTTGTATGAACTTTAATACACTTTTTACTCCAAAGCTCTACATTTCTGGCAGATTCCTTTGAGTGCTTTTCCAACCTTTGAAATAAAAATCTGAGGAGTAAATAAATGGGAGGAAATCACATGCAGTAAATCACCAGGAGTGCATAGACTGTCTCAGGATTGTGAAAGAAATAAAATGTGAAATAGCAATGATACTGTAAAAGAGACACAATAAAATCAGAAAAACCAGTGGGTCAGGTGCTAAGCAGCATGAAGGCTGCTTTGCTCCACTCCAGCAGCTTAGTATAGCAGTTAAGCAAACATTTTATAGCTGGGAATACACACACACTAGCTCCTGTGAAGCTGGGTGCTGTGCCCCTCTTTCCCTGGGTGGAAGAGCAGCACACAGCCCTTACACCAACAGCCTGCAGAACTCATTTAGTGGGTCAGTGTGTGGGCATGGGACAGAAGCAGTACTCACTGCATGTAGATTTTTGTGGTTGGAGTTCCTGCTTAGTTCCCTGCCAGCTCCCAAGCAGCTCTGCCCAGTCCTGCTTACAGCAAGAGTGGGGGAACCCCAGGTTTATCCTTGCAAATGTTCACAAATGTAACTGGCAAGACTGTGCTAGATTCTAGGGAAAAAAAAAGATTGTGCAGTGAACAACAGCAATATTGACAAATCTTATAATTATTGGTGGTGATAAATCTTACAGCTCTATAATAAAAAAAAAGTCACGGGATTTGTTCAGGTTGCATGAAATTGTTTAATTGTTTATCTTCTTGCCTAATAGCCATTAGTGTGACATATTTAAGGTAGGGAAAAAATTATTGTGCAGAAGTAATTGTAGCCAGACAAGAGAGAAGTCAGAATATGTGAGAGAAACAATTATGCAGACACTGGGGTTGGTGAAGAAGAATGGGAAGAGGTGCTAGAGGTGCCAGATCTGAGATTCAGAGGTACACAGGGGAGCAGAGACCCACTTACAGCAAATGCAGTACCCCAAGTCAGAGCAAGTGGATACCTGGAAGAAGGCTGTGACCCTGTAGGAAGTTCTGGCAGGACCTGTGGACCCACAGAGAGTGGAGCCTATGCTGGAGCAGGTTTACTGGCAGGACTTGTGACCCACAGGGGACCAATGCAGGAGCAGTCTGTACCTGTGGAAAGCGTCCCACACTGGAGCAGTTCATGAAGAACTGCAGCCTGTGGGAAGGACTCATGTTGGAGAAGTTTGTGGGGAACTGTTTCCTGTGGGAGAGACTTCATGTTAGAGAGGGGAAAGGGCTTCATCCCTGAGGAGGAAGCAGAAACAACATGTGATGAACTGACCATAACCTCCATTCCCATCTCCCTGTGCCTCTGTATAGCAGAGAACTCTTGCTGTTGTATGAAGGGTTATGTGCAGGGTAGCAGTACCCTGTACTACATGCAGGAGAGAGCCGTGGTGTTTCCTGGGATTCGAGAAGCTCTTTGTCACAGCCTGTCCAGGAGGAGGGGGCTGCTGTGGCTCAGGTTTCAGTGTGGAGGACAGCACGTGCCTCCTGGTTATGCTGTGGAATGGGGCACGCTCTGCCACCTGTCCCTCCAGAGAGGGCTGTGTGGCTTCTTGCTGCTTGAAACACAAGGGACCAGAGAAGAACAAGTTCTGGGGGTGTGAGGCTGGGTGAGTGTGGTGAAGGCAGTGGGATACTATAGGTTATCCCAGCAATATCTGGCACATGACACATACCCTGTGCTCTGAGGGCTTCTCTGCACAGGAGGTTCTTACTGAATATTTTTTTGATTGGCAATTGGTGTAAGGAATTCTTTATTCAAGAAAAAACACAAACTTGTGCTTGCTGAGTAACCCTATAAGCTGACACAGAGATGCCTTCCTGGATTTAGAAACAACACAGTTCTTACACAAAGCATGTCCCATGGATGTGACCTTCTCAGTTCCTCCCACTCAGTAAACAGAGGAATTAGTTGTTCTCTAGCTGTGTCTTCCTTTCAAGAAAGGCACACTTTTTAGAGTAAAAATCGTGAGTTAGTTGCTTTTCTGTGAAGTATTTAATATAATGAGCTTGTCTTGCCCTGGTTGCAGAGAAAGGTACGGAGAGGCAGGGAATGTAATAGATGCAATGTTAGATTTCCTTTGCTGCCTTGTGGGGAAAACCCATTGCTCCTATTTTCAAGTGAGGCCAACAAATTTCATTAGTTTACCTTTCTGTAAATATCATGAATTGTTTTAGCAACAGAGAGGTAACTGTGGCTGCAAAACTAGCATTTTGCAAAGACGTCTTGAAATTCAGCCATGGAAATAGCCATTTAATTTCAGCCAGCCACTTCTATTTTCTTTTCTTTTACTTTATTTGTTTTGTTTTCTTCTTTTTCTTTTTTTTTTTTTTTTTTTTTTTTTTTTTTTTTTTTTTTTTTTTTTTTTTTTTTTTTTTTTTAATTCTCTATTCCTCCGTGGAACTTGCCTGCAACTGCTCTGTGCAAATGTGTGAAAGCATTTTAGTACTAATTTCTTTACCCCTAAAGGCCATAAAATTTGTGTCAAAACCAGACTCTCAGAAGTCAAAAACAGAATGCCAGTCAGGATTCTGGGTGCTTTATGCAACAAAGAACGTTCTGTTGAAGCAACCCTACATTTCCCTATTGCATTAATGTTTTTCTCCATCATGAAATGGATGTGGGCAAGAAAGCTGCTGAGGTGGGTTAAGAGGTCCCTCCTTAGCTGATGCACACAGGAGGAAATGAGCTGACCTGCTTGAGCAGATCAGCTCTGCAGCCAGCAGTGCAAAGGCAGACTGACATGAGCTGTGGAAAGGGATGGAAAGAATGGTGTGGCATGGAGAACATTAGCCTGGCTCACTGTCATTCCTACTGTTGGGGAGTTTTGTGAGAAGGTTGTAATGCCTTCTGGACCATCCTCTCTTTACAGCATTTGGTGCCAAGAAGCCAATTCCTCCTGATAAACTGTCCTAATCCCCAGTCTCTTCCTTCACCTTCCCTACCCTGTACATTTGTTGTACTTCTGTTTTAGCTTTGTCCTTTCCCTCCCTCTCCCTCTCCGTCTTCCATGGCACATCTCACTGAAGAGCAGCCCAGCTGCATCTCAGACCCTGCTGGGCTCCAGGCTGGAAGGGGTGGGTCAGAGTTTCACTTTGAAGCATCCCTGGGGGGCTTCCAAACTGTATTGGAAGAGGAAATTGCTGCCTCCTCCCGTAGCCACATGGTCAAAGTCAGCAGCATCAGAGACAAGCCCAGGCTGCTTTTCACATCAAATTTTACCACACAAGAAGAAGGTGACAGAAGTATGATTGAAGGAAAGGTGGAGAGAGGGAGGAAAAATATGTTCTGAGAAAATCTTTTTCTTCTCCTCTTTTTCCGTGAGAGCTGGTGGATCCCCTACTAGCTCAGTGCTTCTCTCCAACCACTTCATGCTCTAGTATGGGAAGGGCTGAAAGGAAGCTTTGAGCCACAGATGGCAGCATTTCAGCAATAAGGAGGGCATGGGAGGATGCACAAGAGTACCAGAGATAATAAATTAAGTGATGAAATAATTTGTTTAGGAACCCAATAAAGAATATGCTATCTGGCTGTTGTGCAATTATGCCCCACTCCCAATGAAACCCCAGTGACAAATTAAACTCTGCTTTTCTTCTATGTTCTTCTTGTCTGAGCAGTAAGATAAATCTGCAGCAGTGTCTGGGAAGGATGTGAACAATCATCTGTATGTCAGAAAAGTCACACACTTTTTCACTAAGACCTTTTGTGGGGAATATGCTAAATGGTAACGAGTACTGGTAGGACTGACAGGCAAGAATTCTTGGTGTGTTGGTGTCCATGGGAGTTTTTCCATCTTTGGGCTTTAGTTTGAGTAATTTTGACTTTCCATTCTATGCATTTTCTGCAGTAGCACACCTTCAGCTTTCTCTGTGCCACAGTTGTTTGTGATAGAAACCCCTAAGTGAGAAAGGAGTGTCTCAGTGTGCAAGCTCTAAAGCTGGATGGCAGACTGGCTTTTTGGGAGACATGTGGAGACTGCAAATTCAATGTGCTATCTGTATATCTGTTGATGTTATTTTGAATTCATATCATGAAGGCTAAAGTAGAAGTTAATGGTGATGTAAATTCTCATTTTCTACTTCAAAAATATATGGAATATTTGTATTTTTAGTTGTAGCGGAGATTGAAAATTTTGAGAATTTTGTAGATTTTGTTTCCACACGAAAATGTTCATCCTTGTTTTCTAAATGAAGTAATTAATTAGAATGCTTCATATTTCTTCTTATCATCTGCAGTAAGATACAGCAAGCCATTCTTTCCACTGCCAAAAGGCCAACTTTTTTAGAGAAAAGATGGTTGGAAAGAACCCTCAGCAAGCTCAAAATACGCATATAATTTTCCAAGTGTAGTACATGTTTTCAAAGGTTTTAAAAGAATGGGTTATGAAATAGTTTAGTTCTGCATGGTTGAAAATGCGCGGGTATTCATACACAGAAAATTACTAGCCCTGTTTTTGACATCCGTAAAGAGTGCTATCTGAGGTCACAGAAACCAACTGCTTCCTGAGGTCACTACTGATGCTTTGACATCACTGGTGGGGGAATCAGGCAAACCTGAGACCCTTGTGACTTCAGTGCTTCCAGACTCTGCACTTCCCAGAGGACATCACAGTGGGGCATCCTATTGTTTCTAGTTTGCTGAACTAGAGAGTCAGCCAAGCAGGAGCATTCTGAATTATTTTTCATAAAATACCAAACTATCAGAAGGTTTTGCCAACATTCTCCTTGAATATATCTTTTATATTAGATGTGGATGAGAGAAACAAAGCAAAACAGACTGGAAATTTCCAGCATTCAGAAATGCTGAATTATGCAATCATCAGTTCTATTCTTAAGCAGTGGGATGTTTTTAATTTAATAGCTGTCTGGGTATGATTCTCCATTTCCTTTTATCAGTTTTATTCTGGCACAGCTTCTAACTAGAAAGTGGAAAAGTGAGCCTCATAGTAGGTAAGGCATGTAGGCACAGGCACAGGTATGACTAAGAAATAGAAAGGTGTATATATAAAGTTGTTGTGTGCAACACCTGGGAAGTGTTTATGTCAGAGCCATTCATACCCTGTTTTCAGAAGGACTAACTAAGTGCTTTTAGAGTAAGTGTAAGTGATTGGTTGTATTTCCCTGTGTGTGCCTGTAAATGCCACATTAAAAGCCCATGCTTCTTGCAGTGAAGTGAAAAAGGTTATGCACCTCTTCAGTTGTACAGATGAAGTGTTTGTGAGTTCTGCAAAGATGAATGAAGTCCATGGAGTTTTTACAGTGAGCTTGTGATCACCAGATGTTGGAGTATGTGTGTGAACGCACACTGGTGCATCTGTTATTTGGATAATAGGATATATACACATGTGGGACAACTGTGCAGTGTAGGTGTTATGACACTTGGGACCAGGGCTTCAGCTGGCGTAAATCAGGGTGGCTCAGTGGAAGGAACAAAGTCCAGCAGCGTGCGCTTCCTGCAACCAGCGTGTGTGATGGCATGTGGGGACTTGGACTCGTGGGATTGCGGTTGGCAGAGTGTGTCAGGATGTGACTTGGGGAGCTTCAGCTGAAGATAGTTGCTAAAAGAAAAGAGAAAAAGCTAGGCCACAAATACACATCTAAGAAGCATGAATGTTAAGGGAAAAGGAGAGAATGCATTCACTGAGGCTGATCCCTCAGGCTAAGTCACCAGTTTTGTGCTGCTTTTCCTCCGTGGAAGTACATGGGAGCTGTGGGATTTTAGAAAAATTCTGAAGGGAAATTCAATTTATGCCCTGGCATGTGTATGTGATATTTCAGATTTCAAATTAAATTGTGTTTATATGACACAGTTGCTTTTCATAGCACAGGCTTGATTGAAGTTCCTAACACTTCTTTTCCAGGTCCATGCATCATACTCTTGTAATACAGCCCTGTGACCTATTCAGTGACTTGTGGTTCTGTCTCCCATGAACTCATACCAACTCCATCCCCCATGTTGTTGCTCTTAAAAATAATTTGCTTTCTTCTTAGCTTGGTCTTGAAATGCTAGAAGCTAATAAAAACAAAACTGTGCTCAGGCTCTTCTGGAGAATATTTTCTCTCAATCCTACCTGTGTGGCTACATAGTCAGAGGTGGAAAACTGGCTGGTTTGGATGCAAGTCAGTTGTATGTGACGGAAATAAAAGGAAGAATATGTTTATCATTTGTGAAAATTCCCCAGAATCATTGCTTAGGAAAAACATCTGGTGACTCTGCAGAGGTGATCAAAACAGTAAACGGAGCATTAGATTGCAAGAAACTTCCCAATAGACAGTACCATTGAAAATACTGTAATTTCTGCTGTGTGAGCCACTGGCAGATCATTAATTTGAACTCCAAATACATTTTTAGGAACTCAATCCCGTGCATATATTTATGTGTCTTTGTGTGTGTGTGCACCCATGTATGTAATAAAAATAGGACAGATTGAGCAAGCAAGCAATTGGAGTGTTTAGAGTCAAGGGGAAGCTTTGTCATGAATGAAATCTGAAAGGATTTGGATTACAGTCAAGAAGTTTAGATAGAGGGCAATCTAAATTGTACAAGGGCAGATAGTCTTCCAAAGTCTGGCTCAGAAAGGAATGTGGGAGGTCTGAAAGACAGCTTGGCTAATGTAGCATATAGATGAAAAAAATGCACTTTAATGATTTGTTGAACTATTACAAACCCAAACATCAGTTCAACAGGACTAGCCTGATAATTACTGTTTTCCCAAAAGAAATTGTAGATTATGAATGAAACTAACAACTCAAACTTGAAACTTCAGCCTAATAGAGCTGCGTTTTTCTTGTGAAACCATTCCCATGAAAATTTCCTAATGATTTCCTTTTGAAATAGTCACATTTAGAAAGGAAATACATAGAGTGGCATGTATCTTGTTACAGCACTGCAGAAAATGGACAGTCATACTATAAAGGCAAATAAAAAGTACTCTTTCTCTTCTTGTGTATGCAGTTACATGGTGGGACTCACTGCTGTGTGACAGCAGTGCTAAGAGTTCAAAAGGCCTAAGGGAAATATAGGACCTTTCTTGTTATTAAGACACCATCTGGCTCCCTGATACTACTGCCATGATAACCACCATGGTATAGGGAAACATATATAATATCTCTTTCTCCGTGGTTTGTAGGCCACCAAATATCAGCTTGCATATATTTAAAGTGTTAAGCTTCTTCTGTTTGAGCTGTGTTTATGCTTACAAAAATGTTAATATTTTCTGGACTTCACAGTCATTTTAAATTTCCCAGCGACTTCACATTGGTCTCAAGGAGAAAGGATACCTCTGCGGCCTTAATCTTGTGTCATGTTTTCCTTTTATTATGAAGAATTTTTCTTTTCCTGTCTGGCAGAGAGTAGTCCAAGCCACAGAATCCAGAAACAGACTGTCTCAGAGTTGGTGCCCCTTTCTACCACGGAAGGGCCTGCCACAGAGCTGGGATCTAGTTTCAAACTCCTGCACAATTTATGGTTATTTAGAGCCAACATTTTGGTTTTAGTTGGTCTCTACATATTTGTTGTATGGTTTTATTTATAAGAATAATTACTATATGTTTACAGGCTACAGCATATAATGTATCTAATGCCTGGTCTCTTATTTTTTTTAGCTTGCTCTAACTTCCAAGTGCGTTTCCACTCTTTAATTTTACACAAACTCTTGGACATTGGCCAGGCAAATTCTTTGTAGTCTGTACAGTTCAGGATCTTGGCCAGATTAAAGTTGTCATCAATTTCACCTCCCTCTTCTTTTAATAACATCCCACTTTTCTCCCTTCTACCTCTCATGTTTTTAAAGGTTGCCATTCTCTGCATTCTTCTGTATTTTCTTCAATATTATACTGTTTTATTTTTCTTCTGATTTAACTGAATCTTACTTTACTGCATGCTCTTTTTAAGCCTGGTATTATTTTAAATATGGTCTTTATAAATATTCACTACTCAGCAGTGTTTTTGTGAGGCTGTACTGGTGATTCCTTGTCCTAAGTCTAATCTGAATGACAGCTGCAGAGGGTCTCCTCAGGGAATTTTAGGAATCTCTTGGTTTCTTCTATACTGAAATTTCAAATTGCATTTTTCTCAAAGCTAGTCTGACATACTGAAGGCCTGGGTTATTCTTGCTTTCCAGAAGACAATAATACAACATCAAACCCTGAGTCCAACTTTTTCTGCTTCAGAGGATTTTGTTCTTCTGGAATACAATTGCCAGAAGCCTCTGCTGGGAAAAATTATGCCTATAAAATTCCTTTAAACAAACAAGATACACCCATCCACAGATGGAAGAGTTTATAGAACAGGTTTCTGGTTGACATTTATTTGATGAGATATTTTTAGTTGTGATTGATAGTCTAAACCATGGATTGATGAATTGCAGGCAGTTTTACTCAAAGAATATGATGGGATTTGGTATGAAGTCTACAAAGAAATCCTACGCTGTGATACTACTCAGAACAATTTTGGTCACCTAGTTTACACTTCTGTAATGAGAATTTGTACTTGCCAAGGATGAGTTCAAAGCCCAGCAGTCAGCATCTCCACCTTCAGCTGATGCAGTTCAAAACTGGCGCTGGTATCTTGGATGTCTGGTCCTAAACTGAATGTTGGCGTAGCGTATAAGTTTTCTTTTTCTCAGCATTCTTTGAAAAATTACAATAGATTGTGAGATAAAAACCCACTTTAAAGTTTAACTGTGCCTGATATTCTTTCTTCTGGCTGGAGCAAAAGTTAACTTTCAAGGGAAAACCCCCAGGGCTAAGTACACTGGTAAACTCCAGCTGCTTTGTACTTCTTTGCCAATACTGAGAAGTCATAAACCCAATTTAACTTTCTGGTGAAACCAGGTTTACAGCTGTTTTGCATTGCTGGAGTGGAGCAGAGCAGCTGGAGCATACCCCTGAATCAGGGTGATTTTCTCTTTGCTGAGTCTTGTGTCTCTTTGTTCAGTCTTACATGGAATAAGACAAGGCAGAGACAGTCAGCTCTTGGCAGTGCACGCTCAGACTGATGCAAGACTTGTGTTTAGAGCCAAAGCCACCATGGGGTTTTTGTGTCTTTCTGTTTGTTTTTGTATTCTGCTACTAGTTGTGTTTGCCATGGGGATGTAGATGTGTGATAACTGTACTGGCCTTAAACTCAGCTTTGGTAAGTGCAGCATTTTTTGAGTGGGTTTTGCATGTTTTGTTGGCTCAAGTCATCCTACTAAAACACCTTATAGCACTATATATCAGGAGGATGAAGAAGATTTTGAGGTTAAAGTGCCAGCAGGATTCTTCACTTCAGAATCAGCTTGTCTCTATTGTGGTGTCATCAGGTCATTCCATTTATCTGTGCCACATTTATCCATCTCTACAACATCTTCCAGTTTTGTCTTTTTGAGCCTTGCTGATATGAATGCCATTTTGTCCTGTTGTGGTTTCATGGTCTTAGGCTAGAAATGAATTACTTGAATGCTTCTTTTGGCTGCCTGAGATTGCAATGCAGCATGATAGTAGATGAAGCTCTTGGTTTGGACAGGTTGGTACTGTCTCCAGATCAGTAAATCCTGATGTTGGTTGCAACTTGCAGTCACGAATGGAATAATAATAAGTATTACTGAGGGATACACTAGATGAACTTTAAAAGGTTCCTTTGAACAAAAAAGCATTCTATGACTCTATTATCAGTCATAAACAGGTTATAAATTCTAGGTGTATGTATTCAATAATGGGCTAATCCTGGAAGAAGGAATGATTAATGTAGTAGGGTCTGTGAGTGAATGGAAAAGTTCAGGGGGATAAGATAATCTATATGAACACCTGCAGAACTATCTTTGTGCTATTTGTTGTGTGCAGTATGTCCATATGGTTACAATCACCAAGTGTTTAGAAACCTTTGCCTACAGCAAGAGCAATTGCCGGATCAGCTGTGCAAAACACACCGTGCTAATTTGAATGGCTCTGTTGAACTCCAGACAGCTTCACCTCTGCTGCTCCTGCGGCCTTTGCCACAGCCAGACTTCTCGGGTGTTTTTGAAGTTACTGTGGTCTTTGATTTAGCTTCTCCCTGATTCGTTATCAGGGAAAACAGTTGAGTACCTGAAGCAGTTGCACCAGCCGCCGCCACACCACAGCCAGATAAATTTCCACTCTTACAAACTGTTTGGACTTGGTGAGTTTCTGTTCTTTCACTTTTATGGGGTTGTGACATTTTGTTTCTAAATTCCAGTAATGTCACACTGCTTTATGTATGGTTCTTAGGCTGCTGATTTTGTGCTGATTTTGTGGCAAGTAGCCAGTTTGAAAATTATAAATCTAAAGAGAACCATGAGATCGGTCTGCAACCAGCAGAAAAAGCAAGGTGTCCACTCTGCTAATTTCAGCTGAGTTCATAGGAAAAAAATAAAACCCAAAAAAATAAAGTACCCCAAATTTTCTTTGTCCATGCATTTCCCAGATTTTGTACCTTCTTTGTAGTCTGCAGGTCCTAATGGCCAGCAAATCAACTGCAGGGGAGAGGGAAAGACCACCTGTTGCACTAAATATTCACAAACCCTGCAAACAAAAAATAAACAGTAAAAGGCCAAACTCTTAACAGCTTGTAACAGCTGCCACATTCCACCCAAGAGAAATCTTTATGCTAATGGAATCTGACAGGACCTACATTAGGTATCTACACATATGGGAAAAAAAAACTTAAAAAAAAAAGAAAAAAAAAAGAAAAAGAAGAAAAAGTCACAAGAGAAAGAGAGTAAGTCTGTTGGGCTCCTATGAGCAGGTGATGTTTTATGTATGTAAGTCTTTTGTCATTGTTGCCACTGCTGTAGTTTACATTTTTGATAGTTTGAAGTAAAACATTTGTTGATTGCATGAGCTCTATGACATGGCCAAGGACTAAACTGAGCTCTATTTCTTTTCTTGGTTAAGTAAGGGGAGCAGTATCCCTGCTGTGCTCCAGCTGCAGCAAAAATTTGGCTGAAGATTCATCTATGAAGATGTGTAGAAAATAGTTTTTAATATCTCACATACCAGTTTGCCTCTTGTACCAAACTGATGAAAATCCAGGAAATTTACATGAGGAATACCAGCCAATTGAGTCTACCAGCCAATTGAGTCATAGAAAGAAGTCAGGCAGTAGCACCTTGCTGCTTTGTGTGGGACAGCTCTGATCCCAGGACTCTGGTGCTGGAAACTGGTTGGAGTTATTGTCTATCATCTTGGGGCACTCAGTGCAAATGCTGACCTCAGAGTCACCATACTTGTCAGAATGGTGTCTTCCTCCCTATCTGCCAACAAGAAGCCTAGGGATTTGTGGATCAGAAAAAAATTATAAGTTGATGATTTTCAGGATGATACAGAGATAGTAGAACTGTGAAAAGGATTAAGAAAGAAAAAAATCTGAACTACTTTAATTTTCTTCTACAAGCTTAGAAATGGCCAAAGGTATCCCTGAAGCTTTGAGTGTGACCCTCTGGTCTGATTAGACTCAAAGGTTGTTAAAAGTGCTGAGAAATTTCCTCTCCTCCAATTCTGTTAAACTGCAGTAAGTAGTTGGATATGTGGTCAATGTGGTAAGAAGGGATGGTTGGAGGCCATCCAACAGGGAGGTAGAAAAAGGAACTGTCTTTTTGCACAGTGACAGTGAAAGAGATTTATGCTTCAGGCCTTAGAGAGTTTTTTTGCACATTGAACCCAGGGGTCTTTTCCATGAAATTTACAGTATTTTCCCATTAGATAGTTTCAGTTTCCTTGAAATACAGTTCTTGCAATAGCCTGTCTGACTTTGACAGATCAGTCTAGGTCCTACGGTCCAAACCACTTGGTCAGTCTGTTTGTCCAGCAAGTTGCCTATAACAAGGGTCAGTGCTTTAGTATTTCCTCTGTATTATCTGTAGGGAAAAACCTGTTAGTCTGGAGGAGTTAAGCATTGGCATTTCCCTGTGTTCACCATGTCTGTCTCCACAAAGACCAAAATGTTTGTGTTTTCTTCTGGCTACACATCACTCCATAGAACAGCAGAAATAATTGGTGGAAACATCAGAAAAAAAGGACATAAAGAATGAGCAAGAGTGGAAATGGATAGTTTTGGAAGAGGTTTGAAAGAATGGGGAAATGAAGGAGGCAGATTGATACTAACTGTGCAGTGAGCAGTAGCTTTGGAGATGTCCACCTCCATAGCTATGGTGCAGCAGGAAGGGTCCTGCTTCCAGCAGACAGGTGAGAGGAATGACCTTGTAAAGAAAAGCAGTTAAGATCAGAAAGTGCAACTTCATGGGTTCCTGTAAAGTCAATAAGGAACATTTTGACCTGACACAGTCCCAACTGAAACTCCAGTGAAATACTGTAGGTTTACAAATCTCAGCTGCATCTACTCCCACTTGTGTTAGTGGTCAGTGATGGATGAGCTGGTTGTGAAGTATTATCTCTCAAGGACTGTAACCTAGCAAGAGAAAATCGTAAAACTACTTTAATTGCTGCTTGTTTGACTTATGCCTAACATGGCACAAATTACAGATTCATCAGGGTTGAAAGAGACCTTCAAAATCATCTACAACAGTCAAACTAGCACCACCATAATCACCCCTGAACCATATCCCTAAGTGCCACATCCAGACACAGTAGGGTTGCAGCCTAACATAGTACAAGAGAGTCAGCATTCCTCGGGCTGTGTTCTGAGAAGGTCTCATAAGTCTGAAAGGAAGCCATGTCCTAGGGGATCTGCATTTCCCTCTAACTGGACCCCGAGTTCAGAATGTGGGTTTTTGTATAAGGCACCTCTTAAAGGAGAGACAAATGCTCTTATCTTGTCACTTTGGAGCTAGAAGAAACTAGAGGTAGCTTATCTTCCTCAGAAATCCTTCTGTTTGTCCTTGAGTCATACACAATATGTAGTACTAGCCCAGGTCTGCATCTCTGGGTGCTCATATAAATCATGTTGGTGCTTCAGGAGCTATTGGCTGCTTTCCCTCTACTCACACCAATGGAAAGTAAACATAATTTCTTTGAGTTTAGCAATGTTGTACCCCACTGAAGTTGGTGTGTGAAGAAATCAAGTTCCCAGTTTGAACGCCAAAAGAATATTCAGATCTTCTTCCTGATTGTTTCATTTCAGCAAGTATGTGCACAGAGTGGCTTGAGCTGTGCTAGCTGCCAGCTGGCACAATTAATTACTACACATGGAGACTGGTTCACTCCGCATCCCTCTAAAGATTGCTCATTTACAGATGTTCACACCTGTCTCTTGATTAATTCAAAATCCTAGCACATGGAGAGAACTCTAGTTAAAAGTCACAGAGCCTTATAGACCTGGCTGTCACTAGGGTTGAATTTTGTATGTCAGCTGCACTTAGCCTCCCCTGAATTTTCTGGGTCTGGACTAAGTGTCTCCATTGATGGATAACATTCAGGAGAGCTTAGCTCAGGAAAGGCTGAAGAAAACACAAAACCAGTTCCTATTGAATCTGAACTAAGAGCAACAACACTAGTGAGTCTCTATTTCCAAAATTAGAAGAAGGAGAGGTAATTACTGTTCTGTGCACTAACTTGGGGGTAGTAATAGTTCATAACTCAGGGCACAAAGTAGTATCATTGGGGAAAAAAGAGTTCTATTCTCCTTTGTGTGGTACCACAAGTTTGGGTACATAATGGGTTATCAGTAATTAGTGAACTCCATTTTCAATTTTTGATTTGTGCCAGCATGGAAAATTATATCCAAGGTTATGGCTCTCCTTCGACTTCCATAATAAAAGAAAGGCCCCTCCAGAAGTCTGTGAAGTCAGTGGGATGATATCAGTATAAATCAGTGAGAGGTGACTTAAGCCTCTGATAGTTAATTTTTTGCAGCATGCCGTTCCAGTTAATTCTCAGGTATTCCCAAAGCCCCAGTCATATACCCAGTTTGAAAGGCTGTCCAGGAAATGCTGGAATGATGTGGGGACAGCACCTAGCCAACTGCCATCTGTTGGCCGTTTACCATACTGCCTCAGAGGGCTCAGTTTCTGAGTGCCTGAACCAAGCACAGATGATGTGGTCTAAACCCATCTCTTTAGATTCAGACCTACAGTTTAGCACCTCATTTCAGAAAGAGGGTTCCACTTTTCCCTAGATCCAGTCCCTTCAGACTCCCAGTGTAGTTTAAGTTGGACATTAAGAATAATTTCTTCACAGAAAAGGTGATTAGACATTGGAGTGGGCTGTCCAGGGAGGTGATGGAGTCACTGTCCCTGTTTAAGGAAAGGCTGGATGTGGCACTTAGTGCCATGGTCTGGTTGCTGTGGTGATGTTCATTGATAGATTGGACTTGATGATCTCAGAGGTCTTTTCCAGCCTGATTGATTCTGTGATTCTGTGGTCTCAGAGAAGATGTAAGACTCCTGGTTAATGTTTTAGGACATGAGCAGGTACACAAACAGATCTTACTGTTATTTGTGAAGTATCCTCTCTCTTTTTGTTGAAGGAAAAATTGGTTAACCATTCCTAGGGAGACCTAAGCATAGTGACCCCTACTCATGCTTACTTCTCCAGCACTTTGAGGTGGAATAATTTGAGCCAGGGAAAGAAGATTTGCTCCTGTGTTACTGGGGTAGTGAAGCAGGGAGCAAATGTCTCAGCCTCTCTGTACTCTCAGATTGATTAAGTGTCCTGTGGCCACAGAACCCCAGAAGATTATCCCATATTATCTTGAATCACCTTGTGTGTGGGATGTTAGTTTTGGATGTAGGACTGATCTCCATGTAACAATCCTCTATGCATAAGTTTGTGCCACTCCTTTAGAGGGATGGACCTATTATTGCTTCAGCCTAACTTGGGAATCCATGGGAGACATAAAAAACACCGTTTTCAAAATGGATTGGGAGGAATAAGTACTGAAACTTTCTTGTGTCCTGCAGAATTTCTACATTGTACTGGCAGATTGTGTAAATAACTGACATGGCTCACTTAAAACACCCCTCAAGTAAAATGTCCACTGTCCAGTGACATCACCTAGGGCTCTTGTAAAAGAGAAATACTTCCTGATGACACAGTTTATGTTCATACCACAGCAAAATGGATTTTCCAGAAATGTTTCCACGTGGCAGGAGGTGAGGAAAGTGGTTCTGTGGGTGATATCTTCACTGCCTCCTTCTTGTCTGTAGCCCTCTGCACTGATGTGCAAGCTGTAAACTTCAGACTCAGCCTCCACAACCTCAGGGTTGTTAAAGAGTTTCTGGCATTTTCTTGGTATGGAAGGAATTTTACATGCCATGATTTAATCACATTTTTAGTACAGATTGTTACTTTTTGTCTTCTTAGGTTTCCTTTGCAGACAGAGATATCTCTTTCTTTCTTCAAGTGCAGAGAACACATGTAAATAGCTGTTTTTGTTCATTCACTGGGATGCTTTTACTGGTCTGATCAATGAGGACATTCTAAAATAATGTTTCTGTATGTTCTTTGAAATCCACAGAGCTCTTTCTGAGCCATTTGATGGAGTGTTTAATGTAATTTTATTATTTTCCTAATTATCTAATTACCCATGCAAATTTATTAAAAATAAGGTTCGAAACATAAGCATATTGCTTTGCAGAATGTATTGGGAATTATTTTGATGCAATGTAGGTGTGCAACATTGCTATTTGCAAATTTTTTTAGTCCTCTCTATGAAAATGAGGACTGAATATATACAGTGTATCTACCTAATAAATACATAAATATTTTTGCAAAGAAATTACCACCTGACTCGACATGCCAGCCCGGACTTTTAAATAGTTGAACCTCACTTTTTTGTTTGTTTGTTTATTTTTTGAGCAAACCTCCTTCTTTCCCCCCATACAGGTGGTTGTGTCCTGAGATCTTTTCTGAAGTTTGCTTCAGTTGTTTCCTTGGTAGCATATTCTATATGTTTACTATCACCTTTATTTGTTCTTTAGTAGCCTAGAGCCCTTTCCTCACCAAAAGCTTCATGGTTCTCTTTCCAGGAAATATCATTATTCAAAAAAAAGTTTTATAGGAGCAAATAAAACACATTTCCAGAATAGTGCTGCCAAATAGCAAAATAAAAAAATGTTCGTTGTTTTTGATGACAAAGATATTAAAGGGAATAAAAAACTGTGTTGTTTAAAAATAACCAACTCTTTAATAGTACTGCAGGAGAATATTCAATTCAAATGGAATGTAGTTTTCCAGTAAGCCCATCTTATCTTAGCTTGAAACGACAGGTTGAATTAATTTTTCTTTTGTTTTCTGTTTCTCATCTATATTTTGTACTCCCGCCATTGCTTGCTACTATTTATATTTTATGTTGAGAGTCTTTTTTTCAGCAGTTTCTAGAAGTTTACAAAAGAAGCCAGATATAGTGTTGGAAACTCAAAGCCCCAAATCAGGCTATAGATCACAAACCCCCATACATATATATGCCATTTAAAATGCCACTGTACAATTCTTTAGCACTTTCTTTTTTGACTTTTCTCCTCTTCCCTCCTCTTACCGCTCACAGCAGGTAGAACTGAAGGGTCTTACCTGGCTTCTTTCCTTTGCAGACTCAGAACAGAGCACTGGGTCTGACACAGAGGTGCTGGCAGAAAGGACATCCTGCTCATTTGGCTCCCATTCTGACCTTACGTCTGGTGGCTCAGGCCCTCAGCCTCCTCCACCTTCATCCATGGAAGAGATCCAGGTAGAGCTGCAGTGTGCAGACCTCTGGAAAAGATTTCATGACATTGGGACAGAGATGATCATCACGAAAGCAGGCAGGTAAGACATCTCTGGCTGTCTAGTTAAAAAAGAAATCATAACCAAACAAACCAATTTTTATTTCATTGTCTTTTTAAGAAAGAAACATTTTTTTTCCTTCTTGATAATCCAAAGGGAGAAATATGCATGAAAAATTAAACAGCTGTCTGAGTTTCTCAGATGTGTCTCCTATTAGCTTTCTTAAGACAAGTAAACTTGTTTCATATGACTGTTTGAATAAGTGGCTCCAAAGAAGAGCTGACAGCTGCAGGAAACCATTGAGGATAGTTGTTCCTTTGAGCAAATAAATCAGGAAACAATCATTGTCCTGTTGGCTGTACTGAATTTAAGATGAGCTATGAATTTGAGGGGGAGCCATTTGAGTTTCCTTTCAAGTTTCCATAGCACCTCATGAGCTTATTGATTTAATCTCAAATGTAGTGAAATTCAAACTCACCTTTGCACCAAACAAATGTCTTCCTGCAGCTCTAAAAAGATGCAGTGTTAATGACTTCCAGTATAAAAACTGTGCAAGCCTAATGTTTTCCTTTGCTATTGCAGTGATACCACGACAGGTGAGGCTAGAAAGAGACACTAATTAGCCAGATTTTTTAAAAAAGAAAACCTTACCATGACAGGTTAGCCAAGAGGAAGATCTTCACTGCTGACAACCATTTAAAAATGGCTATGAGTCTGTTTGCTGAAACACGACCTAGAGGTAGTTGTACATTTCTAGATGTCCCAAACTAGGATTTTTAGGCACGTTTGCATTTGCAGGCCGTTTCTTACCCCCACCTAACTGAGGTTTTAATTCCGATTGACGCGGAGAAGGAGAGCGTCAGCACCACGGACAGAGCCCGCCAAGGCGAGCAAACACTGGGAGCGACCCGGGAGCTGTCCCGGCTGTGCCGCAGACACTCAGCAGGGAAATTTTACCCAAGTTTTGGGGGAAACACACGGTGCTCAATTGTTTACAGCGTTGTTTCATATCTGTGCTCCCAAAACTTGCCAGAACAGCTCGACTTGTTGTTTTACAATCTTGTGAAGTGAGGGCTATTGCTTTCTAGCCCCAGAAAGTCCAGATAATTCAAGGAACGTTACACTGGACAAATAACCCAGATGATTCCTGAAAAAGATTATCAGAGCCAGAGTAGCTCCCAGTTTTAGATTTCAGTGGAAAAGAAGCATTATTCATCCGTACAGGCTGCTGGTTTTGACCATCTGCCTCAAATGGAAGAGGCAAAGTAACAGGAATGATATCACTTGCTATTGTGCAACCTCTTCTCTGGAGATGTTAAAGCAGACACAGAGAAAATCGTTATTATTCTCTTTTCATAGGTGGTGACATTGAGACCTAAACAGATTAAGTGATTTGTCCAGCATCAATAAATATGGCACTTGAAGAACCAAATTCCTTCTTTCTGGGTTTATTGTCCTGGTGCCTGGACCACGCTGTTTCAAAAACTTAAAATAGTGTTACATTAACTATAATTAATTATCTGATGATACATGGAGTAGATAAACCCAAAAGCAGCATAAATATCACTATGGCCACCAGTTCAAAGGAAAATGGCCAGAACTTAGTCGTATGAAGAGGATCTTGGCAGCTCACACATTTCTGAATAAAGTAGCTGACGCTTCTGACACCTTACAAGCTCCAGTGTGGATAATTCTTTAACTTACAGAACATGTATGACAATAGAGTCATTACTTCCCTTGCAAATCATATCTTCCTTATAATCAGAAGTAATATTCTTTCTCCTTGAAATGCTTGTAAATATTTGAGTACTGATGGCCAACTGTCACATTACTACCCACAGAAAATCCATGTAACTACAAAATAGATGTGTTTTTTTCTGCTTGATGAAGTTTTTCCAAAGTGATGTGAATAGTATTGGACGGCTGCTGGTTTTCTTATTTTTCTGTTGACTACATTTGTAGGTTAATCATTGCAAAACATAATGAAGAGCTGGGCAGTTTCTTTAGGTAATACATCTGTTTATTGAGGATGGTCCTTACAGGTGTGATAGAATTTGCAAATAAAATGGTTAAACAATTCAACAGGTTAAAAAGTTCTCTCTCAGATAAGATGTGGCTGTGGTGGGTGAGAGCTGGGTCTAGCAGTTCTGTTTCTCCATATGGGATGCATGATATATGATGCATTCCAGAGATTAGATTTTATTATTTCTGGCATGAATACAGAACTGGTTATTACCTGAAGATTTCCTACTACTTATTTAAATTCTTAGAGACACACAGTGTAACTTGCATCTTCTTCCTTCCCCACAGAAGATTTTGCTCTTGTTGCTTTCTCTTTGGAAACCTTGAGTCCCATATGGCTTTCCTGTTTTGAAAGCTGTTATAATTACAGACTCAGTTGCCTATAACTACAGCTGCTCCTTAATTTTCTATGATTTGGAAAGCACTTCCTGGTTCCTGCCTGTCCCCACAACGTCTCTCTGCTCTTGCTGTGTAATGCTAATTTCTAACCTACGTTCTCATTTCAAACATATTTTTGGGGCTATATCCTGCCTATATCAGGCACATTACACTTTTTGACGTTCAGACTCCTACTCACACTCACTTCTAATTCTGCTTTGTTGTTTTTCTTTTCTCGATGCTGTATTTATAGATGTCTCTTTTTTTGTCCATTTCCATTAACTTACTCCAGTCCTCTTATAACCCTTCCTTTTTCCTTTCCATCAAAACATTGTTATTTAGATTTTAATCAGATGCTTAAAAAAAGACTTCTTTGTTCCTTGTGTAAAAGATGCAAATGGCTGTCAGCTGCAGTCATTCAAATCTGCAATTTACCTTTATCTCCTTTTTGTTTGAAAGGCAACCTTGGACTCTGTACAAAATAAAATAAGTTCATCTTAAGCCCCAGGTCATACTGATTTGAACAACTAGTCCTAAAGTAATTTTTTAACTCTTTTTCTCTACTCTTCTTTACTAACAGTGATCACACTGGCAGCATCAGTGAAGGAATTTGAAACATTTTCCACATCCTTACACTTCGTATCTAATGTCCATGATCACCAGAGCTGTAGGGGTAACTGTTAACTGATGCATAGAAATGCTGCCCAAAGGGGTAAAAAATGTGCACTTATTCCTGGGAGAATACACTATAGGGAGTGCTTGGAGTCCTCCTCTGGAAGGGAAGGGCTGCCTACTGTTTATGGAGGTGGTTTTATGAGTGCTGCCATGCATACCAGCACATCCAAGAAGTATTGTTCTGGGAACACAGGTTCTACCTGTAACAGAACTGGGATCTCATCTCAGCCATGGGGGAAATGATCTCATCTGTCATATCACAGTTATTGTATCTGTGCTGCAGGATGGCTCAAACCAAAATGCTGATGGCCAGGATCAGGTGGTAAGACTGAAAAAAGTCATCAGTGAGTGAAACAGATGACCTTGTCCTCTCCTGACTTATCTGTGCCTCCTGATAGGTTAAGTGGTACTTTGCCTGCAGTCTTTTTGTCTCCCTGGAATCATGAGTCTGAGTTGTTTGTAGCATGTACTCGGGGCTGTTTACATTACCAGGTGTTATTTTTTCTTTCCAGTGGAAAGAAGGGTGGGTTCCAAAGTGCTCCTCAGTTAGAGAGAGCAGCAAGATTTTGTAATCAAGCTGTTGATGCTGAAGGGGCCCATGGAGAGGACTTCTCAGAGCAAGGGTTGGCAGGCCACAGCTACCAAACTGATTTTTAGAGTTCCTGGCCCCGTGGGCCAGATAAACTTGCCCTAGTTTCCAGAAGAATGTCCCCTTTGGGAGCAACAGAGAAGATCTGTTGGTCTCCTCTCCTTCATAAACAATAAATCTATTTGCTACCAAGCCCTGCCCTCAGCTTTTCCTCTGAAAACACGCATCTCTACATGATCTCATACTGCAGAGAAAGTGAATGGCATTCCTCCATTGCCTTGCCTTGCCTTGCCTTGCCTTGCCTTGCCTTCCTTTCCTTCACTCCTTACACATGTGTTTCTCTAAAGAAATACACATTTGGTATCAGTGTTAAATGCAAGGAAATATGAGATATGAATTAACAAGGATAACTTCATGTTGCCCTGTTAACTCACACGTTGTGAACATTGTGCATACTTAATCTGCAGATCTAAATCAGATTATTTTGCAGAGTTTCTCAATTGAATTATTTTTATGCCTTGGAAATTATTATTCTGTCTATTTCTTTTGCTACAGTTGAAGAGCACATCTCTTCATTTTAGGCTTTGCATTTATTAGATGTCACCTTTATGCAAGTCTACTCTTACCTAAGTTCCTAACTTAAGGATAAGAAACTGATGCTTTATTCTATTGGGGAAAAAATTCCAGTTTGGGGATGTACCTCTGATCCTCCTCCTTTGACCATTTTTCACAAAGTAAAATCAGATTATATTTTAAAAGAAAATCTTAACCACCACCACCACCAAAAAATATACTGCTAGCTGCCACAACCCAACGACTTCTTTTTTTGTTGAAAATTCCCAAACGTTCTTTAATATGAGTACACTCCTGTGCTGGCAAATACTATTTTAATCAAGTTCTAGAGATATTTATCTATCATTAGTTTTCTTCCCATTTAATGTTCACAAACTTCAACCTCATTATGGAGGAAAACAAATTGAGTAAACTGAGGCACATAGTTGTTACTAAAATGCTTTTAAAAACACTTTCAAGTGGTCCTAAAGCAGTTGTAATAACTTATTTCATATCACATAGTATTTCCCTAAAAGAGTACTGTGTGTAAGTTCACAGTCTAAGTTTAGGAAGACTGTTTTTCTGCTGAGTGGTGAAGCTAACATATAAATAACTTGATCATCCCAAACTGCTGCTGATATAAAACCTCTTCCTAAAATATATCAGATGTCATCACATGTTCCCTATGAAAACAGACAGCCTTCGTGTCTGTTGCTGTTGACTATGAAGCTGATACCTTTCTAGATGAAAGATTCTTGACTGTTTATTAATACAGCCATATCCAAATGGCCTGAATTCCTTCCAAACCTTTGAGCCTCTTGTTTTCTATAAGGCTGGTGCCTCTGGGCAACCAAGATCCAGCCAAGAGGAAATGCAGAGAACAGGGACTTTACCAGGATAATACAAGAGCACATCCCTAAGTCTCCACTGTTAGCCTCTGTCTTTTCCATTTCCCTCTTTCCACACAGCAGTGCTGCTGGAGACCTGCTGTGACAGTTCCAGGCCACATCTTTACGGCAAAGAAACTAAGTTACTTTCATACCCACAGAAATAGAAAAACAGTAATAATTTACAAAACTTTAAAAGTACACTTAAACCTTAGAGAAAGTAGTGGGATCAGCCGAGCTCTCTCTGATCATTGTAGAGATTAGCCTCTAAGCCTGCTGAATGGTCTGTGGTAATCTTTTACAAGGTATTTCATAAACAAACAACCCCACAGGCTACACTGCAAATTTACACGAGGCTGGAGATTTGGAGAGAGCTTCTTGGGACACACAACGCATTCAATTTTCCCAACACAGTGTGCATACTTATACCCAAAGAGACTCTGATTTAATCCTGGGTTTCTCATCAACCCTCTGAAACATGACCTACTTCTTTAGCTGCTCCCAAGCCACCTCTCTCTAATTAAAGAGAGCTGGACTGTAAAATGCCACATCCTGTACCCATTTGGCTTGGCAGATTTAATGAGCCATTGTGGCAGAAACAAGGTAATGCCCTCAAGCCACTGAAGACCAATCCATTATTCCTTCCCCACCTCCCCCCTAGTCATTCTACTAGCAAACTCACACCATCAGTTGCACAAATTGCTCTCCTTGAAGGGTTTCTGCAGACGATTTTTCTGACAGTTTTACGTCTCTCATAACTTGGGTTTAGCTTTGCTGTGGCAGCTGTGGGGTGGTGCTCTCCCCACCCCCCACGATAAATATGCCCTTTTCCAAAGTAGATGCAGTTGCTAATAGGTCAGATCTTATCTTCTCAGTGTGGCCTGAAATGAAAGAGCTGTGGGTAGGGCAAAGGCTGAGCATCAACCTCCTCCTCCTTCCCACCCTCTTCTCCAAGTGGCTATATGTGGCTTGGCTGGGAAAGAATGAAATAGATTCTCAGGATCACATCCCTGTCATGCAAAGTTTGACATGTCTGGAGATGTTGACACGAGGTTTTCTGATTTCTTCCTCCTCCAGGCTGTGTTCACTAGCAATACTGTGAGAAACAGAAATGTTGAAAGGAGAACTAAATCTTCTCCTCTGACATTTCACTGCTTCTCACTAAATAGAAGGGAAAGTGTCATGATGGTTTGTAGGGATGGCTCCTAGAAACATTTCTTGTACCCTTTCCAACTATTTTGGCATTGTGATTTTAAATTGCCCTTTAATATCCTCCCTCCATCCACATACTTCCATCCCACAAGGATATGTCTACTTAACAGAGAAGCAGAATATGATTTTTTATAAGCATCCAGTACTTTTGGGCTTTCTCCTACCAAAGCTCTGTATTTTCTAGGCAGAAGTCATTCAGTTGAGTAACACCATCTTATAGGACCTCAGCTTAAGTTTTTCTCAGGTAAAGGCTGAGAAACCACTCAGGTAGAGCTCAGGTCTGAGTTAACAGTCAGTGAAACAATGCAGGACTTCTTTCAGTGCTCTGCTCTGATTTCAGTGTTGCTCAGTTCCTTCTGCACCTCATTCAGTTCAGCTCCTCAGATTTTATGAAGGTGTAAAAATACCACATTAGTTGCAAATATAATGTGGCATAAGTAATTCCCTCAGCATGCTCTTTGAGGGAGGTGTAGAATAGAAACTGGTCTACTGGCCACCATAAAATTTTTAAGAAGGAGAAATTATACCATAGCCACACTAACACTGACATGCTTTAAGGTTAAAATTGTTCTGATCTGTTCTCTTCTGAAATAATTGCCTAGCTACAAACACTTCCACAAGACTGGCTGTGTTTAGCAGAGCTTAACCTGTGCTCAGACAAGAAGAAAAAGGCTGGGAATTTTTTCTTGTTGGTGTAGAGTTCCATACCTTGTCTATCAGGAGAAAATGCTTAATATGGCATAGATCACATGGCATAGAAAAACAACACCTATTAAAAATATTGCACAAAACACTACCAGGACTTCAAGGAAACCATGACAATAATGCCAGTGTTCCTGTTGAATATGAAATATATTCCTAATAAGCAGATTAATTTGAGGGATGTTTTTTCTTAAATAACTATAAACATGAGAGTGAGAGTATCATTCAGGATGAAGTATTTGCTTTAAATATTACTTCAATACTGTCAAACTCTATACTGAAATGTGATATTCTCAAAAAGAGAGAACTAAAATGATCCTGCATTTAATGGAATATGAGAGAAGAATTACAGGTGGATGGCCAGTGGGAAAAACACAAGGTAAAAGGCACACTGCCCATCCTAGAAATGCCTTGGAGAGGACAATTTGTGTGAAGAATAGCAGAACTGTCTGCTAGGAACTGGGAATAGAGTGCTTGACTGTGAGTAGTTTATCATTACTTACAGGTTGTTATCCTGGTATCCCTTTTTCTAAGCGGGAAAAAATTGAAGATTAAAACCACTGCCAGCAGAGTCTTTTCTACTACAGCAAGCCCTGAGGAATCATGCCAGGGACTGGGCTGTGTAAAGTTGCATGCTTCTGGTGTCAGAGAGAGGTACAAGGAGCCTCTTCAGTTTCCTTATTCACCATTTTCTTCCTTATTTCTACTTTTATTTTCCTAGGAGGATGTTTCCAGCCATGAGGGTGAAAATTACAGGCTTGGATCCCCACCAGCAGTATTATATTGCCATGGACATTGTCCCTGTGGATAACAAGAGATACAGGTAAGTTTTCAGGGGCAGAGGTAGGAATCTTGTAAGGGCTTACTTTCAATAACAGCCTAGGAAAGGAACCTGCCATTAAACACCATTGCGAAGGTGTGCTGGAGGAGACCCTGCTGATTTACACCAACATAGATGATTTGACCAGAATCTTTAGACACAAACCCAGTTTTATTGCAGTCTCTTGCAATTTTTGAATGAAATTTTTCTCTTTTCAAGTAGAAGTTTTTAATTGAGGAGATGTCTGTCATGCGTTTGACATGATTAGCAATGAATGTCTGAGGGAACCAATAACTGGAGTTATCAGTGGGGGATCTGCAGCCCCTAAAACTTTTTCTGCAAGAAAGGAATGGGCAAGGAGGAGCTGAACTAAGCCAGGCCCCTCAGGTCTGGCCTGAACTGGATTTCTGTTTCAAAAGTTCTCACTGTCCAGGACAGCAGCCTCAGTGAATATTGGTCCCTGACCTACAATATGGAGTCACTGAGAAACTTTTCGCTGCTGAGCTAAAGACAGGAAGAAGAGATTTCTCTGATACTAATGGGCTTCTGATGTTAAAAAATACTCTGGAAAACTCATGATCCTCTGCATCCCAGAAAACTCTCCAGACTAATGTGATTTATGTATTCTTATTAAAAGACCCCTGAGAGCAAGTCTTTTCTCCAAATAGTCTTGACTGAACCACATTTCAAGGATTCAGAATTGAACCTCCACTTCAAATGCTAAATACTTCATTTTTGCTCCCAAATTGTACAGAGTTTTATCAGGAAAATGCTTTTCCTGGGAAGCAGCAAGATAGTGTTTGATACTCAGCTGGATGTTTTTCCACTTTCAAAGAGTGTGGTTATAACAACACTGACATTGAAAACACATTTATTTTCTTACCCTTTGTTTCTGTCCTTGTTAGCTTATGCAGCCACATAGACCAAACAAGCAGGAAAGGAAAAGGCCTCTCTTTTTTTCTTCTTTTTTTCCCATTTCTTGTGAAAATACAGGAAATGAGTCACTGTTTGTAGGTAAAAACTGGAACATCTTAGGAGAGCTGAGTAGAGATGCAGTGAGGGGGAACACAGGACAGAACTCAGAGGTATCAGTGGAACTGTTTGTGAAATGTCTCAGAGGGAAGGAGCTGCAGGGCAGGAAAAAACTGTGTCTAGACAAAGCTGTGCTGGAGAAATTTATGGCATATATAGGATGGCTAGATCAGGAACACAAAAGATCACAAAAGACCAGGAACACAAAAATAATTTTTTCCTCTAATCTTAATGTATGTAATACTATATGGAATTTCCTGTTTTGCAACATTTCAAACCAGAAATTCTGTTTTATCAATTGTTTTACTGGTATCCATTGGATATTGCCCTTTCTGGGTGAAGCCGCATGTGTTTTCCAAAGTCTGGTATGAGATAAAATGCAGATTTCCAGAAATTGCAGGGTTTTAATATTTTCAGAGAAGACTTTGTTTACCCATAATTTCCAGCCTCTTACTCTGGCTCAGAGAGGGTTAAGGAGTTGAGAAGGCACATGTGGCAGAGTTTTACAGGGAAAATAACTGCAAGGTGGTTTTAATAAGGAATCGAGTCTGAACAAGTGGCTCAGGGGTAATCTGGCTTTCATTTAGAAGGTAGGAGGTTGCAATAAAGCACATTCTCCCCTGACTGCAAATGAGAGCTTGGGGTGCATGAGGGTGGCAGGAAAGGGGGAGCCCTGGACATGTTCCTGCAGTGAGTGAGTAACAATCTCCCTTAGCCCACCTACCCTTCCTCTTTCAGGTATGTGTATCACAGCTCCAAGTGGATGGTGGCTGGCAATGCTGACTCCCCAGTGCCCCCGAGGGTTTACATCCACCCTGACTCCCTGGCTTCTGGAGACACCTGGATGAGGCAGGTGGTCAGCTTTGACAAGCTCAAGCTGACCAACAACGAGCTGGATGATCAAGGCCATGTAAGTTACAAGTTAATCCTGGTGCCTGTTGTCCTAGCCTTGCTTCTCTCGGACTTGAAAGGGTGCTGCTGCTGCTGCTTTGATGCTCCTGTGTTCTGTTGGGCACACGTGTCTGTGGTTGCTTCCAGATTTATGGAGCTTTTTTTGCTATTTCAGTTCTTTTCCTCAAAGTGTTGCCTGACCCTATAAAGCACCTTTCTCTTTGCTCATAGAACAAACTTTGTCTCATACATGCTTGTAAGAAAAGGATAATTTTCTCTGTATTAGCTCTTACTCCATCCCTGCTTGCTTGTACATCTGGATCTTGTGTAAAATATTTTTGGGGGAAGAAAAAAAAAGTCCTTTTCCTTTTGTTTTCTCTTCAGATAATCTTACATTCAATGCATAAGTATCAGCCTCGTGTTCATGTCATCCGCAAGGATTTCAGCAGTGATCTTTCTCCTACAAAGCCAGTTCCTTCAGGAGATGGGGTGAAAACCTTCAACTTCCCTGAGACTGTTTTCACCACAGTGACAGCCTACCAAAATCAGCAGGTAAATCCTTCATGCTCCTTTTATGTTGTGTGTTCATAAAAATATCAGTGTGCTCTTTGTGACTGAGACACTAACTTCTCTGAGAAACACAGAAAAGTTACTCTTTAAAGGCTAGAAAAGAAAATGCTTGTGTAGACATGAAGTATCTAGCCAGGAAACCACCCTGAAGATAAGATGGCCGTAGCTTTTACTGTAAAATAAGATCAACTGTAAGGAGCTGTGTTGTGTTCAAATTTCCTTGCTCCCTCATGGTACAAAACTGGAGTATCCTGTCCTCACTATAATTTTAAGGCAGTACAGCTACTCCACATCAGTTATTTCAGAGACAAAGCAGTTGGATTTTTTGTAGCAGTGAAGAAAGAAGTTTTGAAGAAGCCCAATCTCATCAGTTTGTTGACAAAATAAGCCTTTGAATGCATGTATTGCATATAAACTGAAATTCTCATGCATGAATGTCCTGAGGGATAGGGGTCAGGTAAGGGGTCAAGTTATGCACCTCAAATTTAGGAAAGTAAACTTCCAGCTCTACAAGGAGGTGGTCAATAGGATCTCCTGGGCACCTACCCTTAGGATCAAGGCATGGAACAGAGCTGACAGATCTTTAAGGAAGTCTTCCATACAGGCCAACAGTCAGCAGCCCCCAGAAGCCAGAAATCAGATCAGAAAGTCAAGATACCAGCATGGCTGACTAGGGACCTGCTGGGAAAACCAGATGGAAAGAAACAAATGCACAGGCAATGGAAACAGACAGCTTACCTGTGTAGGGATTGGGTAAGGAAGGTCATGGCAAAGCTGGAACTAGACCCGGTAAGGGATGCAGAGAATAACAAGAAGGGCTTCTACAGGTAAGTTAACCAGGAAAGGAAGGTTGAAGAAGGTGTACCTCCCCCAATACACAATGCTGGAAAGCTGGTAATAACTGATGAGAAAGCTGAGGTACTTAGCAACTTTTTTGCCTTAGTCCTCAAATGAATGAGTCATCTCTTCTCATACCTCTTCAGAGGATGGACAGGGACTGGGTAAGCAAAATGCTTCCCACTGTAAGAAACGATCAGAAGAGAAGGCTTTGGGGTGACCTAATTGCAGCCTTCCAGTACCAGAAGGGAGCCTACAAGAAAGACGAAGAGACTTTTTACAAGGGCATGTAGGGACAGGATAAGGAGGAATGGCTTCAAACTGGAAGAAAGTAGGTTTAGACTAGATATTACAAAGGAATTCTTTACTGTGATGATGGTGAGGCATTGTCACAGGTTGCCCAGAGAAGCTGTGGATGCCCTATCCCTGGAATTGTTCAAAGTCAGGCTGGATGGGACTTTGAGAAACCTGGTCTAGTAGAAAGTGTCCCTGCTCATGGCATATAGGTTTTAATGAGATGATCTTTATGGTCCCTTCCAACCCAAACTATTCTGTGATTTTATGATAATTTATGTTTGATTTGGGTCTTGCATAGCTCTCAGTGATGAGACTTAGTATTGACTTCAGATACCATAAGGAAAAGAGGTTGCTGCAGCAGGATTCTTTCTCTAGGGACATTGACTTTGTTAGTGGTCTACACTTTTCCTAAACTAGACTTTATTTAGCATTTATGGACTGAAAGACAGACCCATACTAGATCGGGTTAAGGCAGATTGCAATATTTAACCAATTTTTAACAATTGTGTTCTAACAATTTACTGAAATGTTAGAGTTTTTTATTTTGTAACATGTAAGAGAGCACAAATACAGACAGTGCTCCTATGACTGCTTCTTTTTCTTCCCATGACTCTCAACTTTTTTTTCTCAGTCTAGTCCCCTTTGACTGACTTAAATAAGGATCCAAAATGGATCAAAAATATTGCAACACATATCCTTGCAGTATGGGAAATTTCCTGCCCCCTTCGCCCAAATGTAGGTATTTCACAAATCTTAACTGGAGATCAGACAAGGAAAGAGGATAGGAAAAGGAGAAGAAATGACAGGAAATAAGCCTGTCATTCTTCCTTAATGACCAGACTTATAATTACACAGGGAGGGAGATGCTAAGGGAGGGACCCTGTCAGGGACTGGCACCACAAGCCACCTCACTGTAAAGAAATACTGACATTTCTGTCTCTCTGAATTCCAAATATTTGGGGATTTTGTTAAAAAAAAAAATTGGGGGACACAATCACATTTTTATAATACCAGTAAGAAGATTCTGGTGGGCTGGAGCAACCTTTTCATTAAAACCAAATTTAAATCCCCTGAATCTGCCTGCATGCCCTCCAGTGGCTGCAGAGCTTTGTCTTACTGGGGGAAGCATCTCTGGAAACAATTGTAAAATGTTAGCAAATCCACCACAGGGATTCCCTCTGCTGTAATTCCATCCTCCACAGAACATATCTGTCTCTGTACACACAAGTCCCAGGACAGCTGCAAAGTCAGGCTAGCGGAAATTAAGTTCACAAATTAAGCTTCTGCAAAAATAGGAGCTGCATTCCAGATCTGAGGTTAATATCCAGAGTAAGGGCTTGGTTCTGACAGAAGCAAAACACCTGCAAATCCCCTTCAGATCAGACTGTATTAAACTAGTCCCCTTTGAGCAGTTTCAGCAAAACCACCTCAAATTTGGTAGGATCTGGAGATCTCACACTCATTCCAAAGATAGAATCTCTAGGACAAGCTGAGGCTGGCAGAGGGAAGCTCTTGTGCTACATCAGGTTGTGGAATAGCCAACAGGGAGTATAATACCACAGGCTGCAAGGTCAAAATCGCAGTGTTATGCTCCACATTTACCAACATGGAATTCACACGTAAAAATAAAGCAGGAAGGAAGATTCCCCCAAAGCACTCAGTCTGGCTGCTACCTCCTTTATTTAGAGGAGGAAAAAAACCAGAAAGGAAAAAAAAATTCCAGACCAGAAAACTCTTGATGTCCCAGACACTGACCAGAACAACAGCAACTCGTATGTGTGACTGAGTGGCCACCTGACATCTTTGGGGGCTGTAGCCCGTGCTTTGCTTGCCCTTTTCATTTCAGCCTTGTTTGAAGGTCCATGAGTTGCATCCAGTTGCTGGCTATCTGGAGCGTTGAGGTTGAGATAACTCAGATAGCAGCCAAACTCAAGCAGTGTGCCTGCTTCCCAAACCACAAGGCCACTGATAATTTACAGCTCCTGGAGTTTTGCATCTGGTGTACTTCTACTTCAGGAACAACTTCTCAGCCAGCACTGTGCCAAGTTTCCTGATAAGCAGATTATCTGTTCATGGATAATGGAGTTGCAAATTTAACAGAGGTCTGGGGAAATAAGTATGAAAGAGCATTTTACAGGTGACTTGGGCAAGAATGGTAATCATCTCTAATTTTCATTTGCCGAAAGAAAAAAAATATTGAGGATATCAACTAATTATCTTTTTTCTTCCTTTTAGATCACCAGATTAAAAATTGACAGAAACCCCTTTGCCAAAGGTTTCAGAGATTCTGGGAGAAACAGGTAACAGAAGCTTGTTTGTGTTTCGTCACTGACCTCTTCCCTCCTTTCTCTGATGAATGCATGGGGCATATGTCTAAGGTTGAGAAAGGCAATTTTATTTTTTTTTTATTAAAACAAAGAACACAGATAGAAAAATGGGGGATTGAAGAATGTAAAACAGACAAGTTGGTCACAGTCTAACACTGTGCAAAATAACTATTCTGTATTACAGGTAGGGTTGGTTGAAGGGCATTTTTAAATTTTAATTTTCACAGGAAATGCCAAAACTTGGAGTGCATATGCTTGCTTTATGTTAGAAGAAAAAGTGAGTTTCTCATAGGTGTGCAGGATAAAAGTGCAAAAATGTTCTAGTTTCAAATAATTTCAATTTTTCTCCAGCAATGTCTAATTGTTTTGTTTTGACCGTGTTGCTTAATTTTGTCATGATTTTAATGGAAAAATTAAGTAGAACACCTTAAATATTATTTAGAAGAAATTATATTTTAACAGCACAGTAGTTAAAATGGAGCTTTAATCAATCCCCCCGTTATATTAGTAAAAGACATTACAGAGTTATCAAAAAAGAGTAAGAAAATCCAAAAAAACTTTCAACTTTTTCTGCCATTCATGAATCCTGCAGCAGGATGTGCAGCAGATCTAAATGACGTAGGTATCCTTTAAATCAGTGTAACAAAGGCTTTAAACCTTAATTATACAATTAGACATATCTGACTACATTACTAGAAACCTGCGGTTGTAAAGCAAAGCTCTGAGTGTGCAGACCAGAGTAAAAGTTGTGTGCATAGCCCTGATTTGCTGTCCCCATGGGCACTGTAATTCAGTTTTACTTGCATGCTCCTGTTGTGTGTGTTTACCAGGACTGTTGTCTTCTTCCCAAGGAGGTTTGAAAAGGTTAGTGTTCATGAATGGGCAACTGCCCTTTGTTTTCCACCGCTCACGTTAGTGCTACACCCTCCGTGATCACAAAGGAGACATTTAACTGACCTAGAGATGTCCTAGCTCTCATCTTACTGAAGTTATGCATAAAGATGTTGCTACCCTCATTTAATCCCCGCTGTGATCATCAGCTCTCCTTGAGGCATATGTGACTTTTATCCTGCTCTCCTCTCCTGTGTGGGGAAAGCAGTGTGTGTCCTGGGTATGAAATCTTCCCTGTGCACACAGATACAGCTGCACTGGAGGCTGAGTTTGGGAGAGGGATTGATGCAGTTCCAGGTACATGGTGGGCTATATTAATGTGGAAGGCATTAATAAGGTCCTAGCTTAGTGAATTTGGACAGTTTCCTGAAAAGGTTGGGAATTACTGATCTTTGTAGCTCATTGATTTAAGAAAGGGCAGGAAATTGCTACACGGCTGCAGCTGTGGGGAGGGCTCAGTAAGGCTCTCTGCTGATGTAAAGAGGAATTAAAATCTTTAAGGTATTACACATCAAAGGGAGCAGCCTGAGGCTTTAGGAAGAAAAAAACAGGCAAAGGTATTTGCAAGCATATATAGCAGTCAGGCGCCTGCCTCACAAGCAGGGGTCCGGCTGCAGTTGCACTGCTGTTGTCAGCTAGGAGAGGACACAAATGCTCAGCTGCCTCCTTCCCAGAGGACACTTATACAGATATTCCCAAAGGAAGGAGGAAAGCATCAAAGTCCAAGTTGTGTGTGGAAAGGGCTTTCTTGTTCTGCATGGCTTTTCTCCACTTTGTGTAGTTTGTAATCTCATTAGGATCACTGGTCAAAAAACAGTTGTGATACTCTGCAACTTCCCACGTCCTTCCCACAGCTACAGTCAACTGCAGTGCATCAGACTGTGGCTGGAGAAGGTCCCACTGAAAATGGAGGTCTCCTTTGCAAAAAAGAATAGGGTAATTTGAAGAAGAGCCATTTGTGAATCAGGCAAGTGAGTGGTATATGTTCAAGAAGTTTTATGTATAAGGTCTTAAAAGAAAAAATAAAGGTGTGGCAGCAGCAAGAGACTCAGAATTCTGAGGCAGCTCCAGGACATCCTTTTCCAGTGACATTTGTTACTGAGTCAGAGCCATGGTTAGAGTTTGCCAGCAAATCATGGAGGAAAGAACTCCAGCGAAAAAGCAGAGCATGGTGGAAGAAAAGGAACTCTTAAGCCACTTATTTCCTAGGACATTTCTTTTCTGCTTTATGTTGAGGTTCTTCCATTAAATGGAGATGGATATTTTTCCTCCACTTATTTATTGTTATTGTTTCACTGTTGTCTCCTGCTGCAGAAATTATGGAGGTGAATGTGTTTTTAAAACTAGCTTCCATTTTAGATCTTTCACTTCCATCAGCATGCAGCCTCTCCCTTTGTTTCCTTATGACTGTGGTCTCCATCATTTCAAGAGACTGCTAAAACCCTGCTGTCCTGGGGACACTCCATCATGATGTGTCTGACTGTATCCATATCGGGGAGCAATCTTTTCCCAGATCCTTTCTTGGATCTATTTCAGTTATTTTCATAAGTGTCTTTCTCCAGACCTTAGTGCCTCAGTCTTTCAGCTGGGAGAAGGAGCAGTGAGGTGGTTCAGAGGGAAGGATGGAAACAGGTCAGCAGCTGGACAACGTTTTGCAGTCTTTGAGCACTCAAACCATGTTAAGTAATGGTGTTCAGCAATCTAACCATCAGCCTTGTTGGATTGCAGAGGTAGCCTGTACTTGAAGGCCAAGTCTTAGTTCCTGCTTATTAGAGATTCCCTCTACCTTAATTTTGGGCCTTCTTCACTTTTTGCAAAAGCACATAAAGAATCTGTAGACATGCAACAAGAGAAGTTCCTGAGGTTGAAAGAGAAGTTTCTTGGTGGTGAAAGGATACCCACATATGAGGCAGGTTGCTTTCCTGAACTTCAGGAGAATGACAAACCAGTTTTTGACATATGGAACTCAGCTAGCCAAATGTTTGGGTAGTGAGGGTGCAGGTTTAATGCCACAGAGATTATTTTTAGACACTGGGTAAAGTTCATCTGACAGTGGGATGCTTGCAGGAGCTCCTTATCCAGGAGGAAGCCAGAAGGGAAAACAGTCAGGAAACTCAACAGGGTGATGGAAGAAAAAACCCCTAGGCTGAAGGAAAACCAGCACTTTCTTTTCAGATGTGGGCAGCTGAGGTGAATAAAAGTTGTTTGTGTTGGAAATGCTCTTTGTGCTTTGTCTAGGATAACAGAGTCAGGAGGGCACTTGGAGCCAATAGTTTGTCTTCCAGCAAACAATGAAATGATGTCCTGAATCCTATGTGCAGTGGGAATGGCAAGATCAGCCATATGGGATGGATTATGGAGGTGCACAGATAGCTTGTTTCATTTTTCAGACAATGGAACTGTTTCATTTATTGCCTATTATTAAAATTTTATAGTACTAAAAATAAAAGAATGAATGAAAAAGAGAGAGCAAATTTTGGATACCTTTTAAAGGACTGACCTTATTAAAAAAATGCTGGCAGTGAGACCTCTTCTGATACTTTTTTTTTTTTTTTAACTTCCTTCATAAAGATGGTGTGAGAGGAAAGGGTTTATGGCCTGATAGATAGTTTGTAGTTAATTTTTCAGTGCAGTTCTTTGGAAGAGAAAGTAGATGCCACATGGATAATGTTCAGCACACTTGGTATCAACAACCCTCAGCAAAGGCCGTCCAAATTTCCTGACATTTCAGAAATGCTGAAAACAATTTTATTTTTTTATCAGCATTTATTATTGTCCCAAAATGTCTCTTCACCGACCAGGTGGGGATTCTTTTCTTTGTTAGGGGGTGGAACACACACATAATAGCACTCCAGTATTTCTGCTGGCTAGGAGAGCACACCAATGTCAAATTGCTATGGGAGAGACAGTTGTTAGAGTTGACAGGGATTAATTTTCTTGATTCCCACATCATCATCTCAACATTTTCTTTCAAGAATAGGAATACATCACAGACAGAAGAAAGGCTGGCGATAGGGTTGTGAAATCAGTACGCAAAGATGGTGCGCCTTCTCACCAAGAGCTGTTTTTAGTATGACTGCATGTTTTTCCTCTCCAAGACTCCATACATAGTGTGGTAGGTCCCTAGCAGGTTAGCACATGAAGCTGCTGTCTCATGGATCTTGTCTGATGCCTGGAAGGATGTGAAAATTCAGTAGGGATGTGTTCTGCTTAGAAGCTATTTCAAAAATACCCACAACATTTTTTCTGCATGGAGAAAAACAGCCCCAAAAGCAGAAACCAAAGATAAAAAAAACCCAAAACCCACAAACTAATGGGGAAAAAAGGTTGGTCTAGTATATAGAGACTTATATTTGTGCGTAGGAGAAGTGGACATAAGTTTGAGCTCAGTCACCCACATGCTCAGAGAGGACATTTTACACACGTTCGACATATGCAAACTTGTGGAGAGTAAAGGACTCACATTTGGGGCAGGAAGGGCCAGCTGTGGAGTTTGACATTCATTCTTCAGGTACCTGTGACACCACACTGCCCTCAGCACTGCAGGGCAAGGCCACACTGTTGCTGCCAGCAGTCACAGTATGGAAAGGGAAGGGTGACAGGAGCTCTGTTCACAGCAAAGGGGCTGTTGCACAGCTGCGTCCCTGGAGCAGGAGGAGGTAGGTGCCTGTTGGTGTTGGCATCTTTCCTTTCCCTGACATACAGGGCAGGAATAGAGCAGCTTTACAAGCTGCTCTGGCACTCTCAGTGCTGCCATTTACTCTCTATCAGCTCACAGACACAGTCAAGTCCAACCCTTGAAAGCAGTATATTATTCCTGATTTACTGTTTTATTACCTCTTTTTATTATGTCTTGGCTATTCTCTTTTTTTCCTTTTCTTTTAGAAGTAGAAATTACATGGTGCCTGTGAGAACTGTATTGATACAGGGGAAAGTGTTAGATAGAGAACTAGAAACTTTGAATCATGACTCAATTGCTGAGCTGATAGTGACGTAGGCTCTAGGGAGGGGCAGGGGTAATAGCTTTAATCTGCTTTTAGTGTCTCGATGAGCCACCTCCCATTAGGGACTGGATTTTATTGGAAGGAAGTTGTGAGACCAGAGCTAGAAGCCCAGTGCTGGTGCAGAGTGGGGTTGTGTACCTGGGAATCTAATGACTGAGCCAGACTGTGTCTCCACTGCTCTCAGTAAGTTGGCCTCCCTGCTTCCCCACACAATCCTGTGGCAGACACAGAGCAGCTGGAGTAGCACAGCTGGAACTTTCAGTCTGCATTTCTGATGTATTCTAATCATCAAGGCAGGTCCTTTCAACAACAGGTCTGGTTGCATTGCAGCTTGCTCAGGGCATTTTATGTCCCCTGGATATACAGTACCAGAAAGTCTTCCCTCAGTGTTTGGGCTGGGAATCATTTCATGAGGCTGAAATAAAGGTACTGTTCTCTTCCTGGCTGTATGTGCAGAGAAGCAGATGGAGTATGAACATGTGTGACTTTCACACACAGGGAGCAGAAGAAATCCTGGGAGGGGTACTGGTAGTCAAAGGGCAGCTTTTGCACACAGAGCCCAGCTTAGCTGACGGGTTCAAATTCTGCCCTGCCTTGTTGCCTCTGAGCTCCATGAGCTGGCAGAGGCCACTGTATTAACCAAATAGTTTTGTTGTAACGTGCTCAGCGCTAGTGTGAGACTGCTATGCAGAGATGTCTTCTGTTTCTACTTCTAACAGCTTAGCAGCTAATAAACACCATGCAACAACCTCTCTTCTAAACCTCCTCTTAAAATACAGAGTTTGGTTTGCCAACTCCAATGTATTTAAAGCATCCAAGCTTCCGGGGAGACTTTGGAAAGTTAACTGAGTGAGTGGAGGCACGTGCAGAAAGACATTTTCAGAAGCAAAAGGCAGCTCCAGTGTCAGCTCAACATCTGATGAGAGGCTCTGGGGATGTTGAGCCTTTTGCATTGAAAGGGGATATGTTCTCGCATTTGATGAAGAATCTCTACTGGAATTCAGTCAGTGCAAGGGCTGTAACCTACTGTGGGAAAACAGGCAGGGGAAGGTGAGGAATGGGCAACAGAGTGGTGTGATGCTTCCACTGAGGAAAACTTTTCCTGGGAAGAAACTTCAGTGGGTTTGATAATACACCTATTTCCTCACTCAGCCTGTGGTGCTAAAAGACTTTCAGCAGAGCTGGGAGTTTGTGGTGACGAAAACAAATCTGACACCCCAGCCCTTCAAGAAGAAAAATTCTTGCTCAGTTTTTTACTTTTTCTCTTTGATGTGTGTTTGTGGTGAGTTAGGGACCCAAAGCAGATACAGCACTGATCTTTTAGAAAGAGAATCTTCTGCATTTCTAGTCGAAGTCCAAAACCACGAATATTCCCTTTTTGATGGCTTCTTGTAGCACTTCAGAACAGTGTCCAGAACTATCAAGTGGCAGGGAAAGGCAATTCACAAAATCTCTCTGAGTTCATCGTCTGAATCCCAGGCCTCCTTTGTCATTTGCATGACAGCTTACATCCAAAAAGTATGGAGAGACACTCAAGGATAAATTGAGTATGCCTTGATGAGCTGACAGTTGTGTGTCCCCTGGAAAGCAGACAGAAGGCTTGAGATTCTTGCTAGAAAGGAAAAAGGCATTGAGAGATTGTTAGGAGCTTTTGAAATCCTGGGCTGGGGAAATTTCATTTTACTCTGGTGGTCAGCACCTGTGCAGGAAGACTCACTTGAGGAATTCACAGATGCCAAGGTGACCTTTCAGTGGCTGCTCGCAGCCTGCCAAGCAAGGTCAGAGCCTTCTCTCCTCAGTGCCTGTATCCCCAGCTGATTGATATTCTTATTCACTCCTTGTTCTCTTTCCTCTGCACAGGACGGGGCTGGAGGCCATCATGGAGACCTATGCCTTCTGGAGGCCCCCCGTGCGCACTCTCACCTTTGAGGATTTCACCACCATGCAGAAGCAGCAAGGTGAGCTAGCAAAGATTGCTAAGACCTGTAGAAAGAGCAGGAGAAGAGGACATAAAAGCAGCAATGCACTTTGCTGTGTGTCCAGTGACTGGAATGGGGATGTCACACACATTGTTGAGCTCTTGGCTGAAGTGAGAGGACACAGAGCAGAGAGGGGGATGGAAACAGTGGTCAGGCCATGCCTTATGAGGTGCAATGGAATTGCTTGGGTTCCCTGGTCTCTCTAGAGCTTGAATCCTAAGAGCTAGAAGGAGGAGCAGGAAGGATTTTAGGGTTGGACAAACCAGCCCAAGAACACAGCATGAGTTAAATGTGAAGAGAGCACAGAAAGACTGAAGAAATGCTCAACCATGTCAGACACCTTGTTCTCCATTTACAATTTACATTTGCCATTCGTATGCAAACACAAGGGGAAGAGGGGGTGGTTTGGCCTCAGGAAGTTTTAGGAGACCAAGGATGTGTCTCCCTTTGGGGTCATGCTACCTTGATTTCAAAACACAGTGGCCTTGCTGGAAACATTTTCTGCTAGTAAGAATCTGGGAGGAATTATTGGATAGGCCAAGCATTCATGCTGTGTCTTTTCATAGCTTCTGCCCTTTACGTATCTCATTTGTTAAGTAGGGCTTTCATCTCTAGTTTCAGGCCATGTTGCTATTTTGCTTTTTGCAGGGTAAGTCTTTCCCATTCACTTTAGCGCAGCTATTTCTAGTTAAAGAGGGTGATCGTGGAGAAAGCAATATCAAGGCGGCAGCCTGATACTTTTTTTAAATTCCAACGTATATGCAAGAAAATAAACAATTCAAAATGGTGTTCAAATGTGATACCAGCAAAGTTAAACAATCAAAATCAAATGCCTGCCCTGTGTAGCAGATTCTCCAGCCTCTCACATTCAAGTTTGATATCACCCCCTCCAGATCTTGAATCCACCTGGGGATGGTGTGTTCTCCTCCAGATGCAGAGAAACAGTGGTGGCTGTTGGGGCTGCCCATCACCAAGGCAGAATCAGAAGGGTGTCCAGCAGAGAAATCTCTTCTTGCTTGCTGACTGTCCCCCATGCCAGTTCCACATGCAACACTCCAGGGCCCAGGTCACCTGCTAAATAATTTTTCTGATGGCACAGCACAGGAGTAGGACAGAGCACACCCAGTCAGCTCTGTTAGACTCCCCATGCATGGTTTTCACCTCACCACCCAACTCTTCTTGAATAACACAGTGTGGGGCAGGAGAGATTTTGCACAAGCTCAGGGGCTTGTGTTGAGGAGCACTTTTGGTGGGGCATGTGGTCAGAGATGGGTTAAAGCAGGGATTTAGAAATGTTTTCACCACCCGCCTAAATAGAAACAGCCTCTCCTCCTGGTCACAGTCACTGAAGCAGCCTCTCTCCAATGTCTCACCCCCTATTCGGGCTCGCCTGCCTCCCTCCCCTCCGTTATCAGATAACATCCTAGTGGCAAGTCCAACTACTGCTTACGTGGTAAGGTAATATTAGGAAAGGAAAATATTTAATGTATTTTTAGCTTGTTATAATATAGTTTGGCAGCTGGAAAACCAGGAAGCAAGCCAGTGCCCTGTAACCAGTGGGCCCTGTGTAGGCCACCACCACTGCACCAGAGACAACAAAGCCTAGGGCAGCCCCTAACTGAAGCTGTGTTCCCAGGTTGGTCTCAAAACCCAACAACTCATTACAAAAGGGTTTTGAGCTCTGCATTTAGCCATGTGAAATAATAAATCAGAAGTATTCCAACCCTCATAGTGCTCATCTCTCCAGTTATTGCTGTAACAAGCTGACCTCTGGTCTCAAAAATAGATGCAAAGCTAAGGTACAAACATGTTCTATTTTAATTTCTGGCTGCTGGGATAGCCCCCAAAGGCAAGTACAAACATGTTGGTATGGAGTCCTTGGAATTGCTGGCAGAAAGAGCAAAAAATGCTGAGGTGGCTTTAAGCCACACGTGATTCCTCCCTCCAATAAGACAACCAGGATACATTGTGCCCACACCTCTTTGTCTCTTTGCTTTCAAGCATATGAACTGGGTATCAGGTGAGTAAATCACTGCTGTTCAAAAGCTGACATCAGCATAACCATTGAACCTCAGATCCTCTGAGACTTTACATGGATGTGACTTGCCCCAGAGTTTCCTCCTCTCTCCCATCTGGAGTTTCAGTGCTCTGAGTTGCATGGTGTCATCTCATACCTTTGTATAATTATGAATTAGAACATTCAGGGTTTTTTAAAATAAACTGATCCTTTAACTCTAGATCCTACTGGTTTCATCAAAGCTAGGTGAATATGTGACATTTCTGAATAAACATTTCAGGAAAGGCAACCTTTCCTTTTATCCCCTGAAATGTTTGTTGGGAAATTGCGTGGGGGCTACAGGAAACTTTTGGGAGTAGATGTGTCCACTGCAGCTGAAGAGGAGTGAGTTCTTACTGCAGAGAGACAAGATGAGGGGAGCAAGAGTGGCTCCATGTCTGGAACTGATGAGGAGCAAGCCATGATTGTCCAGCCTGTGAGGAGAGAGAGAATAGATAATAGTAGTAAAGTAAGATATGTCTGTGGTGAGAGGAAAAAATACAGTAGGTTCCATAGATACATGAATTTTAAGGATGTACTGTAACAGTTTCCCTGTAGGAACTGTGGAATTCATTTTTGATTTTCTAGAGACAGATCAATGGGGTGTCTTAGTTGCTTTCAAGGTAAATTTTTCTGTGCTATGGATTTCTACAGATTTTTAGCTTTTCTTTTGTCACTTAGTAGTCTTTTTCATGAAATAAAGGTGCTACCTGACTTTTCCAAGATGCTTTTGTCTAACAAATCCAACTGAATTAGTTGGTCAGGTTAGGGATTTGACTGATAAAAATAACTGTATAGATGTGATGATTTTTTTGGAGAACGTTTAATTTACTGCTACATGTGCCAGTTTGGAGAAGTTTTCATGTATTCTGAAATGAGGAGCTGACTGATCTCAAAGCTGATAACAATAAATATGCCCTCCAGTAAGGACAATCCCAGTATTACTTTGCAGAGTCTGGGTCCAGCACTAACTTATCCAGAGCTAAATGAATTAGTGCAGTTCTTAAGAGGTAAAAATCTCAAAAATACTGCAATATGGTCAGTAGTAAAGGGAGCAAAGGGTATCAACAGGGATTGCTTGGTAACCTGCAAGCATGCAAACATTCTGCATTCAAGAGACTAAGTTTTCTGCTCTAACTAAATGTTTATCCCTTTTTGTGGAGTGTTAAGAGCTAAGGACATATTTCCCCTCATCCACCCTCTCCATACATTTATTTGTTTTGCAGGTTTTTATCTCCCCCTTCTGTGCCTCTCAAAGTGAATAGCACCAATCATTTAATTTCTCTTTTAGTGGGAACTTTTCCAGGTTCTTAATCGTTTCTTTAAACACAAGTCTGCACAGAGTATTCCAGACACATCCATGTGATACAATTATCTAAAGACTTTACAATTTTTTCCACATTATCCTTTCTGCCATTCGACCTACATCCTAGTGCTTTGCTCATTTGTTTGGCCCAAGCTTTATGTGGAGCAAGGGCTTCACCGACACATCAAAATCAATACTTAGTCTGCTGGATGCAGCTGTTTCATGCAGGGATTGAATAACTTTCTAATTTGCACAATGATAGGTTTCAGCTGCCACACAAACTGGAGAGTTTGATGTCGCACCCAGGCGCAGATGCCTGGTGCAGCTGAATCCCGTGGTCCATGAGCTTTAGGTGCACGTGTTGCTATTGAAGGACAGCACATCAGCAAGTCTCTGCAGGTCTGTGACCTGAGTATTGGCCATGTTGTCCTACCAAGGGACAGAACATGATGCTTCTGTTAGCGAAATCCCCTGGCTTGAGAACAAAACCTCTGTTTTGGAGCGCATAATCCAAAAGTATGTGCAGCTTTGCAAGAGTGAGCACCACATTGGACGCAATCACAACAGACCTGCAGCCAGTTTTGAAAGAAAAAAGTCCCCCCCCTTGAGAAAAACCTTTGCACAAAATGCTCCAAAAATGGCAGTCCAAGAGCAGCTGACCTTCTGGGGAATGGTATCACCCACACTGCAGTCTACTTAATGCTAGGGGGAAAGGGGGCTTGGGGTTATTGAATGCATATGGCAGTGAGACGCACGGAAAGCCAAGAGTCTATTAAAGTCTTTAATTGGAGTATATTTTCAAAATTTAGATTGAACCTCATCCAGATTCTCATTATTAAAAATTTGTGGCTCAGTTTCTTGATTTTAAAAGGGAACATTAAAAAAAAAAAAAAAGAGGGAGAGGAAAAATGAAAATTGGAGTTCCAGTAACTCTGCATTATGTCACTAAGAGTAAAAAGAGCTATTGCTGGCTCATTTGTGATATCCAGTTTCCCACAGGATATTGTGATGAGCAGATCACTATCAGTGACTGCACGTTTTGCAAGGACATAGAGGCTAAAAAGGCACTGGGGCAATATTAGAAGAGTGATCAGTATCTGATCCTTCCTACAAAAGCTGATGACTTATCAAGAAATGAAATCAAAGGTACCCTGGCAGCTGGTAGGAAGAAGTACCTCCTAAGCAGAATTTCAGGACCAATATGAGAGTCATGTGATATGATCTATCACTAGGCTTGCAGCACAGAAAAATTCATTTTGTCATTAAATTGCTGTCCTGACACATGCATACCAAATCCACAAGAGTCAAACATCTTAAACTTGAGTTGTCAGCTCTCAAGGCATCTTTCCTTTCAAATGGGCTCTTTTCTTGAATAAGTGCTTTTGCCAGGAACTCCACCAAAGGGTAGATGCTGTAGATGCAACCCTTCTCCATCAGCTTGAGCATCTGCATTGATCTTGGACTGGAGGTAGAGAGTAGAGAGTCCTCCTCTTAGAGGGTCTGCAAAATTGGCATTAATAGTTCTTGAGATCAGCATTGAAAATTGTCTACAAGGGTACTGGAGGGAAAGAGGGGTGTGTTCCTTGCTGGTAAGACATCTGGTGCTATCTCTAGAGCAGCATGCATGTACAAACTGAGTACAGGTCCTACTGTCTCCTTCGGAGAGGGGAATATTTTAACCCTGCAGTCTTGTGTCAACAAGGATACGGCACAACAGGCTCCCTCTCCTCTGTGTGGAAGAGATTCAAAGGTCTCATTTACTGTTGGAAAGGAACAATGTTTTCTTGTAGTAACGATGTTTCCAGACAGACCCTAAGTCTGCACCGGCTATCAGCAGAAGAGAGACAGATACCCCGAGCTGAGGTGTTGCTGCTTTTCCAGCTACTCTGTCTGTAAACATCACCCTTTCTGGGCAGGCACCACCTCTGTCTTGCCAAAGTTTGTCTATGCTGCCTGTGACTTATTCAGTATAATACTCTTCCCCCACGGGGGTGGTGCTCAGAGAGCTGTCCTGATTGCACCTCTATGGAAACAAAATCCTGAATACACAAATGTGTGCTGGTGTCAAGTGGAAGGGAGACTGAGCCCTCCAGAACTTCATCTGAAGGCATCACAGGTGCCTGGAGGCAGAAAGAAGTAAATAATTCTTAAGATCCTTTTGGCTTTATCTGAGATCCTAGATCCCAAAAATAGTGTCTCCCAAAAGAGTGGAGCTGCTCACGCCAAAGGAGTTTGAACCACCTACAAATTCATCTGATTGGCCCCTTGCCTCTCAAAGGCAGTCATCAGTTCTGCCAGCAATGTCACCAGGATAATCTGGATGCTGCTTCCCTTTGGAAATCAATTGTAAACAGTCTAGGCTATTGGCAGAGGTCAGATAGCTGGGTGTGGACTCAATTATTTGCTTGATTCTTTTGACCTTGAAGAGGAGATTAGAAACAGAGCAGTTGTTGCCAGAGTTATTGGGATCAAGTGCTGGTTTCTGCTACATACTTCAAATGGCTCATAGATTGCCTCATTTAAACAAAGCACCAGAGAACAAACTGTTCCAGCTTCTTCTAGGCTGAGCTGCAGACAGCCTACAGACTCCTTTAGAGAAGGGACATCTTTGGTGCTTCACTGGAAAATTAAAACACTCTCCCAGATGTGACACAAGAAGCTGGAAGTCAAAGTCTGTGCCACTTCCTGATGTCTTGAAAGGAGCCTGAAGTGCTCTGTTACTCCAGAGAGGTGTTTACCCTGAGTTCCAATGACTGAAGTCTCTTTTATCTGAGTGGTGATCAGATTTCACATGAATGACTAGAGATGGGCAATGATACTGTGAAAATTCACACAGTTTCCCAAGAGTAGGACATAATTTTCTTATGAATAGAAAATTACATGTTCCTTGAACTTGCCACAGTACTTTGATGTTTTTCCTCAGCTGTCTTGGTGCTCTGGGTATGGATGGGAATGGAAATCGCATGTCCTGTATCATACTTTTTGTCCACATTAGAAAAAAAATTGGTTTTTACCATTAGATCTCGACAATATTTTATCTTGGAGGATGACTGAAACAAGTTTTATCTCTAACTTGCTGACTGCTCAGTTTGCCTTGCAGAAATCTCTAAGATGCAAAGGGAAGTAAAGTATTGTTCTGAGTTGTTCTAGATCTACCCTTAATTCCAATGATTCTTGTAATTTGAGGCAAACTTACTAAAAAAGTCCTTCTCTATAATTTGCTAACCTTAACCAAAATTTCCTTTCATTCCTCACTTTTGTGCCATACAGTACATACTTTCCCCCTTAAATCTATTGCTGTAATTATCTTTTTTTTTTTTTTTTTTAATGTGCGCTGTGAGTTGTATCCCAAAGAACTACAAAGCACTCTTTATGTTTCCTCTACAGCCCAGCAACTTGGCACGCAGTTGGTTTTGAGTCTCATTTGGGCCTTTTAAAGATTTTACCAGCGGATTCATAATTTGATAATTGGCCAAGGGCTCTAGAGAGAAAAAAGGCAGCTACACTCTGTGAAGAGAGAAATGGCTCTCATTCCCATGAAAGTGGGAAGTTCTCATTCCGCAAAAGAGGGAAGGAGTTAAGAGAGTGTCCAGCATGTCACTGCCCAGATGACCCTGCCCTTTCTTAATGAGAAGACAAAGGACAAGCATCAAAGCCGTTTAGTTTTCCAAGGCAGTGAAGAGGGAGCTCAGAGGGGTAGTAATGGTCATGAAGAATCTTTCAGTCCTTCTGAATGTTTTAGGTTTGAATTTTGGAAAGCTAAGAATGGGAGCGGAGACCTTGGGCTGCCAGTTATACTTGCAAGGAAAAAATTGCCATGATAGATGAGAGCAGAAGTGACAGCTGATATTGTGGCATTTAGATGTCTGAAGACATCAAGCAGGACTGAGGCATGTGCTGCTTGAAGCAGAAATGGATCCAGGTTTGTGCTATGCCTGGCTCCAAAAGGACATGAGATCAGATAGTTACAGTGGCACACTCTGGCCTTGTAATCTATCAGTTAGGGCACCTGGCAATCTGCACAAACCCTCCCTCCTGACCTCATTACTCCCTCAGATTCTCATCCTTGGGCAATTAACAAATTTAATTTTTGTTCTGTGACCAAAGGGGAAGTAACTTGGAAGGCAGAGAGTAAATTTCATATGCCATACTTAGTGTGCATGTGTGTACAAGTGCACAGAATGGGAGTAGGATTTACCTTTTTGCTCAAATTTGTTTTCCTGTATGCATACCATTACATTTATTTAGTGTTGTGTCTGAGGATTGAACACTGCAAAACACTGGTAAGAGCTGCTCTTTCCTGTGCTTTAGAAAGATCCTCTGCCTATGTGTCCAGTACTGTAGAGTCCTCACAAAAACCAGATCTTTCAGAAATGACTTGTAGCACATCTGCATGGACAGGCTCCTCTGTGCTCCTTGCTGGCCAGACACATGCCAGCTCCTGGCTAGCTCCATTTGCAAAGCTGGAGAGCTGCATTATCATGGCTTTGTGCCCAAGTGAATATAAACTACATATCAGGAGGGCTTATTTATTCAAGCTAAGTGCCAGGAAGAGATGTGAGCCAGGTGAATGACTAGTGGCCACAGTCCCTTTTTCCTGCACCCCCAGGTGCTTGGACACACGCCTATCACATGATGAAGATGCCAACATCTTGGGCAGGTGTCACAAGAGGGGCTGTGGCTCCTCCAGGAGATGGATAGGTAAGGTTGTTCACCTACCAATCCAAGCAATAGGGCCTGTTCACATATGGTGGTGGAAGGAGATGTCCTGGCTGAGGCTGGGGGCTGCACACTATCCTGTGGGCTCTGCACAGCCTGCAGGTCGTGAGCTGGCCATGCTGACCCTGCGATTCCTGTCTGGCCACCAGCTAAGCTGGCCTGTAGGTGGGAGTGGGCTAAGCTCTCTGAGAAGCACTTGCACTCAAAGAATAACTTCGTGCTTCCTGACCCATGAAAACATAAAATCTTAAGACAAACCATGCTGTTCCCATCCTTGTTAGAAAGTGAGGCACAAACTCTGAGGACACGCAGCCACATCTGTTTGCAGTGGGACAGTGAATACCAGGTCATCCCTGTGTAACACCAGCCATGCTGAGAACTGCAGGCTGTGACCAAGTTGCCCAAACTTCTTGAAAGTCTGTCTGGTGAGACTCTGCCTTTGCACAGGGTATGGCATTCATGTTCAGGTATGTTGTGCTGATGGCAGCTCTGCTCTGAGGAAGGACTTCAAGGACCAAGAGGTCTGCATGGAGGCACTGCAGGTGCTGGTTGCATCCAATGCCTGGAAACTTGAGCAAGGAAAATATGCTGCAGTGGAGTCCAAAGTTTGATTTATGTGCACCTTTCAGATAAAGGAGGTTGGGATAAGTTGTGGGTCAAATGAATAGTGTGGTGTCATTCGTAAGAGAGATCCCAGAAAATTTTCCACGCACAGTTGCTTCAGACTCCATTGGCTCTGATGCTCTCTCCACTGTCTTCTGTTGCCAGAAAGCTCCTTTGGCTAATGCTGGCTGCTGGCAGATGCATTTTCCATCTACACTGCAGTGTTAGAAGTTTTCTACGTGACCTGCCTTCTGTGGAAGAGGTCCCTGCAGCATTTCAGATGCCCTGGCACACTGAATGTTTCCAGAATACTCCAAGCCCTCATTTTAAGGCACATCATACCTGTGGACTATGTATGTTTGGGCTTCAGTTTGCCCTGCTATTGTCCTTCACACAAGCTCAGTCTAGGTAAAAGCGAAAGCAAGGGTTTTTTGGGAACATACAGGAAGACAGCACCATTACTGAGGCTTAGATGGACACAGGTGACAGGAAAGAAATACCAGTCATAAGCTACTTGAGATGATATTTTAATAACACTTCTTGTTGATACCCAGAGGAAAAGCTGTAATTTCTTCCCTAAGCCTTGTGGGCATGTATCTGACACTGGTGCACAGGGAGCATTTCTATTTGGTGTCACAAGAGGAAACGCTGACAAGAAGGGGAAGATTTGCCTTTATATCCCACTCTTTCCACATGGTTTCCCTGTCTTCCACCATGATTTCATTATTTTTTTCCCTTCTTCTAGGCCCCAGTTGGCAAATTTTAACTTCTCTTGCACTTAATTGTTCTCCAGTTCCTCTCATTTAAAATGTTTCTGTCCTTTTGATAAGGTCAACGTAGTTATCACTTGTATGCCCAGAGAGCAAGCTCCTTTCAGAATGACAGCACTGCTTGGCTAAGCCCTGGACAGAATAGCAGGACACAGTGAGGACAAACACTTTCACCTGCCATGTGGGGCAGGGTTCAGATACAAAGGAGAGGCCTTTGAAAATCTGAACTTTCTATTTTATACAAATATGACTCAATAACTGCACATGTGTGGGACCAATATCTGCAGAGCCAAAAAATTATTTCTGAGGGCTGCTCAAAATAGTAATTAATCACTCTGGAATCACGGTAAGTGTGGAGGTGAGAGATACTGTGACATTGCTGGTAAATGAGCGTGGTGTTGGCAACAATTTCCAGGGGAAATGGTGGGTAGAGAAAAGGAACAGAGGACAATTATCGAGGGATTCATTTTATTCGTGCTTAAATGTGGTTTCAGTTGACTTAAGCCAGACCTAACATAGTTCTGTGTGTCAGTTTAACTAGATTGGTTTGTATCCATGCCTTCCATTAAAATGACACATACATCTGTGTATCCAAGACTGTGGTATGGTGTGGATACATTTGCTGGGCTTGCCGCCATCTCTAGAGGGATTTGGCTGACTTTGTAACAACTACAGACCAAGTTATAACTTCATAAAAGTCCAGGTTGTGTATGGCCTATACTTAGGGCTGCCAACAAAGATGGCTAAGAAATGTCCTTCAGAGCAGAGTGGGGCTAGTCCAAAGAGAATGAGCTGAGACAGGCCTTGCTTTGTAATATTTCCTGTTCCACTTAAAGGTGTAAAGATTACTCTCCAAATGATCAGGAACTTCCTGCTTCTGCATTATGCTCTGTTGCAGCAGAAATGTGGTGTGTCCTGTGCTTGTGGTTGGCTCTGGTAGTAAAACATTCTTGAAAGAGAATTGTGAGGTTTGGTATTTGCTCCTGTTGATGGATGTCTTATCTCCTCATCATTTTGAAGTTACAGAGAAAAAGAAAAATAAAAATCTTTTTTACTGTTTCCTAACTGTTGTGTTGTCTCTTCACGTTTTTCCTGTTGGCCTGCAAATAGGGATTATTCAAAGCAGAATCACTCAATCCCTCTTTGGAAATGTGCAATTTTCAGTTTTGGAACTATTAAGCAATTCTTGAAACTGCTAACAAGCAAAATTTACTCTGTGTAGCAAAAGCCTCAGTTATGGATATGATTGGACTGTAGCTTCTCAGCTGATGAATGAAGTCTAATGCTTGAGGCAACTGGTGTGTGCACTTTTCTTCTATTGAGTTGATGATGTTTAGCTCTGGGAAAAAGGAAGACTGAAATTAAGACCTTGTGTTTAATAATTTATTTTATGTATTGTATTTCAAACAGATAATACTCATACATATGCATTTTTACCTATTCTCGAGACTCTGTCAGCAAGGGAGTCACTTTCTGCAGTTTGTTCATGAAATAAATGGTGTAAAGAGTCAAAAGCAGGATTACTGTGGGTTAAATACATCTCACTTTGCGCTGTATTTGTTTTGTGGTTATTTGACCTCTGTATTTTGGCTTTGGATAACTAGAAGATGATACATTAATTCAGCTGTCTGCCTGTTCTCCTTGTTAGAGGTTGTGCTCTTTACAGCAGGGCTAACAAAACAATCCTGTCTGTAGTTGTGTTCAATCTCAATCAACTGCTTTATCAGCAATTACAACTAAAACAGACTGCAGTGAAACTACTTGTGTAGAGGCCAGCCTTCCCTTCTGCTGGCCCTTCTGCAGTATTGACCACCTGTAACAGAGAGACAAGGAGAAAGGCTGGAGGAGGTACCATCTTTTCTTAACCATGGGCAAAATAGCCCGAGGTTGTCTGACTGAGACGTTAAATGAACCAGGGAAGTGTAGACTTTAAAGTAAATGCTAAATTGGAAACTTACACAACAAGCCTTTGAACCCTGGAGCTAAAATACGTGACCAAGTTTGAGCATTTCAGTATTGTCAAGAAGTGAATGCAGAGTCTGTGGTGGCATTTGAAAATTCTATTTCTCTCATTTACTTTAATGGAGATTTGATGCAATGCTTCTCTTTTATGCTTCTGAATGAATGACAAAAAGAGTCAGTGGCTCAGCAATAACTGGCAAGCATCCCTCCCCGTGGCTGGTAATGGGAATGACTGCTTTGACTTAGCAACATAGAAATTTGCCTTTTGTTAGTGTTACCTGAGTCAACAGCAATCACTCTAGGCCATGCTTACCCAGCACTGTTTTTCTTCTCTTTTTCTGAATCTGGGTTAAAAAAAAATTAAAATAAAAAATCACAAATATTATTAATGTCTCAAGGTTACATTTTCACTCCCCATTCTGTTTCACCCTAGAGGTGTCAGAGAGTCAGATATAATCTCACTTTCATTCTCACCATCATATACCGACACAGAACATGTCTTTCTAGTGCATCTCTTAACCACTAGCATCACCTCTTCTCTTTTAATCAAGCAACACTGCATTAAGTTCTTCCTTTTTTTTTTTTTTTTTAATCCTGCTGGATTCTTTTCCATAAGGTGATACAAGAAAAAGTTGTCCCTTATTTTTGATCCTCAGTGTGCAATCTCTGCCTTGGTGAAATTTCATCTGCCTGTTCAAACACTGTCTTTTCAAATCCCTTTGCCTCTCATCTGTAATCTTCTACCTTGTTGAAAATGCTGCCTCCCAGTCCTCTGGGTCTCTTTATTCCCTGCTCAAATTTTTTCACCAGCACTTCTTTGGTCCTTCTACAAAAGTCTCCAGTGTTGGTTGCCCTAGTGCAGGAAGGGAATCTTGTACAAAGAGAATAATCAAAAGAAAATAAAAGGTTTCACATCAGAAAACTGAATTCTTTTAAGCACAGATTTTCCTGGTTGTTCAAAGAAACTTCCTCCAATTCAGAATGTTGCCCATAAATAATGTCTTGTTAAACTCAGAGTTGTGCTATCATCTTTTTCATAACACTTACTTTCAGTTTGCTACCATTCTTGGTAGTATTACAGAGTATTATTTTCTCGGGTCAGAACATGGGAGCATCCCTGCTGTGCAGAATGGTCAATTCCATCATTCCCAGCATAAATATTGTATAATGCACTGATACTACTGACATGGGTATATATCAATATTTTGTTAACATCAGTGGTGCAACATATGGAATCCCTTTTAAATTTTAAGCACATGATTGAAAATCCTGACACATCCCCCTTCTGCGCTCTGTGGAGCAGGATATGGCTTGAAACTGTGTCCCTAATTTTAGTGTTACTTCTGGCTTGAATCAGTGCTGCTGCACTGTGAGCCAGCTGACAAAAATGCTGAATGGTGCAGAAGTCCAACACAATTTCAGCCACTTCCCACCGCAAGCCCCTGAGCAGGTGATAAAGGGCATTTGCAGTGAGACCATACAGTTCACTGACTGGTGGTCTTCCTGCAGACCAGGAGAGACAAGAAATTACCTTCTTTTTTCTTTCTTTTTTTTTTCTTTTCTTTTTTTTCTTTTCCTTCCTGTAAAAAGAACTAGATAAACATGCCTGGAAATGGCAGATCTCTTGACTAATGGAGCAGTCTTTCCTCGCAGCTTTTCCCAATGCTTTGGGTTACTCTGTGGTAGGCTTTCTTCTCTCTTCCATTTTAAAAGGGAATAAAGTATCTGTTGAAAAAAAAAGTCATAACAAAAAAGCAGAAGGAAAGACAAGGGATGCTACTAATAAAGTGAGGGCCCTTGCCAAGAAAGGCTAAGTTTTCCAGTGGCCATTTTACCACCCTTGCTTCTTTATTGAACTAAGCTGTTTTTCAGTGAGGCTGCCTCATTTTGCAGATGTGGTTCTGGGTCTGAACATGCTCCAATGTGTTTTGTTTTGCAGGAGGCAGCACAGGAACGTCCCCGACCACCTCCAGCACGGGGACCCCTTCACCATCCGCTTCTTCTCACCTCCTGTCTCCATCCTGCTCTCCTCCAGCCTTCCATCTGGCCCCCAACACTTTCAATGTTGGCTGCCGGGAGAGTCAGCTTTGCAACCTCAACCTGTCTGATTACCCGCCGTGTGCCAGAAGCAACATGGCAGCACTGCAGAGCTACCCAGGGCTGAGCGACGGGGGCTACAACCGGCTGCAGAGCAGCTCCGCTTCTGCCTCACAGCCTTCTGAAACCTTCATGCCTCAGAGGACTCCCTCCTTGATCTCAGGAATGCCAGCTCCTTCCTCGCTGCCCAGCAACAGCAAGATGGAGGCATACAGTGGCCAGCTGGGATCTTTCCCCAGCTCCCAGTTTCAGTATGTCATGCAAGCAGGCAACCCTGCCTCCACCTCCTCCTCTTCACACATGTTCGGTAGTGGCCACATGCAGCAGAGCTCCTACAATGCCTTCTCCCTGCACAACCCCTACAACCTCTATGGATACAATTTCCCTGCTTCCCCCAGGCTGGCAGCGAGCCCAGAGAAACTCACCACCTCCCAAAGCACTTTACTCTGCTCTTCTCCGTCCAGTGGGGCCTTTGGAGAGAGGCAATACCTTTCCACAGGGATGGATCACGGGATGCACATGATCAGCCCTCCCTCCAGCAACCAGCAGACGGCCGCGGCCTGTGACAACAGGCAGTACGGGGCGGTGCAGGGCTCGTCCTCACAGATGTCTGTGCACATGGTCTAACAAGCCACGCCTCTCCTCGGCGCCGAAGGCAGCCGGACCTTCATCCTTTCCAGGGGTGAACTCATCCCAGTACTCCTTTGCCTTCAAACTTATAGTGGAACTAATATTGTAATGATAAACAAGAACATAAGCCATCTAGGGGTGTGCCCCAGAACCTTCTGGAGAGCCTCGACTGACAGCCATCACAGCTTGTTGTAGCCCAGGGCCTCCAGATTGGCACAGAGCATCTCCTTTTTCTGGACATTGCAGAGAAGAGGGCATGACTTTAATGAGAAGCTAGAGAGAAGCAGCTGAATTTACTGTTTATGCATTAGTTTTAAGCAGTGTGAGCTTTCAGCGTGGAGGGACCCATTCCCTGTGCTGTCTCCTCCGAGTGTTGAAGAAGGGCAGTCTCCCAGGGCTTCATCCTCTGAAGCTGCACTGCCCATGGCTCTGAAGACCTCCCCCTTCCCAGACAGTTCCTCACAGCCGGAGTGGCTCAGCCCATTTCTGAAACCAGCAAGGCCTGTGGGTCCTTCTTCCACTGTAGCACAGGAATGGCGCTGCTGAGCTGGAGCTTCTTCTGAAGAGGTTTCTCATTTTCACCACGGCTCTGCGCAACCAGCTGTTTCTTTATGAAGGTCAAGCTCACCAGCACCCAGCCTGCAGATGGAGATGGGAGAAAGAGAAGAGAGAAAAGTCTTAGCTCACAAATGAGCCTCAGACAGAAGTGGGGATGGAACTTTGGAAGGATGAATGGGGGGAGGGGGCTCAGCTCCTGTTGACTGGAAGTGATGCAGCGAAACTGAATAGATGACAGCCTTTGTGGGGAATGTGTTCCTCCCACAGCACTCATCCCAGTGGGAAGAAACTGTCCAGACTGAGCTCATGGGGAAGAGTGATGAGAAAAGAGAGCTCTACAGGAGTGCAGCTGACCTTGCATGTGAGAGTTGCCGTAGAAAACCATTAGCATTTCAGAAACAGTGAGGTTGAGTATTTGCCAACCTTCCACCTGCCACATGGTCTCTGTGTAACCAAATAGATCATTGCCTTTTAAAATCTTTCTTTTCTGTTTTTCTTTTCCTTGTTGTTTTTTTTTTTTCCTTTTCTCTCTTCAAATCCTTTAAAAATAAGAAAACAATTGTAGCTTGGTGCAAGCTATACATTTAAGTTGTGTGAAAATGCAAATACCAAGTAACAGAATACAGATATTATTGAGAGTTGTTGTGAGGTGTTGTAGATAAATGTATTTATATGCCTAGTGGGGTATTCAATATTATGAATATAAAAGAGGGCAATAAAAATGGTATGTAAAATATGTATGAAGAAAAAGCTGTATAAAGATTTGCCCTATGCACGGAACTCTGTTTCTAAGTGCCAAGCACAGAAAGCGCTAAATAAATCTTTGCAATTGTTCCCTCTGTGTTCTTCTCTGTCTATGAGGCTTCCTCTGTGGTTTTCTAGAAACAGACATTTTTAAAATAATGTCACATGTGTTTGCACAACAGAGGGGGTGAAGATACGGTGCTAGGTTATGAAGTCCAGGCAATATTGCAATAAAAATAAAAAATTCTGTCTTCTCAAGAAATTTTAAAAATTGAGTCCTTGGAATTTGTAAGTTGCCTTCTTCAGAGGAAGTGTATCTTAAAAACAGCTGGAGCTGTTATTTTAATTATTGAAGAAGCTCTTCAGAACAATTTTTCACAGTCAGTACAGTCAATGGTACTTTAAAATAGCAATATAATTTATTTATCATTGAAAAATCATTTAAAAATATAATTTGAGTTTATGTGCCTGTTTTTTATTTGCACTATATTTCTAATATAAGATTGAGACATTAACACTGAAAGCTGTGGGGAAGCTGAAGCCCTCTCAAACCTGACTGTAAATTATGCCTACAGAGTTTACTGCTTTCCTTGTGTCAATAAACTTTTTTTCCCCTGAATTGAAAAAGCACCAGAAAGGTAGAAAGACTTTAAAGATCAGTTCTGCAAGCATTTCTTTATTTTTGTTTTCACAAGGGAAGATAAATATACCAATGCCATTCCCAGTTCTGTGCTAGTCTGTCTAGGTATATTCTGGCTTTTACTGTGTCCAGCCTTGGATGCTGCTGAAAAGGGTAGGGCCGATTATGGAAGGGGACAATCTGTCCTTCACCTTGTTGTCTTTTTTTCACCCTTAATAATGAATTATTGGTTTAATCTTGACCAGGGAGTTTTAGAGCCCTTCTAAAATCCTTTCAGAATCTTTCAGAAATGCCCTTCAACCTGTGCTTTGATGTTTGCTTTTGGGTTTAATTCCATTTTATGGCAAGAATTTCTACAGGTTAATAGTATGTTGTGTGAATCAGTATTTCCTTCTGCTGGCTCTTTGCATTAGATTGCTCTTTCTTATTTAACCAGTTTAATTCTTTTTGCGTTGGTCTGTATTTCAGCTAGAAGAAGAGATTCAACAAAATCAAAGTCATTGTCTGCATCAAAATACATGTGTCTAATCTGGATTAAACAAACAAACAAAAAAAGAATAAAAAACTATCACTGGAAATGATAGCTCAAAAAACCAAAACAGGTATGCAGGTCACAACTTCAATATTAGTGAGAAGGGCTGGTATCTAGGTTTCCATGCATTTTAGTAGGAATCCTTGAGTAAGAGCTTTGGAATGATCACCCAGACTCTTGAGCAGTGTGATCCTTCATGTTATTGAGTACTTTTCCCTGATCCAACCATTTTCTTCAGAAAATCTTACTGCATCAGTATGAATTGAAGTTGCTTTTGCTATGAAGCATATTGACCCCAGGGTAAGCATTCATGGACCATATTAAAGACATATATATTTAACTCTTATGGGGCACATCTATAAAATGAGACAGCTTAGTTAGCTAGATAGTAGTTATTTCTCAGTGTTTTGTTGCTGCAGGGTCAGAATAGTCAGCATCAAAAGTGAAAAAAAAATAGGAAAAAAAATCTGAGAGAGGATTCTCTGTTCCAAGATGTAAGGTTGTAAATACACAGAGAGTACTTGATGTGAAAGTCACACTGACAGTTGATGAGGATTAAAAACAAACCAATACTGAAATGGGCAAAAAACATTACACTTTTTCCTTGGCAGTCACTGTGCAAAGTGAAAACAGAGCAGTGTTTGGAGGGCACTATCAGAAATAACAGGACAAACTTGTTAAAATTATTTATTTAGTGCTAATTTAGGTGCACAAGGGTAACACTCTCCTGGGCAGATAACCTGCTTAAGGCCTTGACACCACCCCAGAAAGATGAGGTGAGCACTGTATTTGCAGCAGACCCAGGTGTGACAGGAATCTCCTGTACAGCAGTGGTTTTGTCCTTCTGCCACCCACATATGGACACAAAGCCCTGAGCCATTTTCCACTTTTTGCTGGGGCTTCCCATGGAGAGGTGATAGCAATGGACAGTGGGAGAGATGCACTGGGATCAGTGGGAGATCAACCAGGGTCCAGCTGGCCTGGTGGGCAGCCTGGGTTGCAGAACACACAGGAGCCATCCTGGCAGACTCCCTTTCCATGGGTGACTGCCCTAACCACAGGGCTTAGGAGCCCTCCTGGCATAGTCCTGCTCAGATCCAGGAGCCCTTTGATTGCTCATTTGCAGAGCATGTGTGTGTGGGTGGCAGAGGCAGCAGGGCTGTGGTTCCTGTCCCCTTCCTTCCTTCCGTCCCTACTTTACCATGAATGTTTGAATGCTTTGGCCAGCTTTGAGCAGCTTTGGGATGGAAGTTCTCACATGTTTCTTTAGAAGAGACAGTGGAAGAGGGCAGAGACCTTATTAATTTTCCCAGTGCAGGGAAGGGCACAGTGTAACATCTCATTCAAAGAAGCCACACAAGGAAGATGTGTCCTGCATGCAAGCCCCCAGCCACAAGTTTCATCTGGCATATGGATGCCATTAAACACCAGAGGATCTACCCAGAGCTGCAGAAGCCAGGGAGTTTCAACTCCATCTCTCCTGGGCTGGCCCATTTGGCCTTAGCCCATACAGGCTTCTGGTTTCCATTACAGGAGACAAGAAGGGAAGCATCTCCCAGTTCGATGCTGCAAATTTAAAAGGTCAAATATGTATCTCTTTGAAGAAGTATCCCTTTTAAACAGCCTGATCCAAATCATAGAAAGAGTAGTGGAAATCTCAATGATAGGAGGTCCCTCATCTTACAGTACAGGCTGTTCCAAGTGCAAACCTGACAACTTGGTACAGAAATGAAAAGAATGGCACAAAAATAATCAGGGTGGGTTCGCAAGCTCTACAGAATTTATTTAGCTTCATTCCTTAGCACACTGACAGGCACAGGACATAAATATTACCACAGCCAGTGCAACTCAGCAATACCAGGACACCACAAACCAATGCAACATAGTGTTCCCAGAGGTAATGTAAGCACTATGTGCTAAAGCAAAATATTCAGGGCACAAACATAAATACAAATTAAGTTGCACAGGCTGTGACATTCTCTGAAGTACGTGAGAGGCCGGAAACATTGCTGGTTTGAAACATCTTGTATGTGTGTGTGAGGGGTAAGGGCGGGTCGGGGCTTGCCCTGGCAAAGGGATGCCCTGCCCTGCACACCCTATTTCTAGAGCCTGTATCCCAGCCTGGCAGTGGCTGCCAATCCCTGGCACACTAGAGGCAATGCATTCATCTCTGGAGCCTCTAATCCAGCTCCTAAAATGACCAGAAGTCTCATATGGGGGAAGGACCCAGGACAGCCACAGGGCATGCAGCAAGCACATGTCTTGACCCTACTTCCTCTTGTAATTTCTATCAGCTGAACACTGCAGGAACCAGAAGTGGTGACTGTATTTGTCCTTTTCTGTGTCGTTCCTGTCTTTCTCTCTTTCTTCTTCTAATTGCCTCTTATGGTAATTTTGAGTAATTTACAATCGAATGGGCTTAGAGTTTGCTGAGTTGAATGGGCCAAGTTAATGCTTTGGGAAATGTTTTATATTTTGGGGGCCTTACAATACAGTACAGCAAAAATTGTAGAAGATGATCTGCTAGAGTGCCTCATTTATTGCATACTGGGTGAAGCTTTACTGAGGTGAGTGAGGGCTAAGAGATGGCATTTGCAATTAAAAAAATTTAAAAGTCTTCAGACTATTTTTTTCCCCAACTCAAATAGATGCATTGACCTAGAGCACACATCCTATGTGAGATCAACACTAGCAGATTGGTTTTGCTGGATATTGCTTGTTGGGCATCATTCTAAACGAAGCAACAACATGAAAATGCAGCCAAGGGCTGGGCAGAGGAATGCCTGAGCATTCTACAGATGTAGTAGAAATGCAGCTATAAAAGCAATGACAGGACTTTGTGAGGACGGTGGTGGTGTGGCCAAGGGACAGTTTGCTATAAATAAGTCAGTTCCTGTCCAGGGAACATCTGACTCCTTCAGCACGTTTTCTTCTATAGAGAGGCAGATTGCAGGAGCAGACTTTTTGCCCAAGTCTGTAGCCCAGCATTTTGGATCCACAGATGGGATAATTTCTGAGAGCTTCTCTGTGGGGCATCTGGGAGGGGCTTCTGTCACCTGATGCTGACCCACAAAACTTCTGGAAAAGTGGTTCACTCAGTTTTCTGACTGCATCTTATAGTTTGTGTGTAATTACTATCAAGGAAACTGTATAGAATACAACTAAAATCCATGTAACTTCTTCCAAGGTTTTTTGCCATGTCACTCACTGTTGCTTATCACCCCAGAGGTGTAGCATGGCCACAAATTACAGGAGTACATGGAGTATCATGTTCCTTTCTGCTCAAAAGACCTCCAACAAGTCTGGCCTGTCCGAACAGAGGATGAGGCTGGAAAAGAGCAGTTCCCGTGGCTGCACATGTTGTCTTCCAACAGCACATTGGTGAGTGTGGCTTCTGTGCTGGATAGTGGTCAGCACCAGCTGATTTTGGGAGGAGTGATAAACCTCCCCAGTGGGGATGGTTGTGCAATAACCCATCTCTGGAGCACTGAGCTTGTTTCTTTTCTGAGTCAATGTGGAACTCATTGCGTGCTGTGGAGGAGAAGGATTAGGAGCATGTAATTTTACACTGGTTGAAGTTCCTACAGATGCTGTTCTTATTCCAGTAATGTTCTGAATTTGTTGAGCATTTTGGAAGCTCTGACACTGAGCTGGATAATGCCCTTCTCTGCTGAGGATAGAGTGATTTCTGTGGGCTAACCTCAGACTCTTCCAGGAGCAATCCTAGGCTCGGGGTAGTTGGGTTTGCCCTTGAGCATCCAGCACTGTGCACAGCTCAGGGCACTGTTTTCCAGCTGATTGGGTGCAGCTGTACTGAAGAGACACAGAGCTGGCCCATGTGCCAGCAGAGGCCATTGCCCTTCTTAGGATGATGGAGAGGGTGGTGCTGCTTCAGTCAAGAAGCTGATTAGCTGTTAATAAACTTGGAGCTTTACTCAAATAGTTATTCTAAGTGAAGGGGCCTGTGGCTGCGACTTTTCCCTCCAGACTACTGATGGCAGTCCAGACTACTGACATCACACTGATGGCAGTCCTGGGGACATTCTGCAGCATCCACAGTCTTCCCAGTGTTTCCTTTGTAAGAATTAGGGGTTCCAGTGACTTGCAGGGAGGTTGACATGGCCTTTGGTTCTTTTCCTACCTGAGCTCGTTTATAACATTTCCCTTCATGTGCAGTCAGATAATTGCATGTGAATACAGTTGCATTAAGTTGGTGTAACCAACCCAGGAACAGGCACAAAGGAACACTGCAGTCACTGAGCTATATTAAATAGGTGATGTGGTTTAGTGATTGGAGACATGATGTAATCACCTGCATCTGTCTCTCTCAGTAAAGCTGGAACAAGCTGCAGTACAATTAACCCTGCACAAAATGGATTTATCCTGCCAGCCATCCAAGTCAGGGCCAGCACTGTACTCTGTGGTTTATATTACATTGCCACACAAAAATGTGAACACAGAAATACGAAGATTAGTTTAAAAAAAGCATGAATGCAGAGGGGTGTGAAAAAATGCTAGAGGAACAAGAGAACAAGGGTGCAAAGAATGGCCTGTACTGATAGCCAGGGACATGATCAATGGCAGTGAAACTGGTTAGCTCTGAGGAAGGTGTTGCTTTCACCAAAATCACAGCACAGGTGACTCACCAGCAGAAACCCTGCAAGCAGCAACAGGAGAGTGGCAGTGAGAGTGCAGTGCACTGCTGTGGCATTTCTCTTACTGTAACTCCAACAAGAAGTCTAGATTTGCTAGCAAACTACCCAAAATGGGGAAGGAGAAGACAAGCGCAGCAACGTCATCCAAGATTTACAGTGGATAATGAACCAAAATTCAAAGGTTAAAGCTCAATACCTGTGACTCCTGAAATATATACAAGATCTGTTCAAACGCCAAAGCATTATTGCCAATGAAAAGAAAGCCAGAAGATGAAGAAGTTTCAATGGCAATCACTCCAGAATACTTGGAGACATACATTTTGGAGCTTGTGAGTTCCATGTGTGAGTTGGCAGTGTCATATTTTTTTAGAAAACTAAATAAAAATCACTTCCACTTCTATGCAGTATTGCACTTTTTTATGTGAGTTCCTACAGCTGTAGTGTTATCCATAAAACACTCCAACTCCTAACTTTGTAAACATTACAAAGTCAAGTTTTGCAGAAGAACAGAGGAAACCAACACAAAAATTTAATGAACTGAGGAAAGAGAAAAATGCTAAAGATTATGTAAAAAAAGGTTGATCTAACATGAAGAAACCTGTATAAAAAAAAGAGAAATTTAAAGTCCATGCATCCAAAACAAGAGAGAATTTGCTATGGTCACATAGCAAAAGGAACAGCAAAGTCTGAAAAGAGATTCTGTGAATAGCTCAGTTACTTTTATGTAATGAATAATAAGCTTCTTTCCTTCTTGAATGGATAATTTGAACTTATCCAAAGCCTGGGATGCTCTAGCTTCTGACCACACAGAAAAAAAAATCATATCAACAGAAAAATGAACCTTTGAAAGGAAACACATTCACTTCTTCAATGTGAAATGTGCTGTATTAAATTTGTTGTTTACACAAAAATTATCAGGCACTATTTATCATTAATCATAATTGCAAGCACAAAGAACTGGTTACATTGCCTATACACCAACATAAATGGTTTTAGGCAAAACCTAATTGTTCTTTTTTTATTTAGGGTGACAAAAACACCATGAAATGTAAGGAGTTATCTCAGCTGTCAGCCCCTGTAACCCATCACTGCCATGATCTGGGAAGGAAACAATCTGATCCAAAGAACTTGTGGGGATAAAAATCTATTTCATAGTCATTCTTGATTTATCATGGTTGGTTTCTGTCAAAAAATGAAGACCCTGACTCCTGTCGCAGGTCTACTCATGCAAAAATCCAAACTAGGGAACTAAATAATTCTGGAACCTGTGTTTTCCACCACACAGGACATGGTGGGGAGGTCCTGTGATGCCATAAGAGAAATGTAAGGCTGGAAATGTCTGCCTAACATGACCATAATTCAAGCTGTCAACTCAGGCTTATAATAGCACAAAGTGAAAGAGGCAGAGAGGTGGAGTATGGCTTAGCTGTCATGTGGCCATAGTTCTTTGCTTCTTCTTTCTAATATTCAGGCCATATCCACCCTGTGAGTGTCTGAGTATGCCATGATACCTGATGTAAAGGGATCCTTTGATGTCCATCTCTTTCAGGTCTAAGCTGGTCAGCTATTCCACATTCATTGTACTGGCACCAAGAAATAAGAAATGCAATCACAGCCTCATACAAATCCATGTGACCCACTTTCAGGGCATCCCTTGAAACTCTGTTTCAGCTGTGATTTACTTTTCATCTTATACAAGTTGTGAAGAGAAGATAGGACAATACAAGGGAAATGCAAGGGGAATCATAAATAAAGTGGCTTTTCAAGGTAAATTTAGCTGTGGACCAGAGTTGCAGCTGTAAACTCTGGGGAAGCCTCTGGGGTCAGTCAGTCCTGGGTGGGCTGTGGACCTGGGTGGACCAGATGCCCAGTGATATTTTCCATTTCTAAGCCCAACAGTTCTACAGCAGTAGAAGTGATGGCATCCATGATTTGGCCTTACAAGGCAAACAGGCATGCTCAATTTCAATTGAGCTTAAATCCAAACCTAAAAAATTCTCTGTGTTCATCCATGCATAATATCTATGGTTTTTTCTCCTTTCATCTGTTGCCACAATCGTGCCACTGGGGGGTTCCTTAACTTGTTTCTCCTCTACTTTTACCCATGTTTCCCAGAATGCTGGCAGCTGCAATATAGTGAGATTATTTATGATTTCTAAATATCATCTTCTAATGTATCTCCCAGGCCAGCAAAGCAGCAACCCAGAAAATCTCACTGAACCAGAGATGCCTGTAGCAATCCCAAAGTGTCCAGCCATCCATTTCCATTTCCTGGTTTCACTGGTTTCTCACTGCACTTTTTCAGATTTCTTTCTGGACCATTTTTGTTTTTTCACAGCAATAATGGAAAGAAAAATGTTATTGGCTGCTGTTGTTCAATCCCAAAGAGTCATTGAAGATGGAGCCTTTTTCCCAGGAATATTTTGGTAGCATACAGAGTAAAATGGAAATTCTGTCCTTGACAGTGTCCTGAGACATGGATAAGGTGTCCTTGACCCAGCAACTCCTGAGAGAGAGTCTGCAGTGACATGAGTGGATGTGCTCCCAAAGGTGTCAGGTCTCAGCAGCTGGAAAGTCTCCTCTTCCTGCATTTCCTTCACCCACTTGGGGCTTTGCCTTTTCAGACATGTACATACTTTAGAATGAACACATTTCTATTGCAGCAAGTGGAAACTCATCTCCTTCAGTGTGAGAATGAGTTGGCTGCTTTTCAGCAAATTTGTTGGGCCTAAATGTCTAAATACAGACTTGCATATAACAACAAAATAAAATCTCAAAATTTTTATTAAATTCTATTTTATGCTGATTAAACTTTAAACACTTCTCTTTTTTTGCTCTATATAGTCTGGGAAAAAAAACCCTGCAACCTCCTCTTTGTGATAGTACTTCAAAATTTATCTTCAGCTTTCCATGGCCAAAGCAGTTAGAGAATAACAGTGAAGTCCCTTGTAGCTTCCTTGCTGGTCCCTGCATTGTATCCCTATTTTACAGATAGTAAACTGAAAAAAGGACTTGCCCTTGGCCATGTGTGCCAATAGCTGCTGCATTATTGCAAAACTGTTATCACTGGCAGAAGGGATGGCAAAGCCCCCATCTTTGCCAGTTTGGCACTGTATGAATGTAGTGCAGCTAGAGTTATGCCTTAATAGTTAAGTCAGATGGGGGGAAGAGCGTGCTGTGTGATGGCTGACACCACCAAGCACAGGTGTCAAGTCTGAGCAGTATTTCTCCTGTTGCAACACAACCCAGACATGCAGACTTAGTGGGACCAAGCTTAGTATTTTATCATCGACCCATGGCAAGGTGGTGGGGGAAAAATTTCCAGCTGAGGCTGCAATGCATAGGCAGGAAAACTTCATCATTGTGCGCTGCTCCAGAGCAGTCCTGCTGCTGGCCAGCAGAAATCTCCTGGACACAACTCCTGGCTCCTGACAAGACTGTGGAGCTGAGAAGTGCACCCTGGAAATGCAGCACTTGTGCTGATGGTGCTCTGCAGTTTGGTTTGGATTCTCCCTCTGTGTGGGGATAAACACAGCCCCGTGCCAGCAGCCACGTGTAGGTGCACAGAGAAAGAGAGGCAGTTGCTCCAACAATATGGAATGGAGGGCTTGGGAAAGGCACGTTGAAAATGTAAAGGACATTTATGTTAAAGGAAGGTGTGAGAGCTGCAGGAAGAGCCAAATTACAAAAAAAAAAAAAGTGAGTACTTCAAGCAGCCAAATTAAACAAGACACAATGGAGGCCAATTTTGCCTCCCAGGCATTTCACAAGCCCACACCCCAGAGCTCAGAGAGTGCTGGGGGGAGAACCATGTGTCCCTCCAGGTCTTATTTACCTTGGCCACAGGGAAGGAGCTTTAACTCTTTGTGACTTGCTGATTTCTACAGCACCTCATTATTACCCTTTTTTCTTCTTCATTTCTAGGTATTTTTTATTGGATAAATTTTAAATCCGTCAGAAAACAAATAATTTCTTTTAGTTTAAAAAAATAATCATTGGAGGAAAAGCATAAAGTCATTTCAGTCATAGTATCCTGGAAGAAAATAGATACAGTATTTTGGAAAGAATTTGAAATGAAAACACAAAGCCTGATGGGATTTAAATGTAGAAAACCAAAAATTCAGTCTTGCCTCCTCTTTTCCCTTCCCTTATCCATGAGGTCACCATTTCTCATCTCACAGACTATGGCATCTTGCCGGGATCCTGAGGCAGCCACCAGAAAAAATATTCTTGCTCCTGTGAGCACAACACAGGATCAAACTGGCCAACTGAAAATAATCAGAATGGCTTATTTGAAGCTACAAAGAGAGAAACTTCATAGAACTTGCAAGAAAAAGACATCCAGAAAAGGCAGGCAACCTCTTTTGCCCTTAAAAAATTTGCTGCCTAAATATTTGAGATTAGGTGAAAATGCGTGAAATAATGGGTGTGCACTGAAATTCACCACTGGAAACAGCTTGATTGTGAAGGAGCTGTGTTGTGTCCATGTGTGCAGGGGGCATACAAAGAATGAGTGTGCATGTCCCTGAGACATGGCAGACTTCAATCCAACAAGTTTAATCCTGCTTGGAAGCACTTCCCTGTGGCAGGCTGGCTCTCTGAAGAGCAGGGGTTGATGCTGCTGACCTGTCAGCTCTGCTGCTTCTGGGGCCAATGACTTTTCTCATGGCATGTGTGCTCAGACCTGAGGAGGTGCTCCTTCACTCAGCCCTGGCATGGTGTGAGCAAGAGCTAAGCTTTGCATCCTGTGTAACTCTCAGCCCACATGAAGAAGAAGTGATCACTCTCTGACACTCTACTGGCCTCATTCAGCCTTTTCTAATAATCTGTGATGCCTTTGGGGGTAAACTAAGAGCACAAGGGGAATAGGGATTGTGAATGTTCTCCCCTTGCAGATTTCTCTGCAGCAAGACCCTGCCAATTCAAAGGATCTCCTGGCAGTATTAATGGCTCCTACTTGCTCTGCCACAACTCAAACTGTGGAATATCTCAGCTTGGAAGAGACCTGTAAAGATCATAAAGTCCAACACTCGGCTCCTCTCAGAAATGCCTAAAACTAAACAATATTACTGAGAACTTCATCCAGATGCTCTTTCTAGAGGCTTGGTGCTGTGATCACTTCCCTGGGGAACCTCTTCTTGTGACTGACCACCTTCTCAGTGAAGAACTTTTTCCTGACATCCAACCTGAATTTTGCCTGATGCAGCTTTATTCCATTCCAGTGAGAGTAGAGTGGTGAACAAATATGTCAACAGTTATGGCTCATATTAGAACTTCTCCATGAAAGCAGCAATCTGCTGGTCCCCAGTGTTTATTTGAGATTCCAAAGCTGTTCAACTATACCTGTCATAGAATCATAGCTTTGAGTTGAAAGGAGCCTTTAAAAGTCATGTAGTCCAACCTTTTGTAACAAGCAGGGACATCTTCAACTTTACCAGGGTGCTCAGAAACCTGTCAGACCTGACCTTGAATATTTCCAGGCATGGGGTATCCACCACTTCTCAGCGCAATCTCTTCTAGTGTTTCATCAGCCACACTGTAAAAAATCTAAACAACAGATCTGCCATACATCTAGTCCATATCTACCCTCTTTTAGTTTAAAACCATTACCCCTTTTCATATTGCAACAGACCCTACTAAAATGTCTGTCCCCACCTTTCTTTAGGTACTGGAAGGCTCCTATAAGGTCTTCCTAGTGCCTTCTCTTCTCTAGGATCAACAGCTCCAACTCTCTCAACCTTTCCTCACAGGAGAGTTGTTCCATGCCTCTGAAAACACAGCTCAGCTTCTGGGACAACAGTGGCAAAGGGAATGCTTTAACTCTTACCAAAGTCAGGCACAGTTATTTTCAGTGTACATTTCTGAATTATTTTGTTGTTACTTAAATCCAATGTGGAGCTGAGTTGAAGATCCAGTTCAAAAATGTGTCCTCATGACAATTCTGCAATGCAAGAAAGAAGGAGAACTTACTTCAAAAAAAAAATTGTGCCCATTAGAAACATAGATTTGTTGAATTTTGTATCTGAACTGTCTCCAAGAAAAACTGACAGCATCAAGGATATGAAGTCAGTTTGGCTGGATGGAACAGTCCTCTGGAATAGGGGAAATGTGCTCATCAAGAACATTCCTAGTATTCTACCCATACTATTATGGATGCCAATGCCAAAGGCAGCAGCCAACGTCAAAGCACACGAGGTGCCCAAGGGCATGAGGCAGCAGAGAGGGGCACAGCTCCTTCCTGGACACCTGCAGAGCTCTATCTGAACACCACACTCACTCTGCTGCTCAGGACAACACAAGCTCCAGCTGTACCTGACAAATCTTCCAGCCTACCCCAGAATTAATCCACATAATTCAGAACAATGCTGGGGGAACGTCCTCTGAATTTTCCTGTCCAGTCTGAATGCCTCCACCAACCATGTTCTTCTTAGCTCCTTGAGAGCAAGCAGTGCTTCACTGCTGTGCAATGCCATGCAGCACCTTGGCTTGAAGCTGTCCTGTACACCCCCTGGACCACAGACTGGGACTTTCACCCAGGTCTGCAGCTCTCCAATATCTCTGGGAGCCAAATAATTTGGGTTTCATTCTTTTCTCATCCTCTGTTGCCACTTGTGTCTTGGATCAGATGGAGCTCCTCAGGGTTGTTGTGATAGTTATTTTCCTTACACCACTTGCAGGAATGCAGGGATGAGCACAGAATGTCTGGCTCTGACACTGACAGATCTCATACTGCTCCCAGGGAGTTGCTCAAATGCTACAAAGATGAACCATATGGGCAGCCCCAGCACTTGAGGCCATTAATAGGAATTTTTAAGCAACTGTGATTGATGAGGCAGCTCTTACAAGTCTGAGATCAATGAAAATGCAACTTGATCTTTTGAACCCAACTCCTTAATTTTTTTGTTCCTTTTTCTGCAGAGAATCCCATAAAACCATTTCTGTGCAGACAAAAGCTGTCTGGGACACTTCATGTGGATTTGTCATGCATTTTCCTTTTTCTTCCCCCTCCACTCTGTTTGCAGTTTCATATGCAGTTTGTTTTTGACTCTTTCTCCAAGATTTGTACAGGTCAAGCTCAGCTTTTTCTGTAATTGTAAATGGACATTTTCTTGAGGGTGTTTTTTGAGACTCATTATTTTTCTTTTGTTTTCAATTTAGATAATTTACTCCTCATTATAATCTGAACACCAGGGAGAAAACAGTGGTAAGGAAAAAGAAAAGCAAAAGTCATTGAGGAGAGAGGAAAGGCTGAGCAACCTTCAGGAGAAAGTAGGGAGCCCAAGCAAACAACGAGACAGAGAAGTATGTCTGATGAGTCTTGAATTATCCAATCTTCATGTTTTTCCCTCAGGATCAGCTGACACAAACTGACAGTAACTAAAATAGCTCCATCTTCCAATATTTGCTATCAGACTCTTGACAAACAGAGCAGTTTTTCCCAGTAACTTTGGACTGAGACTGTCCTCAGCCAAGCTGTCAATAGTTTTCCACTTACTGGATGCTGATGGAAATGAAAGGCTCTAAGCAGATCACTTAGAGCTAGAGGAGAATGAGCCTCGAAAGGCAGAGGGAAGGGGCAGCTTCTTAAAAATCCAGACAGGGAATTAGGAGGAGCCTGAGGAGTAGGGGCAGGGAGAGAGGGCAACGTGGGGCGCAGTATTTAGCTAAGGTCACAGCTTGGAGGCTCACAAGAGGGTCCAGAGTGCAGCAGACAAGAGGCCGAAACCAGTCCAGTGACATGGGTGAGTTTGATGGAGCATAGAGAAGCATGATGCAAGAAGAGGATGGTCCAGAATGAGGATGTGGATGGCAAAGAGCTGCAGAGGAGATGAGGGGTGCATATCATTGAGGAAAATTGTGAGAGAGGTGAGGGAAGAGCCTTGGAGGGGTTGGGGCTGCTTCCCTGCTTTTTGTCACCATTGTCAAGGAGCAAGGAACTGTACAGAGCACACAACCAACTTGGAAAAAGAGTCACTGAGGGCATTGATGGATTTGGGAGCTCTCAGTTCTTCATCCCCTTTCAAAAGCACAGGAAAAATTGAAGATATTCCCAGAACCCAGCAAGACAGCTTGGCTCTAGACAGCTGGTCACCAAAATAACCTGTGAACTTACACTATGTGACAAAAGTTCCAATACAATCTGTCTCTCTTTTGCTAGGAAAAGAGTAAAATGTTTCCTCTGAACAAACCTGGGATTCTTCCTTACACTATCAGGTTTCCAAAACTAATCCCTGCAGGATATGATCCTTGGCAAGCAGAGGGATGGGTGGTTACAGCTGCAGGTTAGGGATGGCAGGTCCAGCCCACTGCTCTGGAGCTTGCACCCACTTCCTGGGAGAAGGATAAGCAACTGCTAAGCAGTGGGAAGTGCTCTTGCCCTCACCAGACCTCAAGCACCCCAAAGTGTTCAAGCACTTTGATACATGCTAGCAATGGGCATAGATCCATCTGCAGCTGTATGCAACCCAGAGATTTATATCTTCAAATGAGCCCTTTGATGGTGTCACAATGTGGGTGACTTCCAGGGTCTTCTAGAACATCCTTATCTCTGGCTTCCACTCTATATTTGACAATGTGGTATCCCCAGAGATGCACTCACACTAGATGAGTTCTTCCATTAAAACCTTAATATTTGCAAAATTCAGTGCTCCCTCAGCAGAAACATTACACTCATTTATCTGGTGCTAGTGACTCAGACGTGCTTCAAGCTGGGGAGCGTGCCAGTAGCAATGCTACAAACCTGAGTGGTTTGGGCTTCACAGTCTTTTCTTTGTAACTAATCCCCATGATTAACATTTTCCTTAGAAGCAGTCAGTGGAGCAGCGAGGAACACTAGCCTGGCAGCATTAGAAACTGGAGCTGGGTCCCCAGAGAGCAGATGTAGGCTGACAAAGACAGGGTCAGCTTCTCACACCCACGCAGGGCTCTGGCCACACAGATTGGTGTCACATCCAACTCAGAGTGACAGCTGGAAGAAGTGAAGGGCGAGCTCAGTTGCCACTTCTTCCTCAGATGCTGTCTGCAATTACTGAGGCTGCCAAAAGCCACAAGAAGGCAGCCAGATGCCCTCCCTGCATGCTGGCAGGGTTGCCTCTTATGAGCACCTAGAGAAGCCCCCTTCTCTAGGTCAGTTGCAGCACAGGGCTGGGCTTTACCAGGAGATCCAAAACAACCACCCATTGACCTGTCTCACCTCCCCTTGCAGACGGTTCCTCAGCTGGGCACTGCTTGAACTCAGGTGAGTGTTTCCTTCATTGGAACAGCAACAGGGTCTTACGCAGTCTCTGAGACTGCTCACATATACCCTTTCTCCATCACGAGCATCAGGGAATGCCTAAATGTTTGCAGGGAATTTCCTTTCAGTCTTGCTCTTTCTGAACCCCTGTTTATTTCTTTCATTTCTATCTTTTATTCCACTTTCAAAACTTCCTTGACAATGACACTGACTCTCCTACTTATAGCCACTACTCTGGAGCTCAGTCAGCCTTGTTGATCCCAGTTGCAAGTGACAACACTTCTCACTCTTTTATATATCAGCTTAACAGCCTGATAACAACTGGTCAGGAGAGGATATTCCTGGCACTCTGAGCATACTGTGCAAGGCTTCTAGTGTGGCACCAGCCTTGTTTTGCTGTCTCTTGCTCCTGAGCTGTTGCCTTCTGACTGCTTGAAAATTACTTAAGAGGTTCATATGGTCCAAATCAGGTGAATGGCTGAGCACTCATGGTGCTGTAGGTTACTTAAAGGCCTTTAGGCAGAATTTTAATATTTCATTGTACGCCTGCAAACTCCTGAGATGTCCTAGGAAACAAAATGCAAGTTTTTCAAACAATAGAAATGCTTCATCAGCTGAGGATCTGCACCCTGCTTCCAAGCTCATTTAATACGTTTTGTACCACACTGTGGTTCATGCAGATATAAAGCAATGTTTTTACAAAAACATTGTTCAGTTCTCAAAGGCATTTCTCCATTTCATGTGCTAGTTTAAGACTAGAAGTGTTCTTCAGCCAGTGAACATTTTCACTGGACATTCCTTTAAAACACGTGCTAAGCATCTGTGGGACATTGTCATTATCTTGGGTTGCAGAGGTTATGTATATAAAAATAACCATTTTGAGCTCTGCCTGGCAGAGTCATCTCTATTGCCAGTAGTTCCTTCCCAATCCATCTGAAGAGCTTCTCTCCAGCCACTGTCTCCACTCTTAGCCTACCCACATCTGCAGTACTGGCCCCACCAGCTCTGCTCCTCATTACCAGAGCAATGCTCGTTCACGTTCCAGAGCACATTTGGTGATGTGAGTTGATGAAGAATAGGCAAATGCTGCTCCTGGTGTGCAAACTGTTACTGCACTCAAAAACACTTTCTCAGAGCTGCTGCTAAGTATGTAGGTGAGACTCAAAAAGCTTAGGGCAAAAGTCTTGGCTTCTCTATTCTCCATTACCCTAGACCCCTGACCTGTGCACCATTTTGGGGAGCTGTATTTTTGTATTGGAAGTCACCATCACAACTCAGTTTCCTGTGTAAAAAAAAATTTGCTCTTCTCTAGGTCTTCATTCTTTGAGTCCCCAGCACTCCCAAAAGGAATACCTTTTCAAAATGCCTTTAACACTTGGACTGTCCTTTTTAAATTTTAGCAAAGGCTGGAGGGTTTGCCAGTGGTTTTGCTTTCTCAGCATGAGCCAAACGTGCCTGCCAGATTTCTCAAGAGGGGATGTAAGATTTTCCAATTTCTAAATAGGCCAATGAAGCATTAAAATATCAAAATGTAAAATAAATGTGTTTTATGAAAGGATTCTCTGTTGTCAAGGAAGGAGGGCTGGCTAACACCTGAGGGTGCCGGGAACTTCTCTGCTCTGTGACCTGAGGCCTGCGGGAAATGACCTTTACCAGCCTGGAGGCACAGGAATGAGGTGGTGCCAAACTTCCCCTCCACGTGTTGTGGGCTGCTTAATGGAGAAACCTGTAAATATTGCAGAATGTTGCTAATTGTTATTAGTATCACTGAGCCTTTAGGTAGAGGCATGTGCTGTGCATTTTATCCTCTGTAACTTGCTTTTCGTAACAGTTAACCACTGTCTAACAAGGAAAGAGAAGTCAGAGGTTTCATGCCTACAGGAAGTATATGGTGTTGATGGATTTGCATAGTATTTAGAAGAGCTAGAGTTACATGGCAGTGACGCAGTTCTGCAGCACTTGCTAATTCCCTCTTCTCCCTAAATACTTCCCCCTGCCTCTCACCTTTGGCTCTTTGGACCTGCCTGCCCTGTTATTTCTCTCTCTCTGGGCTGGAGTTACCAAACAGCTGCACCAGGTATGTTCATCCAGACTCTCTGGATGGGAACCGGAGACATTTGTCTCTTGATGTGTCTTGCCATCTTCCTTTCTATATCAACCCTTTGCTCTCCATTATTGTGTCTATTCCAGCAACTGCAGCAAACCAGGTCTTAAAATCCTACTTGATTGCCCAGTGAAGCAGAGCACAGTGTTCCCAGGAGAACACATTGTTTGTGCAATGGTGATCTGTGCATCAGACAGGAATTGTATTTGTCATAGTTCTGTCCAGAGTTCAGGTTTCACACATATATTGCCGCCATCCTTACACACACGTGACAGCTTCTTACTCTGCAAAGTGCCTGACAGAAGCAGTGCAGCTGTTGTACCATCTTCACCTCTGATTCTGGTGAAAGGGCAAAAGCCTCCCATGAACCATCCAACAGTTTTGCAAGGGTGACCCTGGAAAACTCCCTGGAAATGCCCTTTCCTCTTTCCACCTTGAGAGCTGGTTTCAATTGCTCTCCTTTTGTGGCAAATGGGGGTAGAGGTGGTGACATCAAGCCCTTCTTGGCAGCTCCCTTTTCACAAGGAAGCATGCATTCAATTAGAGGATTTTAATTAAAATACTTTTCTGTAGCATCCTGTTTCCAGGCCCTGTTGTAAATTTAACTTGACGTTCTCTCATTTAACAGGTGGGTGAGATTATTGTGAGAGCTGCCAGATGGAAGAAAGCAGAAACAGGGCTGGCTGTTGAGATAGAAGAATGAAGAGAGGAAGAGAGAGAGAGCAAAAGAAAGGAGTGGGACAGAAATCTGCTGCATATCTGTCAATATTTACTATGCAACATGCGATCCTTTTCTGTGATGGTTCTTCACTGCCATATGCGCGTGACTTCTTAAATGCCTTTTGAAGGATAAAAGCAGCAAACCCAGGATCAACACAGTTGCATTTGATTTCCTTTCCTTTTGGATCAGAGCAGTTCAGGAGTAACCAGTGCATGGCAATTGGTGCAATATTCAAAATACCCTCACAGCTATCCCCAACAAAGAAAAAGAAGCCCACTCTTTGACCTGGCAGCTGAGGAGCAGAATGAGAGCTTGTGGGGCTGCAGTGGCAGCCCTTGCAGTGGGCAGTTCCCTAGAGGTCCCTTCTGCCATGGCAGCTGGGTCACCACCAGCTTCCAGATGCAACAGGTTAAAGGATATGGGGGAGTAAGAGATTGTTTTCAAGAGGTTAAAACTCAGCAGCTAGCAGGAGCAAGGATGAGGAACGTGGAAACCTGCCACAGTTGGGAATCTCAGAGGTAGATGGGGACAATGGGCGGCCAGGAAGGAAAATGAAAGGGACCAAAGGAAAAGATAAAAATGGGTAAAGACAGTTTGGGAAGGAGGAACCTTAGGGAATGGGGAGGGAAGAACCACTCAGGGTTTCTGAGGATAGGGAGAAGACTGAGAAAGCCACAGAGGTAATGAGGAGACAATGAGGGTGAGAAGGAATGGGGATGAAGAGGAACAAGGACCCTAATGCTCTCATTTTCCCCCTTGAAAGCAACTTATGGAAAACTTATGGAACCTAAAGACCTAACTTGAAGCTAATGTGAATGGGTAACAGCACTTCTTTCCACTGTGCTGTGTTGGGCTGTAGTGCTCTAACCCACCCAGCACACAGCATGTGCTGCCAGCGGTGAGACCTCCATGACCTGACTGTGGCAGCACTGTGCTGTGGTGCCAGCAAAGAGGGTGTAATTAACCCTCAAGGGCATTGTACACTGCTGTCAGAAGTAAGAGTGATACTGTAACTAGCCTGGTGTTTGCACTGGTTGCCTGGAACAGCTGTTTTCAAAGGAGAGTTTTGCAGTAGGAGGCTTAGCAGATAAGGTGCTACTGGGGAAAGTGCCTGATAAGCTCTGTCTTTCCCCTTTCCATTTGGTATAGATTGGTTCAGATTCCAGCTTCAGAGGCCTGGAGCTTTCAAAGCTATTGATTTTTTCTTTAGATGTGCTGTTCTAACTCCAGAGGCCTGCTGAGTAAATCTACTGTCTGAATGATTTAGTTGCAGACTGATAAACTCAAAATTGTTCAAGTAAGCACTGAGAGTCCTCATGATTTCCTCACAAAGAATAGGATTTCAGACACAGCTATGTTTAGGCTTTGCCTACGTTTAGCAAACTGAAATATTTCAATATACACCAAAACTAAAACATATGGTTTTGAGTCTCCAAATGGGAAAAATCCTGTACAAAACAAGCTCCCATTAAAGAAAGTGAGAGAAAAACACAGAGAGAGAGCCACCCCCGCAGTTTCAGAGGGAAATTCTTTACCAACGATTGTAGACATTTGTACAAGTTGAAGCTTACATCAGAAAGTTATCACATGAAATCAAGTGCTTTGTCCAGCAAGCATACTTTTATCAGTCACTTCATAATCACTCTCTAAAAAGAGATGTTAATTTTTTCCAACAGGATTTGCTCTCAATATTATGATACCGTAATTTATTGCATCGGTATTTAATTGCGTCCTTTAATTCCTTACCAGTCATGTCTCCTATCTGTCTTTGTATAATTTTCCCTGGGATTGATGCCAGGTTAATGTGTCCGTGTTTGCTTGAGCAATCCCATTTATCCCCCTGAACACAGGAACAAAAACGAGCTTTTTCCCCAGTTATCTGGAACTGCCTCACTCTTCCAGGACCCATGAAATAGCAAGAGGAGTAGCTCAGAGCCCTCTCCAGGAGGTATTTTTTAAACTCTTTAGTAAAATGTACCTGGTCTGTGGACCTTAAAATGTTTAATTTTAGTAATTGTTCAGAACTTTCTGAAGTTACTCTTGGGAGTATTTTCACAGATTAACAGGGAAGAAGGGTCCAGCAGGCTGTCTGCTGAGACCTCCTGTGTATCACTGACCTGTGGTACACATGTTGTCTACAACATTTCACATTCAGTTCCAAGGCCAAAGCCTGAACAAAGCCAAGGACAGGGCATGGCAAAACCTTCTGACAAGATCCTGTTGTTGCATCCCAACAGGAGCAGGGAAGCCTTCCTGAACATAAGCACAGCCCTGCAAACAAAGTGCTCCCTGTGCTGCAGAAGGTGCGATGTGCCAGAGGGAGCTTGGGAAAGACCCATTTGCACCTCGAGTAAGCCAGGGACTGTGACCCTGCACAAAGGGGCACAGAGTATCACCCCCAGGCACCTGCAGCAGAAGTGCTTTGGAGCACAGACCAGCTCCCACTCAGAGAGCTGCCTTTTATTTTCTGTGGTTTCTCAGCCCTGAGGAAAAAGCAAAGCAAGAAAACAAACGTTACTTCTTACGCCCAAAGCCTGAAAGCACACTAGAACATGTCTGGTCATCAGAACGCCAAACAGAAACACCCTTCTGGTTCCTGCAGGGAATCAGGCAAAATCCAGATGAACAGAATTTGCTTTCAGCTCTTGCTCATTTAGAGAGTTATACAGAACTGAGGGCATGTGCAGCATACTGAGGGCAAAGGGAGGCAAGGTTTCTACTGAGAAGTTCAATGCAAGTGACGGTCTCTGAGCCCTTGATTTACAAACTGTGGACTCTCATCCTGGAAACTAAATGGGCATTTGCAAGTTTTAATATTTTCCCATGGCTCTCTCCTTTCCTAACCCCTTGAGCAAATGAATCCTCCAAAACTTTCAAATTTTCCCAGATTTACAATATTTGCAAAAAAGAGTATGATTCAGGAAGTTCAAAAAACGTTGTTGCTTAACTTAAGTAGCTTCTGCCTCATGCCTTCCTTTGCTACAGACTGCAAACTTTTTACTGCATCCGTAATATCATACTTTATTTTGTCTGTATAGCAGGCATACAATGTGCACTGAACACTTCAGACTTTACAGTTTTGCTACTTAAGAGACCCATATTCAAGCAAGGCTTTGTGGAGGGAGTATTGGGTATTGGTTTATTAATTAGCTTTTATTATTCAGTTGTTGTTGTTATTGTAATTGTTGTTATTATTATTGTTGTTATTGTTATCACTGTTATTATTATTATTATTACTGTATTTATTTATTAACATTGACCTTTAGGTTATTTATTAACTCTTGTCCAGCACAAGAGTTGGTACTGAACTATCTCATCCCGGATGCAGGACACTGCATGTAAAGAAATTAGCACATATTATTTTTAGAAACTCTTAGAAGTTTTGTCACTAGTAACATGAGAGGTCCAGCAAATACTCTCTACGTTCTCCTAGGCCAGATGGCTGTCATTCCCCATCCTTAGTGAAACCAGCTGACCTTTATCCCACACGCATTCAAATTTTGTGATTCTGGAACAGTGACTCTCGAGCACATTACAGCCCCTCTGATACCTGGAGACACAGCCTCTCTGCTGCCATCCCTGCTGGACAAGATGTGGCTGTGAATTTTACTGTGCTTGGTTATCATAAACATGCAGGATAGAGAAACTTTGATTGACACACACAGAGGCATCTCAGAGCTTGGACCCTATCAAATGGTTTGAGAAAGGTGCCTCAATGTCTCTGCTCTTGCACTTTGCCACTGCAGAGTGTACAGTCCACAGTCACCATGGTCTGACTTGATGCTCACCCATTCCTTCGGAGACAGAGATATGTCTGTGGACAAAGCTCAAAGGGACACAACTGGAAAGATTTCTTGTAGCTTCGTATGTACAAATGTGAGCTACAGTTGTTTTTCAAAGTTTATGTGAATATAGGTTGTATTTCTGATGTTGTTGCTGTAGTAACGTTGCCTACAGGATTGGTTACTCCAGATGCTGCCAAGTTTTAAACATTTGGACTCTGTTTTGTGCCACAGATCTCTGTATCTCCCATAGTCTTGTTTTTCTGAGAAAAAAAAAAGGGATAAAGTGATTTAGTAAGAGTTAATACCCTTGAACAGATGCACTAGCAAGAGATGTGGCAAAATGTCAAGTGGAATGTGCCGGAGGGCTTGGAATTTGGCCATGGAAACAGCAGATGAGTCCCCAGGATGGCATGTCCCCCAGAGGCCCGGCATGCTTTGGTGACAGCTGTGATTTTTATGACCCGGCTTCGATGACAGTTTGGGAGGGGTCAGCTCTGCTCTTTTCTGACAAGAATTCGGTTTGTCATCAGATTCTAAAATCCCTCTGATTTATTGTATCAGCCACTGCTAGCATTTTACTGAGATGCAGGTCCTCTCCCCATTCCCTACAGACTGGGAGGTTAAGGTGCAAACCTTGATGTTCAAATTAAATTAATACTTAAGAAAAAGGAAGTGGTAGGTCATGAGGTGACAGGAGACACTGAAGAGCAAGCTCCAAAAATCTCGCATTAAGAGCACTTCAACTGAAAACAGGTAGCTCTTCCACCTTCATCTGAGCACCAGCTCTTCCATTCACCTCTACAGTCCACAGCCTGCTAGACACCTTGGTACCATATGGCCTTGTATTTGCCAGTGACAAAGCAACTCCCCAGAAAGGTGATCTGCTTGGATCAAAAACGATTAGGTGTCAAATGCTTCCAGCCACACAGGGGAAGGGCCATGTCAGCACAGCACTCCTCAGCTTCTCAGCTCCCACTCAGTGTGACCATGGTGTGCATTCCCATGGTCACTTAGCACCCAGCAGGGGACCCACGTGGTAATTGCAGTCAGTCATTAAGGACACAGGTAGTTTCTATTTTCCTCCTGGGTTTTCTGAACACTATTTTTTTTTTTTCTTTTTCCCCAGGCCTGGTAAGACACAGTAACACAAACAGTTCTCCTGCAAGCCAAGAGCCCAACTCCTACCTCCACCACCATTTAATTCACATCTTAAAGGAAGATAGATGTTATAGAAAAAGGAGATCAGGGCAGGTCCATTCTGATGACTCTTTCAGCTCCCTCCCAAAGGGAGGTTGCTTCCTCCAAACATCACTTCCTCACTCTTTGCTTACCTTTTGGGTACAGCTCTGTTACCAGCCAGAGGCATTGACTTTTCCTGCTGGAAAACCCAGTCCCATTGAGGCTTCCTAGCAGCTGGAAGATCCGAAGGGGTGGGATATTCTTTGTGGAAGTGAAGAGAGGAAGCTGAAGGAGACCATTCAAACTTCTGAAACAAGAAGAAAGGACTGGCTGTGAAGCAGCCTCCCTGCAAAGGTGAGAAACACTGGCCTCAGGCTAATGCAGTTGTGATCACACAATTATTATAAAGCCCTAATTTTAGTACAAGGAGCCACAGGTACCTCCCTACATAAAGGAATGACGGTCTGCTCCAGTAATTCTCATGAACTCTGCTATAAATGTGGCTGCATAGCCCTGGGACGGAGGATGGATTCAGGGTTCACTTTTTGTGGAGATGACAGCAAAACATTCTAAAGCACTGTGGCCAAAATGCTTGTGCTCCATGGGATCAAGAGATAAGAATTCTCAGCATGGAATTTGACACTCTTCTAGCAAAATATATGTATTTTCTATTTGGATACACCACCATTCTTGCTTGGAACCCTCCTGCTCTTGAGTCCTGCACATTTTCTTCCCCCTTTCCTCCTTATATTCTGCCACATGGCATTAGTAGCAATCCGATTAGACATTCCTTCCATTCCCAGTTCTTTGCATGTTTTTGAAGGCAGAGTCTTATTGACTCTCCAGCGGTCCATTGGATTATTATGAAAGATGTCATTTTCTACTGTAAATTTTTAATGAAGTGAGTAAAAGCTAAAGAAACAAAAATTATGTATTTAACTCTATCAAGCACAACTCAAAAGAATGCCAGGCTCAAATTTCTCATTGAAAGTTATCTGACCACAGGGTTTTACAGCGTAGATCCATCCATTTCTACACAAGTGATTGAAGGTATTTTTCATTAGCATTCCCATAAAATTTGCTTGAAATGTTTGGCAACATTCTTTGCCCCGGCTGGGGAGAAAATATAAATATTCCCAAAAGTAAGAGAAGCAATTCAAATCAATCAAGTATTTTTTCACCAAAATGAAAGTGCCTGGGAGAGTCATAGTAGAGCAACAGCAAGAGGAAATTCAGCTCAGATCCTTGCTCACAAATGATGCAGGGGACACAGAGGTCCCAAGAGGTCTGCCACAACTCTTAAGGCCTTGCAAAAAAAGATGAACTGGCCCTTGCTGTGGAAACATTCCAGTTCACTTTTTATTTTATAAAACAGCTACAGTTTTGATCTGAGGAAAAGCATTCATCTCAGTAAGAAATGTCAGGCAGAAGTCAGTCAGGATGTCTCAATACTTCTGGTGCAGTGGCAAACTGTATTTTGTTGTCCATTCAATAGTATGAAAAATATTTTGAAATATCAGACTTTCTGGTGAATGGGTGCTACAGACCCCAACTATGTTTATCTTGAGACAGTTTTTTCTCTGTTTGCCATTGCAGGGCTCTAGTAGTCCTGTTGCAGCACTTTGCACAACTAGCTCTGTGTGAGAGATGGATATGAATGGCAGTGGAAATCTGTTCCAGAGGGATGGTTCTGTTTCCTTCATTGCTATTTTGGTTTATGTTCCAGTTGTCATCCTAACATGCAATGCCTAACCAGATAGCAAATGCTCCCTGGAGACCTCAGGATGTTGCAAGCAGTGAGACAACACTGAGACAGGATAGGCCAGTGCCACGTGACATGGAAGAATACATTTTTTATTAATAATCTAAGTATTTTTCCCCTGGTTTTCAAGCAGCTGAGTTCAGCAAACACAATTCTCCTGTTTCCCCAGTTAGAAGGACAGCAATGCCGAAGCACAGGCTTTGGGAGAGGAGTTGTCCAGAAATTGCAGGGGAAATAAATTACCAAGACCAAGTGATTGTAATTTCTCACACAATCAGAAAGTGAGAAATACTGTTCTGAGGCCCCAAAAGACTTGCAAGCTCTACAGCCATTTGAATAAGGAACCAGAGTTTCTGTACCATCTTAGACTCCACAGCACTCCACAGATTTCTTTTTCTTTGCCTGAGAAATGTTTTCCAGATTTCCTCTGTTTCTGGTTCTTGCCAGTGATACAAATACCACAAGAACAGTCTATCTCAAAAGTGTTCTGGCAAACAATTCAGGTGCTGGCAAAGACTCCAATGTGCATTGGCTACATTAGGTTTTTATAATGTGTCAGCTAGTCCCTGATAGCTACCATGTGGTGATAACGATTATTCAGTCCAAGCCCTAAACGAGATGGAGAAAAAGCATGTGTAAAGTGGGAATCCATCTCTGCAACCATGCTCTCATTTCTACACTTGATAGATTTCCTGGGAAAGCAGTCAATCCAGGGTCCTGGGCTGTTACCACTGAGAAAGGACCTGCTCTTCCCAGCCTTATATTTATGGATTCATCACCACTATTTGTTGCCACTATGTCTTCACCTTTTTATTTTTCTGGGCTTAGTGATGCAGAGGTTGTGGACAGCCTGATGCAACTCACATCTCTCTGTAAAGCAGGTAATGGTCCCAGAGACTGCTGGAGAAAATTGATTGTGTCGGAGCAAATGAGCCACTGCTGGGATGATGAACATCCCTGAAGTCAAGGTTTGCACGCAAATGCAAGATATTTTGGCATTGCACATCAGGCATAATTTAATACTGGGAACCCAGAAGTGTCTGACTGGGCTTCAGAGAGAGCCCAGCCACTCTGTTCAGCATGTCAAATTAACTACCCAATAGTGAGCTACCCCAGCTAAATGATCACCCGTTGGCCAGATGCCACACCACAAAGCTCCCCATACAACCGTCTCAAAAAATGGAAACTTGTTATTCTGGAGCTGCCCTGTGAATACCCGTTCTGTCAAGGCTGGAGGGAAATATTTGGGGCAGGCAGGCTGAGAAAACAGCGAGGTGTTAGGTGTCAGAATTGATTTAAATGGGCTGCAGCTTTGCACAGGAGCAGTGGAGCTCAGCAGCCAGAGGATGGGAGGTAGTCAGGGTGGGGGGCTCAGGGGCAGAAGAAAATGGGCTAAATATAAGATTCAGATGCTTGAGAGGGTCCTTTGGAGCCAAAGACAGAGTATTGTCTGTTCCCACTTGGTTTCCTAATCTTCACCAGCACTCAGAGGTAGCAATGCCTCTGGTGAACCAGTAGAGTTTCTTCTTGGGGCCTTTGCAGGCAGAACTGCCAGCAAACCTGATGAGTGTGAGAGTGACAAATTCAGCCTCAGCAAATGTTACTGACCCTTACTTGAGTCAGTGTTGAAGTAACAGTGTTTGGGAGGCCTTTCTGAACAGCTTTTGAGGTGCTGAAGCACTTCCGGGTGCTTCTCCCTGCAAAAGGCTCCTGTGTCCCTAAATCCCCTGCATTATGCAGACCAGGAGAACTTGAGACACATCACATCTCTCGTTTTAAAGAAATCAGGCTTGGATAGGTATTGGTGAATACCACCTCTCATCTAGACATGCAATCAGGTCATAATCAGAGTGTGCCCAGGAGCTGGAACCCTGAAAGTTGTAAATCGGTGTCCCTTGATGAAGATGTGACCATGACCTATAATCACAGAATCCTGACAACTTGAAAGTTTCAGCTCAAGCCTCTGCTTAAACAGAGACATTTGTGAGAATAAATCAGATTGCTCAGGGCTTGCTGCAGCTGTGTTGTGTAACCCCTTCTCCCTTCTTGGGAGAAATCTCTTTCCTGCTAATTACCTTTCCTGTTAATTACCAAGGAATTCCACTATTCCTCTCTCTTACAGAAGCCATGTGTTTCACTGACCCTATAGGTACAAGTGGCCAAACACTACAAGTGACACCAAGATGCTGTACTAGGAACAACAACAACAGCAAAAGCTATCTAGGTCCACAAGACATCCAGAGAGATTGGTATGCACACAAATGAAAGCAGCAACGCACACAATCGTGAGCAGAAGTTTACAGGAGTGAAAATGAGCATGAGGAGCTCCTCTGTCCCTCATGGTGTGTGGTGTGACAAACTGTGCAGTCAGAGTACAGATCTTCTCAGAAACAGATGCACGTGCCTGCCTTTTGGTTCATGTGGACGTATTCTACATGGCTATTTCCTTGGTCATCAGAAAGTACTAGTTCTTCCTATTTATTTTCTACTCCAATTTTTAACATCCACAAAATGTCATATCCAATCTATAATACCTAAACAGATATGAGACAAGCAACAGGGACTCTTTTAGATAAATTTTTGCCATAAATGCCTTCTTCTGAAACTCTTTCAAAATTGTTTCCACATTTGGCTGTTATGTACAATAAAATGTTTCCTTTCTATCTTGCAGTGAACTATTTTCTTCCTAGTTTTACATTAATTTTCTTCTCCGTTCCACAGCCTGTTGCTTTAAGTTCTGAGCATTTTCAGGTGACTTTCTGTCTTACTCCACCTCACAGCAAAAGACTCTTTACCATGTTTTCTTCCCCTTTTTGATATCCAATAGCATTACATACAAGAAATTTTCTAAACTTCATTTTATATCAAGGTAGTGTAAATCTAGTTATACACTGTACTACATAAAATACATTGTGCTAAATGTCCCTGCTATGTTTGCATTTACATTATTAATTTGTTTATAATAATAAAGATAAGTTTATCATAATTTATTTTAACTTTTCAAATATGCGGATGCTCAACTCTGCGACAATAACTTTTCTGGCCACAACCTATTTTGCAACAGTCTGATCTGTCACCCCATGAATGGTTGGGCTGTTTTTGTAATTTTTGTTGCACCACTCTGTTAGCCGTCCTGATGAGGTTGGTTCCTCCCTTTTCAAACATGTCACTCTGCAGGATCTGTGAGTCTATAGTAAGACTGCCATAACTTATCAGACCTTCTGCTTCAGAGACACCCATCATTGCAGGCTTCATGTGACATCTCTGATAGCTTGCTCAAAGATCTTTTCTGAACTTCCTTATGGCACATGTGTGTATCAGTACTGGCAACATTTTAATCTGGCAGGCTACTCAGAAAAGATGCTCACATATGTTTTGCTACCATGCCAGACTTCCAGAGAATGTGAATGGTCAACAGACTTGATAAGGCCACAGTATTAAGCAGACATTGCACTGGTATGTATCATGCAATGGGTTTAAATCACACCAGAGGTTTAGAGGTCTCAGAATTTCTATGTATTGCTCCTTCAGCAACTAGAAGTCTACTTTAATAGACAGTTCTGAAGGACTTGGATAGTTACATATGTTTTTAGCTACTGTTTATATGATGAGATTGCTTTCCAGTAAAAGCTTTGTTATTTGCTATAAAATCAAAGGCATAGCTGACTATTTGATGAGGTGCTTTGTGCACCGTGTCTGTTTTGGAAAAACAAGAACTCCATCCCAAGGGAAGGGCTGAAGAATCCAGGCAACTGTATTAACATCTGCAGCTATGCCACAAAAATGCTCTGAAAGGGAAGAAGGTTATAAGCTTTAATATGGAAAGACAAAAAAATTTTTATTTTGATCACATTTGATTTTTGAAAGTTTTGGATAAGACTGCCACATGACAATACAACTGAAGCAGAAGCAGAAAGAATTCTGCTTGTTTGCAAATGGATATTTCAGACGGAAGTATCTCGAGGACCCATAAAATGTTGCTTGGCTATTGAATGTTAAAATTCTTGCTTTTCTAGTTGCTTCTGGAGGCACATGACAATTTTCACACCTGACCAAATGGGAATGACACGTGCCCTGGTGTCCTTTCTGTAGACAAGCCTGTGAAATGCAAGAATGGGAAAAGTTCCTTCCTAGTTTATGCCAGTAGAAAAGGAGTTCATATTATTGCTTTTAAAAACATTATTTTCTGCCATAACTTCACAGAATCACGGAATATGCTCATTTGGAAGGGACTCACAAAGATCCTCTAGTCCAGCTCCAGGCCCTGCATCAAACCAACTCCAAGAATCACAGCATGTGCCTGGGAGTATTGTCCTTCAGCACACCCACTTTTGAATTTTATTTAACTATTTGCACAGTCTCAGATGGTTTTTGTGACCACTACAGATTCATTAAGAACTACATGACAAAAAAAATCTCCTTAGGCTAATCTTCAAATCTGAAGCTGACGTTCGAATTCAGGGATGCCCTTTGCTCTTGTTATCATTTCACCTAGTCCATCTCTCCTTTCTAAGCTGAACAGATTTGGTTTCTTTGCTCCTCTGGAGTGAACCATTTTTGTCATCTGACATAATCCCTTTCCCAGAAGTAAACCAGAGTTGTTTTTTCACCTGGATAGTTCCACCCACGTGGTCACAGAGCAGTCTAACAGTAGGCAAATCAAAGCATCCCACCAAATTTCAATTTACAAGCAAATTCTCATATGGTTCATTTGACAGAATGAAATGCAAACATTGGAAGGCATTTCAAAAATAGCTTGTGCATTGTCACATGCCCAGGTGAGCTGTGTGCAAGTATGGGGTACACATTATCTTGATATCAAAAGTCAAAGTGCCATAAAATTCAAACACAATAAGCTCATGTGCAGACAAGCAGCACAATCTGTATGTTTGTGAACTTTTTAATGGCTTGCATTAAGGGCCTGGCTGTATCTCTGCCTGCAAAATCAAATTACAGAAATGGAAGAGAGTAAATCTCTGCCCAGCAACTCTGTGCTTGCAGAACAGCAGGTGAAAGTTTCAAGGGCAGGTCAAGGTCACTTTTAAAATGGGGCCCTTCATGTAAGGCTAACAGCCAAAGATAATATTTTTCTTCCTAAGAGCTTGTGACAACACAGGCTCCCATTAGAAATGGAATCACCTTGCCTTTGCCAGCACAGAAACTTTCTGTTTCAAGAATCTGGTGCCTACTGGGACACAAATCTAATGCCAGGTCCAAGGGCCTTCAACAACTTTGCTCTAGATGAGGAGACAGCTTCACACACATGAAAACAATTGCTCACATGTCTTTCCCCATAGTCTACCTGCCTGTTTCTTTTTGTCCTTTTAGTGGCTATCGCCAGGATGAGAAAGGTGGCTTATGGCTGACACAATGAATTTTCACCTCCCTACTCCACAGCTTTCTAGAGAGCATAATACATATATATATATCTATATATATATATTTAGTATAGGTCCAACAGAGATCTTTTTCATGCTGATGCTCCATGAGGCACAAATTAAGTCTTTCCAGTCTTTCAACCTGACCATTATCCCTGCTCAACTCATGCTGGCCTTTCAGTCCTCCAGAATTTCCAGTCTTTCCCCCCAAAAATGTGAGCTTCATCCAAAGGCCACTTTTCTGCTAAAGAAGGTAGAAATTGTCTGGCAATGTTATCACACTGCATGTGCTCTCTCAAGGAAGACATTCTCACAGCTTCCTCTCCAACTAACCTGAGGAGAGCCCTTGCCTGCCTGCCAGGAGGCTCTCAGTGGGCAAACTGAACAGCTGATTTTGGGGACATGAGATTTCTGTGTGACCTTGTACAACACAGGAACTTTCCCAGCTTAGCAGTTTCCCCAGAGGTGTAATTCCAAAATACTCCCTGAAATAGTTCCACTACAGCTGCTTTGAGAGCATTTCCCAGCCCCCATCATGGATATTCTTCTTGGGATTCACAGTGGCACTACCCCAAACCCCATCATATACACTTTTTTGTTGCTGTATATACATTTGGATATACTCATGTATGTTCAACTGTTTTCAGCCCAACAAGTTACCCAGTTTCCTTTGCATCCATCAGAAGTTTTCATCCTTATTTACTATGCCATAAATCTTGTGCAATCAGCTACCTTAATTAGAAATGCTTCTAATACTTACTTTGAGACAATCAGTGAAAATACTCAGCAGTGATAGACCAAACCCAAACCTCTGTGGAACCACATTAGAAACACACACACCTTTACTGAAGATTTCTCCACTAGTAAATACAGTTTTCAGTCACTTCACTCATTTCTGATTTCCTTAATATGTGGAATAGTGCATTGGCAGGTTACTAGTTTTTAATCAGAATTCAAAATATTTCAAAGTCAAATTTGGAAGGAATGGAACCCTACCTTAACAGAATTAGCTTTGTCAGCCAGGAATACAATATTTTCAATGAACAAAGTGATTTTATTTTAGTACAATCTCTTTTCCATGCAACCTCACTGACTAACACTAATTGAATTCCTGTACTTCAAATGTTTTTTAATTGTGTCCCACTGCTATTTTTTCCCAGCATCAATATCACCCTAACTGACCTATAACTTCCCCTGCTATGCCATTTATCTCTTTAAAATGTCAGCAGACTAGCTTCTAAATATTTCTTTGGAATCCTTCCAATTCTTCAAAACTTGAGAAATTAAATCCAGTATTCAGAAAGCTCCCTGCTTCGCTTCAAAAAACCTAGACTGCAAAGTAGTCAGGTAATTTAATTTTGAGATATTAGACTTTCCTAGTTACTGTATAACTAAGCTACCATTGGACTGTGCCCCATAAACCAGTACACTATACCAATGCAATGGATCTTTTTTTGGGCTAATTTCCAAGTTTTGTTCTCTAGGAACTGCACAGACTCTTGGCTTCCTTTTAGAGGAAGATATTGATTTCAGTTTTTGGATGCCTTCACGTTATTGTGCCTAGTATGATTGTTATGACCACTTTGACCAAGATTCTTCTCATGATGGTCAGTTTTGTGCACAAATCACAGCTACAAGCCCAAGCATTCTCCAAGAAAATTCCACATCTTGAGATGCACAACTTTAGCAGCAACATCAGGATGTGACCTATATCTCATCTTTTGCTAACAAAAGGTAATTTTATTTTAATTTCTGTGCTTTATTTTTATTAATGTTTTGCTTACAGTCAGGTGACAGCATATGGGCTTTTGGCATTGGCAAGCACAAATATTGAGTAAGTCAATCTGCACTGGATGTCTTAGATCCATCAGAACAACCTGGCCAACTGAAATATTTCTTATTTTGCATAAAATCCAGGATCTGCACGTGTATCTTCCGCATGTGCCACTGCATATGTGTGTGCATCTACATAAACTATCTATCACATCAATAAATTATGCCTGTATTATCATCACGACCAACTCAATTTTCTCATTTTCTTTCACCTTTTCCTGTCTTATTTTCCAGTACTAAGACACGCTTCATAAACCTAGGACACCAATTCTGCACACCAATCAATCTAAAAATAATGATAATTACCTTCCTTTGACTTAAACCACTCATTTTAACCAGGAAGGTGGTGTTCACCAGACACAGTGAGCATACCTTGTGTGCTCCAGCCCCTCTCGTGCTCTCCAGGCCTCTTCCCTTCTTCCCTCAGCGGTCAGCACTGTGTAACAGGACCCTGCTGAAGCCATGTAGCACTTCCTGTGCTCCCCAGCTGCCTTATGGACATGCTCTGCTGGCTCAGCTGATCCCTGTCTTTCTCAAGAATGGAGGTCACCTCCTGGAAGAGGACTGGAGGGTGATTCCTCCTCCGGGGAGATGCCAGACAGAGCAACACATGGAGCCAGTTGGTGTGAGCTCAGGAACAAACTGTGGCACATAAAAAAGGATCTGTCTAGAAGATGCCCTTCTTTTGACATAATCCAAGTCTGTAAAACACAAAATGACTATTAAAATGCAAAATCCAGACCAATTTCATTCTGTGACCTCTACAGGTGGGTAGCAAGCTGAGAAGGAGAAGGGAGTTTTCCCTGTACTAATTTCTGATTCCAGAACTGCTGATCTTCCCTATTTGTTTTTGAATTATGTGGTACAAAAATGAAAGAACTGGTGTCCCCTTAGTGTGGGAATACACACCTTACTTACTGGGTCTCTGTGCTAGCATGCTTGGTGATCCTCTTCTTCAGTGACAGAGTTTTTCAGATATGTACAGGGTAGTTTTCCAACATTCCTCATCGACATGCTTTGGGCATCAATGCCAATGCCAGGACAGTCTTTTAAGTAAACACAGACACAGACCAGCAAAATCTTTGAGATGGAAGACAAAGGATTGGGTGAGAGGGTCTGTGTGGCACGCACACCTGGGGTGCTCTGGATACATCACCAGAGAAAGTGGGAATGGCACCAAATTGGCTTTGACTGGCTTGAATCTCATGTTCTCATGACCTTGAAGAGTCAAAGAGAAGGGGAAGACAGCTGGTATTTTATGTGAAGGTCACAAGCAGCAAGTATATAGGACTCTGTCTCTGGGCCAGTGGAAGGCAGCACCCAGAGCTCACACTAATTTTGATACAGCAAACCTCATCACTTCTGCTGGCAAAACAAGTCTCCTATGAGGTCTTCTAAACATAGGCCTGCTGCCTCACAGCAGTCCTCAGGGAGACCTTAAAGGGGCATTAGATCTGACACAATTCTCAGTTACATGTGGCTAACTTATCCAACCAGGATAGTTCCCTCAAGGACAGAGAGAACCAGACACTGGACCAAGGTATTCTCAGACAGGGATGTCAACACTTTGCTCTGGAAAGGGCAGTCAGGTGTTGTGCATAATCCTGCACCTGGTGTCGTCTGAAACCTGGATCTCCATATTTCAGTGACATAACTATCCTGTCTCTTGACAGCCTAATAAAAAACAAAAGCCACATGAGTGGAAAGTCCCTTAATCCTAAACCCAGACAAAATCACTCTTCTGGTTTTTCACTGTGATCCAATACAGCCTCTGCAAACACTGTCCGTATCTCTTATACCCTAAGTGATACTGGCACTGATGACTGCTCTTGCCTTTTCCCTCTTGGGTTGCCAGCCTTGGCAGAAGCCATCCTGAAAATCTTACCTTAAATCTGCTTTATCATCTCTAATAAAAGCAAAGGTCTTAGCTATGGTGTCCTGTCTGAAGGTCAACCTATGTAATTCCATACTGGATTCCTGTAATTTCATGTAAAGGCAACTAGAGTCAAAATCCTTTGTGCTGTGTCCAGGCTTTATGCCACACACTCCTGACACTCAGCTTATAACAAACTGTATGATCCATCATCACCTGAACACCAGTTCCACAACAATTTCTGCCTTCTTTCAGCATCACTCCAAGATATGTCACATTTCTATGCCTGAATATATTCAATCCAGAGCTGTAATGCAAATATTTTTCAAGCTTTATGTCCTGTGTTGTGTGCTGATGTAATTAAAGACCTTACCAGAATGCAACTAGCAGGCATAGACTCACCAAGGCAATTGTGATTCTGAATTGCCCAATATTTTGAAATTAAAGTCTTAACTTTCATGGTTTATAATTATTTTTTAGTGTTACAAACATCCTTTACAATTTATCTGTTTCTGTGCTCTGGTACCTCTGATCTACCATTTCTCATGCCAAAGGGGAGATGTGGAAGTTTCAAGCTTTTTTTTTAAAATTCAGCAGATTCCCCTCATTCTCCTGACCCAAGCCAAATAATTCTACCTAGATGGCAGGTCACTGACACTTTGCTACATTAAAAACTGCAGTGCATGCTCCTGTGTAACAGAGAGGGAAAAGCACTCAAAGGCTTGAAGGTAGAACTTATGTATTAGACAGAGTAGTTGTCAAAATTTATATGTTTTGTTCTACAGAAAGTTCTGCTATCAACATTTATTTTGGATGCACATCTGGAAGAAATGCTGAAACAGTAATGTTTTTACTAAAAGCAAATGTGTCCTTTCTCAGAAAAAGTTTAGCTTCAGCCTGGTTTGATATAGCTGTGGGTCCCTTGGAGCTGCTGTGGTGCCTCACGAGGGTGATACATCATGTTACTCGGTTGATGAAGTTCCGAGCCAGCGTCCTGTGATGTTTTGTGGCCATCTGACTCTCTGGGTACATTGCAAAAATTTAATGAGAGAGATGATTATGATGCATTATGGGAGTATGATGGCTATAAATTAAAATGTCCACAAGGCATATAGTAACTCTTGTGGACATAAATTAAGGCTGAACTGCCCCCTCATGAAATGTTTTAATTCAGTTTGACAAACCAAAGTATTTCAATTTAGGTTGAGCTAATTCAAAACAAAGCATTTTATTTTTCCCAGTGGGGAGTAAAAATCTCCAGCAAAAGTGCCATAGGGAAATTCAGAGCTCTTGAAGACTAAACTTCCATTCAGAAAAAGATATTCATGGGAAATATCTGACCCCCTATAATACATACTCCATATCCATGTTCATAAAAATATATAAACAAATATCTTAGCACAAGCAAAGATATATAAGGCAGGATGCTTAAATATAGCTTAATATGCTTAATATATGGTTGGTGATATTTAAATTATAGTTAGTTGTATAATATACAATACAAGTTGGACAGAGGCAGCCATAGAGCATTTATTTCTAATGCCTATATGGATAACTCTATAAGTTGCAAGCTCAGCTCGCTAGAAGCTCTTTTTTTTAGTTTCCTGGGGGAGAGAGACCTGAGAGGAAAAGGTGACACATTTCATCTCAGCCTTGATGAATTCACAGAACTGGCAGGACTTCTATTGTTTCATGAGAATCCTGCAATATTCTAGCAACTGGGAAACATCTGATTACAAACACACAGTTTTCTGGCTTCCCATTTTAAAAAAAAGGAATCTGCTTCCCTGAGACAGGACTCCACTATTGCCTCGTGGCAGAAATCTAAAGTCTGTGTATTGTTGATAGAGGCCTATGTACACCTTCTGTATTACCACTGCTCACAGGGAAAGATTTCGCTTATTTTGGGCCCTCAGGAAAAAATATTTCACACTTTTTGTTAAAAGGATTTTTGTTTCCCAGAAACCAAAGTTCTGTTTAGTCCCCAGAGAAGAGTCCTATCCCCAGGAACCTGTGCCATCAGAGGTGGAAAGGTGCAAACAGCATCAAATCCAAACACCTCGTTGTTTTTAATGAGGTTTCACCGTGGCAAGAAGTATGAAATTACACTCTTGTTATTCTTATTTCAGAAACATGAGTCATTCTAGACCATTTCAGACAAAAAATAATGGCAAAGCAACTTTAGAAATTGCTGGTAAGTATTCTCACAGTGACACAGTTTGTCACTCAGAGCTGCAATGGGGTTTCTGCAAGAAGCACTGTGCTAACCTGGCCCATGACTCTGGAGATCCCACAGCCATGCTAGCTCTGCCAGCTGCATCCTGCTCCCAGCAGCAACCAGGAATCCTGTAGGAGGGGATATTTCTGGGATGCAGCTGAGCCACGGGGATTGCAGCAGCAAATTTGCTTCAAGGCTGTGCAGACTCACACGGGGAGAGCCATGTCCAGTACTCCCCTCTGCTCTCTGATCCCACTTGTCTGTGAGGCCATTTGGCTGTGCTGTAACAGCTTGTGACTGTGGCCTGCTTCTTGATAGAAGACTGGACTGCTCATTCTCCATTCCTCATCTTCCTCATTGAGCTGTAGTGTAGTGTCTGACTTGCTTCCCCACCTCAGCCATCTGCCTGGAGTTATCCATCCTCATGACTTTTCCAGAGTCTCTGCTTTCCAGGATGTGTGCCCGCCTCTCCACAATGGAGAGAGTTTTCCATTCCGTCCCACCAGATGCATGTCCTGGCATTTCTATTTATTCAAGCTGAGTTTTGCTCAAAGTGTTCTGTTCAGGTGATCAAGCCTGAATCAGCAGTCTGAATGAGTGTTCCCTCATCCCCATCCTTCACCACACCTCCAGCTTTGTCTCCCCACAAAACTCACCAGCTGTGAGCTTGTTCTTCTCGGAGCTCACTGAAGGGACAGGCTTGTCCCCATTTGCTAAGACTGTGTGTCCGGCATTTCCATTCCAAATTATCACTGTACAATATGAGCTGAATGTAAACAGACAAAAGAAGCTGGAAAATATTGCCTGTGGAAGAGGGATAGCAGAATATGTTGTATAGTAAATACTGGGGAAAAACAATCCAGAAGATATGGATAAATCTTCAGTCAAGCTTTTATGTATTCCCCTACTCTTGGGACAATTGGGCCCTGTGTACCTTCCAGAGACACAGCAGCTTTCAGAGAGAGACAAGTCCGTGCAATGCAGGTTGCCTTTCCTCCATGTCCTGAGCCCCTGCTACATGACAGCCTCACCATCTGCAGCTGTAATTTTGAGCTATAAATAGCATGAAACATTTTTTCCTTCCTCTGTGCCCGCTATGCCATTCATGCCACCGATGTCCTGCAACAGACCCATCCAGTCCTTATCCCATTTACCCTTCTCCTTCCCTATATTTGTGCCAGACTTATTTTGAGACTATTTATGTGAGCCATTAATCATAGCATGGTTAGTCATATAAAAATAAAAAGAATTTCTGGTCTGTGGACGTGACAAGTCATTTCCAGCTACTGAACAACTTGGCAAGAGATTTTTTTTTCTTTGGTTGAAAATATTCAAGACACAACAGGGAGGAGTTTTTTATCTGTGTGTTTTTATAAAGAGAACATGTAAATGTGTCAGAGGGGATGAGATGGGAAACAGCCAACTCTTGAGCAGTTGCTAAAAGATGACACTTTGTAAACTATGTTGATAACCCCCTGTGGGAGGAATAGCAAAAACTTAATTAGTCCTGCTATATAGTATGAGAAGTCTTATTTTTAGAGTTCTGAAAGGAGCCTGCAGGAACTTCTTGTCCATAACCTCTTGTGCAGAAGTACAATGCCTTCACTCCATGGGAAGGTGAGAGGCTTGACAGGGAATAAGGTGACCCACAGTTTCCTGTGACTCAGCTTGGTTCAGTCCATACACAATGCTTGCTGACTTCTAGGAAGGACAAAACTCAGGCTTGTAATTTCTGGGACCTAAACTAAAATGAAGAAGTAAATAGTTCTGACATCTGGAAAAGAGCCCCAACAATAAGGTGTCCCAGATCAGTTTGCTGCTGACTCCTTGAGTAATATAGAGAAAGTCATTGAACCTTTCTGTACTTCACCTCTGTCCTGGAAAATGCCAGTAATAGAAGCATTTGTGATGCAGATGGCTTTTCCACCTTGTCCATATTTTGTGCTTTAAACAAATTTTGTGGGTTTTGCACTAAGGTATGCGTAAAAACTGTTAAAACTGCCCACAAAAAGACAGAGATTGTCAATGAAATTCCTGGTAACAACATGCTAGAGTCATTCATCCCAGCATGTGAGGGGCTCAAAACTAAATCAAAGTTCTAACTTAGACACGTGAGCCCAACTCTTCTCCTGTAAACATTAATACCTTAGCTGCCAAGCTCTTAGCTATTCTAGGTCAGTCTGGCCTCGTTCTAGTGGGGAAAAGACCCTTCTTCTTTCAGATAAAAAATTTTCATTCAAAGTAACTCTAGCCCTGCAAAAAATAGTAGTTTCCTGATAAGAAGCTATTCTATTCAAATAGTCTTCCCTATTCCAGACAGCATTTTGCAGCTTTCACTTTGAGCCAGTCTCATCTGTTCTCTGGGCTTTTCAATGATGCTTCAGTTGAAGTGCATGGGTAACATACTGTAAACTCTTGGTTGTCAGTGTCATTTGAGTGCTGCACTTATCTTGGGCAACTTAAGTCTTGTGGGAAGCCCCTTGTTTCTAATGCAGAACACAAGAATAAATCAGTAATAACAAAACTGAACAGTGAAAGACACTTGCTGAGAGCCACACGGGACCACCGTTGTGGATGCCTCTTCCACTGGGTGAAAAGTCAGAGACAGCACAGCTGAATAGAGGAACATGGTGAGAAAATCTTTGTATAGCATCAAAGAAAGACGCCTAAAAATAGCCCAAATCCTCTTTCTCTACTTGTTTAAATAAATCATCTTTCTAAGGAGAACTGACACTTTGCAACCTCACAGCCATATTTATAGGAGGTGGCAATAATTTTCCAGAATGGTCTAAGCTGGGAGGGAAGTAATTGATCTGGAGAGTCACAACAGATTGGTGATGACTGATTTAAACTGCAATGTAGTTATCTGAGATTAAGTAGCAGGGAACTTTATAAAAATGTCAGTTGAGAAAGAGAAAAGGCTTTGAGGAGGTGTGAAGGATTCAGAGAGCTTTTCATGCATCAAGGCAAGGCTTGCAATTGCTTCTGACATAGGGCTTCTCCAGCATTGTTTGCAGCCCTGACAGATACCAAGGATGTGTCCAGGCTTCCCTCAGTGATGCTTTAGCTCTGCCTCCCTGCACAAGGGGGTGCAGTGTAATGACACCATAAAAAAACAGCCTGTGGCATCCAAGCATTTGAGGATCTGTCCTTTTCCTACCCAGGGTAGGACTTTGGAGCCGCTGATGCTGGCGTGGTCCAGATGATTGTCAGCCATAGGAAGAGTTGAGCAAATTTCCCAGGTGCAGCCAGCTAATGCCCCTGCTGTATGGACAAGGCAAGCAAGAGATTTGTTGTTACCTTCAGGATGCTCCATCTCATGTCCACCCTGTACAGATCCACACAGATCTGGGCTGGGATCCCAACTCTACAGCAAAATCTCTTCAGTAAATCCCATGAAAAACTGTCCTGCATGACACATCTCCCCATTGAGGGTCCTGCTCCTGGAGCTTCAGTAGCTCCAAACACTTTCCATCATAACAGCTCCCATGTTTTCACTACTGGTTGAAAGATAAATGAAGGAAAACCCAACTATACCCAGGGAAAGGGAGCCCACAAGAAGTTTTGAATGTAAGTGAAATATAAATGCCAGTGTCCTATACTGTGACAGGAAGCACTGCTCTAAACCACGTACATCTGTCCCCTTTCTGTATTTTAAGGTCCCCTCTGGGCCAGCAGACCGTGTTGTGTTTCAAGAGCTGCCATTCATTGTCAGGCACTCACTGTCTAAGGAAGGACACTGAAGAACCCAATAATTCCAATGAGCAAGACACTTTTCTTGTGTGATGGGAATCATTTATTCATGCCTATTTCTAAGATGGGGAGGATTCTGGAGAAAAAAATTGACTTTAGATGTTAAAAATATTCAGCTTTATTAGATTTTTTTATCAGAGTAATATCTTAGAGCCTGTAAAGTCATTCCTCCTGGAGATTTTCAACAGTGGGAATTTTAATCCATGTGCTTTCATGCTCTACACACTGAAGGGAGAAGGAAGTCATCAGAGATCATGGCATATTGAAACAGGCATAAGAAAATATGCGCACCTTTGCTCTTCCTCTTCTTGTAGTACTGTGCAAATGCTGCCTCCTAGAGACTTGGCCTCTCTGAAGTTTCATGGCTATCTCTGCTTGTGAAATTGAACTGCTGCTACCAGCAAGTGAACAGTTGCCACCTACTCCTTCATTTTCACTCCCAATTTGGGCTCAGTGGTGGGATGAACAGGAGGGAACAGCAGTGTTCATTATCACAGTCAAAAAACTTTTAAAGAGATGCAAGAATGCCATGCCTCAGACACTCACTCCATTTCTCCTCCAGCTAATGAGCCTGCCAAACAGAACATCCAGGTTGTCTTGTGAAGAAGAATGCAGGGATGCAGCAGGTCATTTGATATCAGGAGCTAAGGTGGCATTTCTGTTTGCATAGCTGGTCCCTCAGAACACCTTTGCCAGGCATGCTGCATTTAGGGGTTTCCTGCAATGTAAAGGTGGGAAGACAACAGGCTGGAAGGGGTGAATCCATCTGCCTAATTGGACCCTAAAGCAGGACAGCGGAAAGATTCACTTGTGGAACACAGAAGCAAACTGATGCAGACTTCTGCTATCAGACAAGTATTAACTGTGTTTGGAGACACAGCCCAAGCTCATGAATAGCAGATGGATGTCCAGCTACTTGCTTGGACTTGTAAGCACCCATTCTGTTGTGGCAAGCACAGGCCATGATTAGTGCTAACCGTACCATGAAGTGGTTGCAAATGGAATTAAAATATGCATAGCCACTACTGTCATTGCAATGGCTTTTGGGGAAGAGAGTGAAGAAAAGGCCAAATACAGCACAAGAGAATCCCTGAGAGACGCAAAAGCTCAGGCATTTGTAGCTCCCAGCTGGAAAGTTGAGTTGTTGAAAGGAGACTGTGGTTTTAAGGAGGCTCACTGGATAAATCTGACAGGGTGATAAAAACAGTTTGTGTTTTTACTTCATCTCCAGCAGCACCCATGTTATTCCCTGCATAGTCATGACTTAGGTCTCAGCCTCCATCTGCCTGCCTAGGGGAGATCATTTCATTGTGTCAGCTGTCACAGATGTGCACAGCACTGCACTGCTAACATGCTGCAGCAATGTTTCATGGCATCAGTCAAACTCAACAATATTCCTTTACCTGCCCTTATCTGACTGACAGCCTCTGCCCTGCCTTCCACATCAAATCCCTTTAAAGACCTATAAAACACCCAATGACGTTGCCTGAGGCTAACCTCAAAGGCAGTTGGATCAAATAGAGTATTATTCAACATGACTAATTTCAGGTGTCTTCAAGGAAGCATTTTATGACTCAGTGGGTTGCTCTGGGTCCTCTTGGACATCACAAAGGGAAATAAATACTTCTAGGACCTGATCCGTTTCATTGTTTTAGACATTTACATAACCATGAGGTAACTAGCACTCTGTAAAGGAAGGCTGCACATCCAGGCATCCAACTCAGAGGAAGATGTCCACGTCTGGTCAGCTGCATCCCACCCACTGTGACTAAAGGGAGAGAGTGCATCATACTTGCCCACATTCAAAATTTATACTATCCAAAGCCTTCTGCCAAAACCAGCAAACCTCTTCCTTCACAAAAGAGGCTGCTCTCAGTGTTTTGTGGTTCTCATTTACTCCCTGAAACCTGAAGAAATCAGAAACTGTAAGTGCAAGGAATTCTGGGGTGCAACATCAAACTTATCACACAAGACCATTTTCAGTATGTGAAAGCCCAGCTTCCACTCACAGCTTCTGGCTGATGGTTCCAGGCCCTTAATTCACTCACTAGCTAAAAACTTCATAAAAGTTCCATATAACGACAATGGATAGAATAAGGGAGAAGAAAAAAAAGGCAGGCTTTGCTCAGAAACATGGTTTGAATTGTTCTTACTAAAGCACAGTCAAATGCTTTGCCAAAGCAAGGCAGAATAAACCTACAGCTAGTATTTAAAATACCCCAAGTGACTAAACAGTACTTGACCCAGCAGGACTGCAGCTTGAGGTTACTGGCAGCTCATAGCCTAGAAACTATTTAGGTGTAAATATGAAGATAAATAACTTATTTTCATTGCAAAGAGCAAAAGAGATTTTTGTGAATTGGTTGACTTTACCAAAATTCTTTCATTTCATACAGTATGAAGTGACATATGTAACAACTACACATAGCATTTGTAATACATTTCTGCTGTGAATTTGCCCAGAAGGTTTCCTAGAAGGAAAAGCAAGGAGAATATATGCATATTGAATTTGACAAGCAGGGATTTTTCCATGCTCCATGACTCCAGTTATTTCACTTGCTTTTGATCAGAATGAAAAAGCTGCAGAAGACTTAAAATTGACTAAAAGACTCATGTCTTCCAACAGTTTTGTGGAAAGTCTCTAGGTGCTAATGCATCTGAGCTTCACGTCAGTGTTTCACTGAGGGATTTTGATGGTAACATGGAACTGTTGGTTCATTCTGGCTTATGGCACCAGATCATTGTGGTCCACCTTGATCTAACTAATAGTGCCTTCTAACTAATAGTGCCATCCTAATTTTTTGCTGCTGTAGTTCTTACACTACTAGTTGCTAAATATGTGGTATCTGCCATATTTTAAGCCCTGTAGAGAATCACAGAATATCTTGAGTTAGAAGAAACCCATAGGGATCAACTCCATAAGTGCAACACCATACAGAGCATTAATTTATATAAAAGACTTGATTCTGTGCCATTTCTCATCTGGAAGTGATGCAGTCCCTTTGCAGTGGAACAGACCTGTTTGGACAGGGTTGCCTGGGCCGGTTCCCTAGACAGTGCATGCCACTCTGTCATATGCACACACACATGGTTTGCACTATGGAAAGAGGAGATAAGCACACTGGATATGCTGCACACTGGCTGTTGATCTGATCATACAGGAAAGAGCATTGCATAGGACAGTAAATTGGAACTGAGTTTATGTTTTTGGGGATGGTGGTGATGTGACACTGCTGGATGGAGCCTTGAAATCATGAGAGCAGCATCAGGCTGCACAAGACACCCTGGACTCAGCCCTGAGGGATAACTGTGCTCTGCTCCTGCTCTGCTCTGACTCGGTGATGCAGCGCTGGCATGGACCTTGCTGACTGTGCTGGGTTTGCTGCTGAGGTGCTGAGCACAGGGTTCCAGGCCTACCACGCCCTCCTTCAATCCCAGACAGGGGGAACTTCATCCACCCTGAGTCAGCCACTCGCTCTGCTCTTTCGCTTAGGGCCCACAAAATTAGAAGTCTCTCCGCTGTGTTGGAGACAGCTGGAATTGTTTTGGTTGTGACTACCCTTCGGCATTGCACTGCTTTTCTGGCTGACTAGAGGACACTAAACAAAACTCAGCTGAGTGCTTCAGACTACAAACAGCTTTGTGAAACCAGAGTGCCCTTGACATACAGCCCTGGGTAACAGTCATCATTCATTCTCAAAAGCCAGCTTCAAACAGCACCATCTATGTTTGATACGCCCTTTCCAAACATCAGGATTTATTCTTGGGAGCACACAATAACCCTGGGTCTGTATTAAAGAGCTCATTGTTTGAGTTCACAGGACTTACTAAATATGCCCCAGTCTTCAGCTTGCCATTTTAAAGGAAATATTGTCAATTATATAGATAAAACTAGGAAAAAATTGCCTCACACTTCATCTGCCTATGATTAACAAACTATACCCTGCACTGAACTGGAGAAAGGGCACCATCCAGCCTGGCTGTTTTAGGAGCTCCTGCAAAGGACATGTGTCTTGGAACTTCTGCATAACACTTGGCAGTGCACACCATTGCTCCAAGTGCTCCTCTGTGTGGGGACAAGTGGCACAGCCACCCCTTCCCCACCTGCATGGATTCATGGGGAGCTTCATGCTGAGGTTCTTCCCCCATATTGTGCCTCCCATGGGAAACTGATGTGGGAGGTGCTGGTGTGCTGCAGTCCAACATGCCTGCTGTCTGCAGCGAGCCCTACCCAGCATTAATTTATTGAACTACCTCTGGCATTATTCAGCTAGATCCCTGCCTGGTGAAAACAAGTGTGTGGACATGAGGGAAAGGGCTGCAAATCAATGTAGTAAAGTTTTCTGGCGAGAGGAGTGCCACAGACACAAAAAGAGAAAACACATCAGGGCTGTAGGGTGCTGAGAGAACATCGTGCTTTGCTGAAAGAAAACTAAGCCAGTTTCAGGGCCTCAGCTCTAATTTTTTAGAAATTCTGTAACGCAATTGAAAAGGGTGTTACTATAAGAGCTGCAGTCTGCTACTGCATCTCTGCAGCCCTGTCTGCCTCCAAGATCAGGTAGGCAAAAGCAGCTTATCCTCCAGGCAGCAAGGTACAGGTTCTGTAGAAGATGAGAATGAACCCACATTCACATATTCATAGAGTGATCTTCAAAACAGAACTCTTTTCTTTAGCCTGTGTGGAAGGAAGGAAGGAAGGAAGNTAATGATGCAGGAAAACTGAGCAGAAAACAGGTGAAAGATTAATAAATTAAAATATAAGGAGGAAGGCCTGTAAGCATGGTTACAGAAGTATAGGCAACTGTATCCTTTGTGCAGATTTCTGGATAAATGGGTAAATCTGATTAAAAGCCTAGGAAGAGAGATAATCCCCTTCAGAAGGCAAAAAAATTTAAAGAAGTTATCCTTGCTCCTTGGCAATGTTATGTGGATTCTACTTTTCCTCAAGTATTCCAAAAACTTGCTTTATGGTATTGTTTCTATTTATTTGTGTTCTTTTGCATTGAAAACCAAGAGAATGACTTCACCATAGAGACAAGGGGACAACTCTGGGCCACCTGGAAATTTTGCTGTCTCTAGTGGAGAAGGTTTAAATAGTGAGAGAAGCTTTACAGCACAACACAGGCAGAGAAACAAGACACTCCATCTTGGGGAGATGACATTTGCCAAGTTCTAGGCTTGTTATTGATGTCCTATCAGATACAACCACACTGGATTATCCTGGCAGGAATGGTAACATGCAGCACAGAAGGTGCAAACAGTTATTTTAACTCACTGCAGGAACACATGCACTCATACACTACACATTTTGAGCATGCTAGCCCGCAGGAGGGACATCTATCAGCTAAAGAGGGGCATAAAGCATTTGGAGCCTTCTCAACACATGCCTGCTCCAGTCATTTTTATACACAAACTACTTCATCAAAACAAAGGTCTGAAGCTCAGATGAGTATTTATTGACCACACACCTAATTAAAATGCTGGTTTTGCTGCTGAAGCAACTCACCCATGAAAAGAGAAGAAGGAATAAAAGTCAAGAACTTTTGAACAGAAGAGTCAGAAAAGCAAGGACTCATGAAATCACAGTAGCTCTGAGTATATGTGTTGTCTGAACGCTAATTCTTGCCACTGAAAAGGTACATATAACATCAACTTTAGCAACTATTTAAAACATACATGGCTTAAACTTAGAAACAAACAAAACCCCTCCAAAACCACCCTGAACCCTATACAGTGCTGGAATACCTGGGTATATATTCCCAAGGAATAGTTTTTATCAGACAGTAGCTGCACTACATTTTCTCAAATAAACCACATGCCTTTCTATTGCTTCATGAAAACGAAGTTACGTAAAAGCCGGTTATTTGCAGCATAACCTTTCTGAAGCAGCCTCAGCTGATGTCAGGTAGTTATTTGTCACCCGAATCTAATACCTCCCACCCCGTGCCAAGTCATTTTCAGGGGATCTGCAGGGTGTGATGTGGATCAGAAATACCTTTGCCATCCGTCACTGCTGAGAATCACTGGAGCTGGGTCCATCTGCCTGTGTTTACCAGGCAACCAGAGTCGCGTTGCTAATGCGAAGGTCGCCCCATGTGAACCCATCAATCAGCAGGCTGGTGGTTTCAGCCCTCTACCAACATCACAAATAAATGCAAGGGAACAGTTTTTAACCCCTCACTGCTTCTACATCTCTCCTTCAGGGAAGCAATTTTCAAAGTCACATCCAAAATGACATTCCGTGTGGAACTTCAATACCATATGTATGAGATAAACCTGTGACCTGCCCACTCAAAACTGCAATTTACCTGCTGAATGCAGCTCAAGATACGTGGTGTAGCTAGATGAGCTGTAACTGCTGGATTTAAGTGCAGAATAAACTCCTACACTATATATTCTAAACTGATCACCAGCTGCACTTAGGATACAGTTTAAACAATTCAACTCAAAACATGATGTTACATTTAATGAAAAGTAGCTTTCAATTTTATATAAGGAGTAAGTGTTTCCTGTGTTGGTTTATTCCCAGTTAGATTTTTTGGGGGATGTCTATGTCAAGATTACAAATTTAGTCAGCTGCTCAGTCATACTTTAAGTTAATGTGCTATGTGCCTTTCTGCTCTGTACAGATCCATGCCTTCATTCTCTTTTAGTGATTGAAGATAGTCAAACTAATTAATTCAAAAAATTATTTCGATTTCTAAGTTGTCTGCAGGCAGACTGGGATTTCCACTTATTTTGTCTGAAATTGTTCAGTGGATTCTTTGTCCAGGCATACCCCAGACCATAAACTCCTTGTCACTGGCCTGCAGTGACCGATCCAACCTTCTCATGTTCCCACTACTGGACCTGGGAGAGTTGTGTGTCTGTGTGTGGGTTGGAGCCCTTGACAGAGAAGGAAAGGGCTTGAAAAAGGTATGTGCTACTAAGATACACAACTGCAAAACCTGAAGATGCTTATCTTAGAGCTTGTGGAAAACAAACATAGCTAAAAAAAGACAAGATCTTCATGTACCACTGAAGTGTATTTACCTCTGGGCAATAGTTCATAATAACAGCTTAAATTTCCCAACTAGCTGATGTAAAAATATAGACTGAAACTGCAGGAATTAGTTTAGGCTGGGGGCAGTCTACCTCCACTAGGTGCGCCCTGGCCTGAATGCTGACTTTGTAAAATTTTAACCCTATTAAAATGTCCTGTATCATTCAGTTAAACAGATGAGATGAGCTAATAAATATATAAAACCTAATAAAAGCTGGTCTTTTGAGAAGTTCAAACCCGTTATGTCCCCAGTAAATTTGTGGGGAGACAGTTAACTGCGAAATAATGCATAGCCTTTCCTTATGTGTCCTAGATTATTTCAGTACTTATTTTTTGTTTATTTGGTTTTTTGGTAAAACTCTTTTAAAGAATTTGCTCTTAAGATTTATGATAAAAAATGGAGCAATCAATTGGAAGTCACTTTTTTCTGAGAAAAACAACACTCTCTTTAGGTGATGGCAATTTTGTGAAAACTTCTGAGAAATAAGTGCTTTACAGCATGGTTTTCATAGTGTCTGTCACTCATGCTCAAGACGATTAGCTTACATCAATTCTTGCCTGTATCACTCCTCTAAAGCATTGCAATGGGAAGTGATTTTGGCTTCTTAGCTGTTTTGTTGCTCCCACAAAATCCAGTGACAAGTCATCAGAATGCCTGTGATGAGATGGTGGTCTCAGCAGCTTTCTGCAGTGGCAGGGATGTCAGTGTGAGGTGCTAATACAAGTCAGTGATTAATGGGATATAAGAACCCAGATAGATTAGAATGGATTAGGCATGCATATGCTTCATTTAAATTTAAACCTTCACCAAAAAAAAAAAAAAATCCTGCGTTTTTTTTGCCTTGCCAGACACACCAAGCTATTCTAACTCTCTGGCTTTCCAGTGTCAGGGATGTTTATGTACAGCCTGACAAAGCACAGTCTCTAGAACTGAATTATTTCTGTCTACTACCTGTTTTATACCTGTCTTTGTAGGAGCAAAGACAGATAAAGGAACCAGTAGCAGGTTCCAGGGTGGACCTATTGCATGCTACACTGGTGTAGGCAAAGGTGGGATTTGAATCAACCAACCCATGTAAGCAGTCACTCCTGATCCAGTATTAACCAGCTGAGAATCATCCATGCTGCAGCAGCAGCAGTAGCTCAGTGCCGTACTATAAAAATCAATGAAAATTCAAGCTGTATCACAGATGTACTCACTGTGTTGCATTTTCCCACAACTGAAATGGTGCTGCAATGCTTAGCAGTTTGCAGTTTGTAGGAACCTGTGGTTAGAACCCTAGGAATCTGTAGCTCTGTGTTATGCACTGGGAGATCAAGTGATCTCCTCCTTATTGACTCTTCCAAAGTTTTTCTTTTCCTGTAGAACCCCTAAGACAGTCCTTTTATGAGTTAGAATTTCCTGTTCTCCTACTAGTTCATACATCAACCTCAACAAAGCTGGGTCTGTGGAAGCACAGTTTAAGCCACCTCTTCCTTCCTGAAACAAAATGCTGAGTATCTTGCGATTATTTTTGTGGACATTTTAATTTAAAATATCCATGGCTTTTATTTTTAAAGAAGTCCTGTTCATTTTCCTTTTTTATGCCAAATCATGCTTTCCCATTCCCTCTCAGTGCTTGAATACCAAGTGGCTTTAATGAAATTGCTGAGATAAGGAATATGGAAGATTATTGTGTTGCCTCAAACACAGCTCCTCACATGAACGAGAGAAGTGTGCTTTGGCCTTTAGACATTTTTCCCTTCCCTCAAGGTCTTGGCAAACCACTACCAAGTCAGAACCCTTCATCTCCAACATGCTCTAATCTGGCATTGTTTGATTTCAGGAAAATGCTGAGGGACTCTGAAAAACCTGGCTCAGTCAGAGACAGAAGCACATCAATAAGCACCTTGGCTGGGTATCCTACCATGGCTAATACAAAGGAGTTCATGGATGTGTGCTGGGATGACTGCTGATGATTCTATGTGGAGATGTGGTTCCAGTGTCAAAATGCCCTTTGCAGCCTGAAGGGAAGAGGGAAGTAAAGGGAAGAGAGAGCAATAGGAGCATGTAGGAGTGAATTAGTTAAAAAGTTCCTCTCCATGTGAACCTGTCAATCTTCAGTAGAGGATTATGCCCACTGGGGTAAGTAAGCCCAGGCGTGCACACACACACATACACACACACATACACAAACACACACACAGAGACTTTCACATAGTTTCACTAAGACCTTGTGGTTAATTATAGCTCTGAATCTGACAGAGAAAAATTAGAGGGGAGAGGGACAGCTGCGGGATCCTGGGGTGTAGAGTCTGATTTCCAAAGTAATCTGCAGCCCACCAAGGATCTTCCCTTTGGAAAAATAAAGTTCAGTCCCAGCCTGCTGCTTTTCCATTGCCTCATGCGTGCCGTGAGCCTCTGAGCTCCTAGCAGGGTCCCCATAGCAGCAGCCTGGCCCGTGCTAAGCAAGGGTGGCTTGTGCCAATGAAAAATGTACATAAATTGGGACTTCTCAGACCTCCTTTTCTTTTTACCCTGCTTTTTTTCCCCCTAGCTTGTTACAGGAGATGAGTCTGTAAGACTAGTGCCAGTTTCCTTCTTCCTGGGTTTGCAAATCTCTCCTAAACCTGGAACTAAAATGAGGCGGCAAGTTTTAACCTTTTCTGATCATATGTCATTTGACTCTTCTGGTGTCCAGAGCCAGAAAAAACCCTGTTGATCCCACATTTTAGGGATAAGGATAATTCAAGATCTGTGTATTGCAGCTGTTTTCTTTCGGAAAATGGGAGACTTCAGGGAGTCTTGCTGCTTGTCTTGAACCTGCTTGCATGTAATGAACTCATATTACAAAAAAAGCCAACAAAACAAAACAAACACACCAAAGAAAAAAAATGAAAGACACCATAAAGTGGTTGCAACATGAGCTGAAAGGGTGAGTTCAAAGATTACATAAAATGGGGATCACTGTTTTTAAAGTTTGTATCTCTGGTCTGGGTTGCAGTTCTTTGAGAGACATTTTAATATACACAGGCAAGTAACAACCCCTCAAAGTTCTGAAGTACAGTCAGGACTGGGATCAGGTCTCCACTACAGGGTCAACAGCACTGTTGGACGTAGTCATAGCTTTAAATGCATCTTGGAAGAACAAAGAAACTCCAAAGAACTGGAAATACTAGTGATGTGCCAATGCTTGAAGAGTATATGTGGTAGTGAATTATAGGCTGCTTAGCTTGACAACAACCTGAGGCAAAATCATGTACTGGCTGATCAAAAAATGGAAAATCCTACACCACTTAAATAATCTCTTTAAGTTAGGAATTTCTCATAGCAGATCCTTTTTTAGTATTACCATTGTTTACTAGTATTTTCCAAGGAAGATTAATTTAAAACATCCATACCAGCTTAATGTATTGTTGTACTTCCAGACACACATCAAATGTGAGTCATCTTCAACATAAGAATAAATGTAAACCTCACACAAATGCAGACCCCAGACTCTGCCAGAGCTTATTAGAAGTTAAGCACAATTCAAAATATTGTGTATCTTTTGAAATCTACTGAAAATTATTTTTAAATTATGTAACTGTGTTTATCCAAATCATGATTTCTCCACTCACTGCCCCTCATTCAGAATACATCACAACTGCCTTGACTTCCTTTAGGTAACAGATTCAGTCAGGCATAGAACCACAGATTTGTTCAGGTTTAAAAAGACCTTTAAGATCATCAAGTCCCACCACAGCACCTGACACTGCCAAGTGTACCACTAAATGATGACCGTAAGTGCCACATCTACACACCTTTTAAGTTTTTACAGGAATAAGTACTCAGCCACTGGTTGGCGAAGCAGATAGATATCTCTAGGACACAGATGAAAGAGCTGAACACATCATTACCAATTCTGTTTCCTTCAACTAAAATTTCAATAGAGTTCAGCTGGCCTAACACTAACGAGATCTAACTCGATGCAATGTTAAACAGGCAGGTTAGTTGAAATTAACTTTACCAGTCACTTGAGCCATAGCAGTCTGAATCTGTCCTTACAAAAAGACCCAAAGAGTTGGTTAGCCAGCTCTCTGGAGTAGCTAATAAACAGCAGCATGGGTACAAAGGTAGATCAGATTGCTCAAAACCTCATCCAGCTGTGTTTTGAAAATCTCCAAGGGTAGAGATCTTAGAAAAGCCCAAAATGACATTTTTTCCTTCACAAATACCCGTTCCCCTTTGGAGAGAACATTTCCCCTTTGCTGGGCTCCTAAGAATAAAATCCTCTGTATCCATGTACTGATTTATAGCCTCTTCTGTATTCTGCTGGCTTTGCAAAACAATCCCTTTCCTGTTAACCCATGCATGGGGGCATGCCCCAGGGGGCACAGATACAATAACCTAACATCACCACCCACATGGGCTTTGCAGGTCCCACTTGAAGCATACATTCACTCCAGGTCAAAAGTTTTTCTTGCAGCTGGTAATAGCAGGATGAGAAGCCTTGTTCCAGTTTGGAGTGCACAACTAGGTGTTGGTGGGCAGCACACGTCACCGATCCCTACAGCTACAACTGCAATGCAGTCACCGTGACAGCCAGCCAGTGAGGTGGTTTCACCTCTTAGGAATGCTCTGGGAGTGCCAGATGGAGGCTCCAGTGAAAGGCTCCAGTGAGCCTGAATCTCCACTAACTTACCCCTTTGTGCTTTGGACAGAAAAACTGCTGAAGGTGTAAGGGCAGCCTGAGCAGAGCAGGGAATCTGGTGCTGTAGGGCTGCTTTGAGCACTGCTGAGCTTCCCACAGGGACAGAAGGTTACCAGAAAGGCAGGCCTGTGGTGTGTTCCAGGGCAAGTCAGGGCTGTGCACCTCTTCACTGCTACACTGCACTGAGACATTGCTTTGGAGGCCTGAGTGAGCAGTCAATGCTGAGACTCGGTCCAGGGCGCTGACAGACTCTGTAGCCAAAAACTCCTTAAGCACTCGCTGTTTTCTCCATCAGGGCAGAAATTGCTCCCTGTTTAACTGTTTACACCAAAGCCTAGAAAGAATGTAGTCTGAGAAATTACTGACTGTTACAACACTGTAGTTATCCCACAGCTCACCTGCTCTCATTTCTGCTTGCCTTTGTTTCCCTGCCTTCCCCTCAACCCCATCATTCTCCAGGTTTACCCACCATGCATTCATTTTCTCTACTTGGTGGGGGTTTTCTCCTAAGCCTCCTTTTTACTCTATTTCTCTGAACCACTTCTCCTCCCCTCCCCCTCCCCTACATTTTCTGGCAGAGGTTTGGCCTCTGAGTTCAGTGTTATTCTTCCCTGGAGAAATGACTTAATGCCTTGGCTTTAATGAGCAGTTTGCTAGCTGTGAGCCCTTGCTGCTTGGTCCATATGGAGATGTGCATGCCAGTAATTGGGAGCCCCATTTTTCTTCTGCTTTGCTTTTCTTCTCCCCCACGCCCTTCTTTTCCCCAGTCTCATTTAGCCATATGATGGCTGAAGAGACCAAAGAGTCCGACAACTGGGTAAGATTGTGTGTTAGATTGTTGCTGTTCAGGCCCTTCAGAGAACAAGCTCAACAGCTCAGGGAGCACAGACTGCAACACAAACAAGGCTCACGAGTGTACATAAGGTTTTTTACCCCATGGGGATGTTTTCCCACTTATTTTGCGAGCAGCTTGAGATGACCATGGATTGTATATGCTTTGCATTGTGGACACTGCTCTGGGTTGCCATCTGCAGAGGAGGGTGTCAGCTGAGCCCTGCTTTCCCAGAGTTGTGGTTGGCTGAAGGCAGTCCGTTCACCAACAGCTTTCCAATGTTCCCAGCTCTGACCAATTCCCCTCTACCTCATAAACACAGGATTTCTCCGAGTTTTAAAGGCCCTTGGGTACCCTAACTTGATCTGTTCCATTCAACCACTTCCTGTAAACAGACATTTATGGTAATTTTAGAGTCCACCAGGGTCCCTTTTATATTCAAAGCGAGCCTTTGCTCCCAAACGTCTAGACTTTGACCTCCTCTCTCCCCAGCTTTCATGGTCAAACTCTGCTATGCTTCCCACTCCACTCTTTGCCTCTGAAGTGCCTGGCCCAGCCTCTCTGATTCTTTTTTGTGGCCTTTGCAGCTGCTGAACACTCTGCTTGCAAGGCATGAGAAGATACCAGCAGTTGTAGGCAGCAGCACTTCCTTGAGCAAAGCACCCCACCAGCAAGAGGCCAAGCCTCAGTGCACTGCAGCTCCCATTAAAACAGAGGCTGAGAACACAGGAGGGACCCTGGCTGCAGCTGGCAGAAGGTGTCAGACTTTAAAAGTCATTTTAGTGCCTGAAAAAGCTCAAGAACACTAAGTTTCCCAATGAAAGTGACACTGGATGCTTCTAAAGTATACCAAACCACAGAATTAGCCACATCCTAGGGATGTCACATTTCTCTTGGATGGGCCTTTCAAAGTCACCTAGTGGCTGCCATCCTGAAATGAAGAGCTTCCTCCTGACTACTTTCTTGGGATCCACCAGGAGCTAATCCTTGGTGAAACTGCATGTGCACCACCCACGTGGTTGGCCACTGTTGGCAGTGCCAGTGCCAGCAGCTATCCACAAAATCTATCTAGCCTTTGAGCACGGCTATGCATCCAAGTCCCTGATTCATTGCTAGCCTGGGAACCACACAAAAGAACTTTATTCTGAGTGCATTCCCAAGAACTTAGATGGCTGTGATCAGTATTATTTTAGTGCACAGCCTGGGCTCTCTGTCTTGAAGGCACAGTTTCCCCTTGTGTCATTCCATACCACATCCTGCCTTCCAAGTCATAAGCTGATAGCAAGACCTATAGCCCACCATTAACAGAATGTATAATTAAAAACTTTATGATTTGACCTGTTGGCTAAGCTGACTAACAGTGGCCAGTTGGGGCTACAAAGTCTCTTGCACTCCGACTTGACTCTGTAAATTGAACCAGAAGGTCAGTGATGTTGATCTCAGGAGACAGTCAACCCTGTTTTTCCTGTGATTTCACATCTGAGGGCTATTGCTGCTACTGTTCCCTGGTGCTCAATATCTCAATCTCTTTGGGAACTGGATAAGGTGACTTCTGTCCTCCCACAGACAGGGCCATCACAGGTAATGCCCTCATATCATCACGGATTAATGCATCATTTTCAAGAAATGGAGGCAGTTTCCAACACCATGAATCTTATCTTTCTTTCCCCCTGCCCTTTGATTTGTTTTTTTCCACTTTGGCAGGTTGTTAATATCTCTGACATCAGTTTCTAATTGTTTGGACCATTCTTGGCTTTCGTTTTCTACTCAGCAAAGCCTCAGAGAGTGACAAGCAATGCTGACAATCTGCGATTTAACAGAGCTAAACAGGGATCAGTGTCTGACTAAGCATTCTTCTTTAGATATTTTTACACCATTTCCCACCCATCTGTTATATTTGGAATAATAGCAATTAGTAGTTCATGTCCAAACCCCCTAATTCACCCTGCAAATGCTTGAACTCGTGATCACAGCTTGTCATTAATTTATCAGGCCTCACTGCATCAGTAATACCATGTAAAAGAAAATTAGATTTGACAGCTGCTTAAACTGCAATAGCATAAACTGAGGTTATCTTGTATTGTTTAGAGTTGGAGTGCAGAACAAGTACACAGTGTTTTTGCAGATAGCACAAATAAACATGTGCTTACTTTTCCATGGGGAACAATTCTCCTTTTGCTGGGGGAAATGTTTCCTTGCTCTTTTATACATTTTAACAGCATGGATTTTTTTTTTTTCCTGTAGTACTTTAGGACTCAACACCCTCACTCCTTTAAACAAAATTTCACCTTGTAAAGAGATCTTACCCTCAAACTCAGGTAGGGGCTGTACTAACCATTGTCAACTAGTAGTTTGAAGAGTATCTCTAGCTGTAGCTCAGAGTCCATATTTCATCTGAGAGGTACCATGGTTTAAATTTGGTTTGATTTGATTTTATCCCAAATATCATCCATGCCATCTAGTTCTGAGCTCTGCTCCATTTTTCTTTCATTTAAGCTTCTGAAAGAACTCTGAAACCATCAAATCCTTCCCAGTTTTGTCTTCAAATTGTTCTTATAAGAGAAAAGCACGTATGTATTGAAAAACATGAGAGTTACCAGGTCCCTCTTGGCAATGTTAGGAAGGTTTTATGGTCAGTTCAGCTAACACTGGCCTCCCATAAATAAAGAAGTGAAATTTTACACCTGTGGACTGGGGCCAAAGCTGCCTTCTCTATTTGAACATGCTGACGCTCTGTTTTTGTTGGTGTGTGTGACATACAAGCCACTGGTTTCCAGCTCTGACCACACTGCTATAGGAAAGGCTCACTGACACCCTCCTCAGAGGCATCTGTGGACAACTTGCTCTTGCATTTACTTTCTAGTCTCCCAGGGCTTTAGGCTCTTCCATTAACCCCTTCAGCCTCCAAGGCTGTTGATGGTTTGCACTCCGTGCCTTCCAGACCTCTCAGTGGTCACTTCCTGCATCCCTTTCTGAGCTTCATGAGCACATCGGCCTTTACTTTCTCTGAGTCTTCTTCTGTTGCAGGCATTTTTGATCCGTCACACTCTGTGCCTGACAGCTACTGGTGCTACTTCAAGTAAATGAGGGAGTTGCAAACTTTCCTATGTACTACACTGGTCCAAGGAAACTCTCTGTGCCTTCCTCATCTCTTGAGGCAGGAAAACTGATGGTTTTCTGACCACATTGAGACACCTGTCATCACATCTTACTGCTTTAAGACCTCTCCCCACTTATTTTTCACACTGTAAAAATTTATATTTGCAAATTTTTTCAGTTCTACTCCAGCAACATGGCTCTTAAGATGCCTGAGGACTTCACAGTGCTCTTCTGCTGCCTTTCCCCAGGTCAAAATGATGTGCAGGACCAGTTACCTCCATACTATCCCAAATTCACCTCACTCTCCTAATGAAAGACCTGGAATACTAAACTCAGCCCACATTACAGACCGCAGAAATTGTGTCTCCTGAAGAGTGTGTTGAATATACACAAGTGTGTGCCTTGTATTTTGAAGTGCTCTTGCCAGAGTCCTACTGTGGCATCTAGCATAGAAAATACTTGGCATCACTTATATCTCTTAATATTTTTCTCCTTTCAGATGTGGGAAAACTGACCTTTTTACATTTTCAGTATTTTGGAGGAACCACGGTTCCTCAGAAGTGCTAACAATTTGACTTGTCACCCCCAATACAATTCTTATCACATGACTAGCACATCCAAGAATTATTCTAAGTCTCTGTTTTAAGACATAATGAGTTTTCCCATTACAGTGAATCCTGTAACATTGGATACTTGCAGCCCTATTCTTTACTGTGCTGGCAGCTTCCCAGTCATCTTGAAGATGTTCTCAAACTCTTCCTCAGGGTTTTGGTCCCTTCCTCCTCCAATGGAGCCAGCTTTCTGAGAAGACTGAAGATTCAATCCATCTTTAATTCAATAAGAGCTGCTCTTACCCATCACACTTTTCAAGACTTCAGATTTGTAACATAAAAATATAGTTCATATATATACTTTTCAGTGGAGGTAAAATAACTACTTTTCAAGCATCACCTATGTGGAGAGAATTATTAACAGTCAGTGTCCAGTACAAAACATGTCTTATTTATTGGTTGGAGAGTCCATTCATCTTGAGCAAGAACAGCCACTGATCCTGTGAAACCACAATCTCGGTAGCACTGCCCTTAACTTCTCCTCAGTGCTGTGGATGGTCTGTTAGAACATGCAACATTTAGCATATGGTAGATGTTCCTTTTGTACTTTTGCCTCAAAAAAGAATCACAGTGTGCCCTTGACATGTTGGTTTTACTCGACTCTGGCTGAACAATGCACACCTTTCTGCTTCCACTCATTTTTCCCCTCAATGTAGTTGAAGTCTCTGCCATGTCTGAAAACTATTTGCTTTGCCGTCGCACTTTCGGTAGCTTTTGCTTGTTCACTTAACAAGAGTATTTCCAATCCCTGAATGGTTGTCTGAACTTTTTACAACTAGGAAGGATAGCAAAGCAATTTCAAGGCAGAGACACAAATGCTTCTAGAAAACACTTTGGAACTAATTTCACGATATGTTGATCTTGCCTGGACTTGGTAATTTATCTCTGGGGAGCTCCAGACTGAACTATGCATAGTCCTTTGTGCAGTGTTCATTGTATTTCCTTATTTCCTGTCATTTTCTGTAACTGAAATCCATTACAGTCTTAATTATATTAGCCACTGTTAAGCATATCAAACCATAGAACTTGTTTTTTTTTCCCCTTAATAATTCGGAAAATTTAATTTAGCTTTTGACATGACAACATCAGCTACAGGATTAGTAGCTGTGATTCAGTAATTTAGATAAAAGCTGCTGCAGAGCTATTGCTCATTTAGGCTGTCCTTGAAGAATAGTGAGAAACTTGTTTTGTTCACATAGTAGATTATTTGCAATCTGCTTGAACTTTATAACGGTTAATCACTGACCTCAACCATATCATGCTGGATCTGCTTCATGGCTACATTGAGACATGAAAGTTTTAAAGATAGTATAAAACAACAAGAAAAAATGGCCTCAAAACCAGGAATAATGGGTTTTTTTAAAGCTGCATTTCATAATTTTTAAAAAGTGAGCATTTACTTGAGTGTCTAGAAATTATTCTTGTACACAAATCCATGTGAATTAGCAGAAACCATAATAGATTCATAAACTGAACTGAGCTCCCGTCTTTAGATTTTCTAATAGGATTTGTCAGTGCTCTGCTTATTTCTAATTATTTTTCAATCATTACCAGGTAGCAAAGGCATGGGTAAAGGTCTCTGATAGAATCTGTTCTCAGCCATTTTTTGTATTGCAATGTCACAGATATTTGTGCTCTTTCACAAGAGAGTACTCATGCCTGAGCAGATCTAAGTAAAACTTTATGGTGCCCGAAACAGCTCAAAGAAACATTTGGGACTCCTCTAATTCCTGTAAACTCAGGCATGAAATTCCAACTTTTGAGGACCAATGGAGAAATTGAATTACCTTTGATTGTCCCTCCCAGACTGCCCAGCCTAGAGTAGGATGGGTGGACCATTTCTGCCTTGTTTCTTGGTTGCTCACAGCATTCTCCAGTGAGCTGTAAATCATGCCTGCAGCCTGGTCACAGCTTCTTCTCCAATCTACCACCAGATTTAATCAGCAGCCACATTTCACTTTGAGACAATGGGAAACCTTTTCCAAACTTTTTTTATAAACCATGGCTCTCAAATTTCCTAGTATTCTTGGAGCACCTGAGCAGGATTATAGTCTTAAAATTGGTACAGGATTGTAGTGACTGCAAGTAGCAACACGGCAGACAGAACTGTAAAATAATTTGTACTATAATGCTCTTCTAACACATATGAATCTCTGACATTTTCATTCAGTGGGTCAAAGCACATCTATATTCAGTGGGATTCACACTGAAAGTTTTAAATTCTTGTAGTATTTTTGGAGGAAAGGGAAGCATGTCCTCTCTACGGTGCTGAAGAGATTAACATGGAAATCAGCCTCAGTCTTTGAAATGGCATAACAATGAGTCTGTTAATGAAGATTATGAGTTTTTCTAACTTTTAGGGAAATCACAAGATTATTTCTGCTTGAAAATGTACTCGAATGCATAGGAATCAAGTGGAACTATGGACTCCTAGGTCTGGGCACCTTTGTTCAGCTACTTTTAAACACCATACATTGAAAACATTCCACAGCTGAGGTTTAAAACTGCATCCACAAAACCACAACTCTACTTCATAATATAATTGAAATCACGCTTTTAAATCCATATTAAAAATATCCATATAAAAAATAACCAGGACACAAAACTGGGAGCTGCTTATTCAATATTAATATTTGATTGTAAATTCATTTTGTGATGAGGCACCTACATCCATCAGCTTCCAGAAAGCCCCAAGGCCCCACATCAGGAGGTGTCCATGGTGAGCCATGAGGAGAATGTTTTTATGAAGGATGTTCCCAACATCTGCAAAAGAGCTGAGAAGCATGAAGCAAAAGAAAGAGAGAACTATAACAGTAAATCCTTTATACGTTGTGGATATTCATAAGTTATAAGAAATAAGGTAGGAATTTTTAAAAAAGGAGAACAATTTTGGGTTGTTTACCAGATTGGGATGACCAGGCTCACAATTTGTCATTTGAACTGTGGGCTTACATCCCCAGTTTTTCCTCTGTTTCCCCCATTCCCACTCTACGGCCTGTGTCCTGCTTTATTCTTTCTGCACAGCAGGGCCACCTCCAGCCTAACTGTGATGCTGAGCAGCTGCCTAGTCCCTGTTCTACCCTATGACTGGGGACACAAGAAAAGAAGCTGGAAGCAAGTGACAGGGGAGAAAGTGGGGAGGAGGGAAAAAATTACTGTCCCAGTCATTCTGCAACACCGGAGCTATGGAGCCAGGGCAATGCTCAGAAAACACTGGATATTTAGGAGAAAAAGCTGCAATGTCTGCAAAAACTGTTCGGGAAGCACAGACTTACTAACTTACAGGCTAGCACGTTGGTCAAAGCTATAAAAATTTGCACAGGGACACAGAAAAAAGTTCATACCATATATAAAGGCACCCAGCCCTATGCCGAATTTCACATCCTTACTTCAAAGTTCAGACTTTCTTAATGAAATATCTCTCCCTCTAATCTCATGTTTGGAAACTATTGTTTCAGTTTAGCTGGAAGAGTTGAACCACGCTCCCAAAGCCGTCATTAGGTAGACATTTGGCATGAAAATCTTCCATCTGTACTGTTTGTATTCGGCAGAGCATTTCATGGAGAAATAAAAAAATACAGCTTTGGAGAGGGTGAGATGTGCCATACCCTGAGCTGTGAAAATTATTCAAGGAGCTTCACAGGACTTCATGGAATAATTTGCAAAGCAGCAGGGGAATGATCCTGAAAGCATAAACTTACTTGCTCAGGACTATAAAGAGAACTCACAAAAGAGCTTTGAATGGAATTGCTGAGAATTGCTTCCCAAGCTTTTCCTCCCCAACTCTTAATACTAAAGCCTTCTCATCTTGCCTCCTTTCTTAACCTCTAAAGCACATTGACACTGACAGTGGTACATCTTTAGTGTGGTTGCTATGATTCCTCCATCCTGCATTTGCACATCTAGAGGAGAGGGATTTCTGCCTGATGTAGGAATTTAATACTGCAGTGGGGTGTCCTCAACCCCACCTATATCCATCAGATCTCCAGTTCTCCTCTTGGGACTTCATACAAATTCCTCCCTTCTATAATTCTTTCCTTCCTTACCCTGCTATGCCTGCAGCTACTGGGCAAATGTAGCTCTATCGTTTTATTTGAGTCAGAGAGTAACAGGTCCCTCCCTAAAACATATATTGGTTCAGGGATGGCAGCAGAGAAGACTAAAGCATTTTGCAAAGAGAGCAAAGAAGGGGCAAGCTGTCCTTCCCTAGCAAGGGGGGAAAAGCAGAAAACCACAGGGTAGTTTCCTCAAGCACAGCTAAAATTCTAATGGACATATCACAGAAGAGTAGCTTTGGCAGGAGCTAAAAAGAGGAATTGTAAGAGTTTGCTAATGCTGCCTTGGTGAGCAGAGGAAGGGAACCATAAGGGATAAGAAATTTTGTGGTCCTGAGAGTAGGTCCTAATTTACCTCCCCACAGTGAGAGTCTTCCCTCTTTAAGAGAAAAGAAAGGGCACCAAAAAGTCCTAGATTATAAGACCTGCACCTTCTGCTTTGTGAGCTGAAAATGTCCTGGGGAGTTTTCTCATCCAGCTTGGGACTGGGACAGGTGAAGGTTGCCTCATGGAGGAATGATGGAAAGTACACTACCAGTCTTTTCTTCCACAACTTCTGTCTCTTCCTAGGCTTTGAAATAACATTATTTAAAAAAAGAAAAATCATGAAGCACAAAAAATTTATCCAAACTGACATTCCAGTCACAAACAGGTCGACACAAGCCAACTGGCATGGTCACTGTGCAGCTCACCATTGCTCCAATGATCTACTTCTCTTTTGCAATTTGCTCAAGTGATCTAATTGTCCCTTTTGCAAAAGACAATTTAGGGAATGTCTTTCCCTGTGTAGTTATTTATAAAATGTCAACCCAAGCTCAACAGTTAATGAATCTCAACCTGCTCTGAGTTAAGGTAGGGTGATTTCATCTTGCCCCAACCTTCTCTCCCTATCCATGCCCACCGGATGTTAGGAGTTTGTTTATACTAATCGTGCGTTTTCTGTCTGAAGCTGAAATTCTTCTAAATGTGTCAGGAGCATGGGAAAACACAAAAGGAATTTATCTGGCCTGCAAAAAGTGCTAAGCTTAACACAATGGTATCTAATAACAGCCATGCCAGTGTGACTGGCAGCTGGCCAGCATCCATACTGACTCCAGTGCTAAGCACAGCAACACATGCTGGGGCCTCTCTCCTTGGCTAAGCCTGGAGGCTTTTGCCTCACACCCAGCCCACATTGCACTTGGCATGAATGAGTGGGGAGACACTGTGAGGTCTGGACATAATGGGATCTCCGTATGCAGGCCTCTCTTTCTCCAGTGACCCCCTCCCCCTCCACCATTCTTCTTCTCTGCAGATTTAATTTTCAGTAAAGTTCACACTTTCCATCTCAACAGCCAGTATATACAAACATGAGCTCAGCTTCCACCCTTGACCAAAGTAGAAAGAAGATCTTCTGTTATTGTTGTTGTTGCAGGGGAAAGCTTCTCAGCTGGGGAGGTGTCAGACCAGGGGGCACAGGCATTAACTACTCCTGTGCACCACAGTCTCCAAGCTGAACAGACTGCCTGAACATGGGAAATGGGAGGAAGTGAGGGGAGCAGTCAGAAGATGAGGGCAATCTGGTCTAGTTTGAGAAAAGCTAGGAATTGTTATTCAGCAACTCCCTGGCTTCAAGTAGACCAACACCACCCACCCGCCCAAAGGTCAGACCCACCACCCTGCAAAGCCCTTGGCATTCTCTCATTTCCTGCTCCTGGAGGATGGGAGAGGAAAACTTTTCCTGCTATCCTCTGGATTCTTTCCAGTCAATGAACCGCTGCACACTACATGCAGTGCAGCAACGGTGGAAAAATACCACTGGTGTTTGGAAAAGAGCTAAATGCTCCCTCGCTTTTGCCAGGACCAATGGAGAAAAGATGGGCTGGAGTTGCAAAACTTGTGACCCAATCCTCCCAAATGCACCAGCAAACAAGAGACATCCCACCCCACACTGAGGGACGTTCCTGTTGTTTGCTCAGTCGGGACCGCTCCATAAGCAGACAAAGTGGGGATCTCACCAGGATTGCTGGGGGTGGTTTAGCAACATGAGGAACTGCCTTGAGGCAGCGAGACTCCAAGGAACCAGTTTCAAATCCCAGCAGAACCCATGAAGCAGTTTATCCCCGGACAGATAAAATGCCTATCAGGTGATTACTGCACGCAGATTTTTTTCAATGAGACCTCAGAGACGGAGCTCATTGCTGGGCTTAGCGAAAAGTAAAGCCCTCATGATGCCAGTGGTAAGAGCAGAAGTTTTCCTCAGTTACTCTGGTTTAAGTTTTTTCCAGGTTCTCTTCTGTGCAGGTCTGTGCTACCCTGCACAGGCTTTTTTTTAGTAGCAGCCTAGTCTACAGAATATTTCCATACATATGCTGTGCTCTCTGTCATGGTCCGCTGAGAACCCACTCCAGAAATATACAACATATTTATAATCAGATCAAACCAAGCAGGTGTTGTTTTAAGATTCAGAAAGCTCAACAGAGAAAGGGTTTTCTGAAACGCTTCCCCTCCCCCCCAAAAAAAACCCAAACAAATTCCTTTTTTTCCAGATCAAAAGACCAGAAAGGCATACTTTTTTCCTGCTGAAAAATATACTTCTGTCAAAAAAGTCTCTGCTTGAGAATAATCTTCATTTTCAGATGTATCTTTAACATACAACTTCCTGAATTTACTCAGTCTGGCAGTTTTTGTTGCCAATTTTTGTTTATTTTCTATTCTTTTGTAATTCTCAGGTATTAGGTTGTTAGCCTGTGGCCTCCTCCTTACTTTTTCTTAATTTTCTCCTTCCCTCCCCACCCAGTAAGAACTTTTCATAGATCTGAAAGTCGAGTGTTTTGACATATTTATTTTCTTCTCCTGGAAGACAGATGCAAGAAAAAGAAGTTTCTTTTTGCTTTTGCTTTTGACAAAACTAAAATCATAAGAAAAACTGCTCTGGTGCTTTCCTGTATTTTTCATATAAGTGTGTTTCTCATTTTCCCTGTTTTTTCTCTTTTCTTTTTACATGGGGAAAAGGAAGAGAAAATGAGCAAGGATCAAAAACTAAAATGTGTTTCTCTGTAGGAATCAAATTTAAATGAAAACTTCAACATGAAGTGGAATAAGGTAATCAATTTTGGTTTGATTAGGATTTTTCTTCAGAAGAAGTTGTATGGGAACACTGAATAAGTTTTAAACAGATTTTCACTATAGTAAGTCGCTTTTTGAGCTAATGTTCCAGAGAAGTACAGCTGGCAACAGGCAGTCTCCAGGACACATTTCACCCACACATCTACAGTAGGAAAATGCTTTATGAGAGCAATTACCAGACATATAACTCTAACATGAAATCACTGCAAATCACAGCACAGCCATTAATTTATGCCAATCAATAATAAGTAACTGTTTAAAAGCACAGCAGGAATTTACCTCAAATAGGAGAGACAGTGTGAGGAAGGAGTCCTTTTATTCAAGGAGAGATGACAGATTTACTCATCATATTTTCTGAGTGCAAACAGGATGGCAAGATTACAGCTCCTCACATTTAAGGGAGTGTAATAAAGACTGAAACATTGTCCATAGGAAGGAGATGAAATATTATCAGTAGGTCTTAATAAGGTTCCTCTGAAAAAGAACAGATGGTTTTACACAACTGGACTTGCAGCAAAGCTCAGCAAAAGCTGAAAAAATAATTTTGGCTAGAATTTGTGTAACTTTCCAAATTAATTCACTGTGGCCATGCTTATACTGCTTCTTCATTCATTTCCCATGAACATCAGAGTGATCAAATTTTACCCACACAAATTCCTGCAGAAAGCACATTTTCGACTTGCTTCCTCACATACTCAGCAGTGATGTATTTTAAAGTTGTCTCCAGAGTTTATAGTCTGATATGAAACTGGCCTTGACTTAAGAAAAGCAGACAAAGGCTTTCAAAGCCCATTACCAGAGCTGTGGTGTTGCAGCTTTTCAGCTTATAGGATCTTATGTTACCTCTTGAAATAAGGACCCACAACAATTTTTACACTGTGTGACTGTGATCACAGAGAAATAAGAGAAACCCTGCACTTGTCTGCTGAATTTCACATGAAGCAAAGTTTGCTAGAGAATCGTGCTTTAGGTATCGTCTGGCTGACTGAGAAAGGTTTTTTGTTTTGTTTAGCTTTGTTTTAAGATATTGTTCAGCAGGCTAATCTGAATTCTCTGCTGTCTCTTGCCGAGCTGCAGCAGCTTGTTCAAGCACTTCTATTGATGAAGGCATGCTAATTAGTGCAAGATACAGCAAAGTGTAGCATAAACTATGAAACATAGCTAACTAACAATATTTCAACTACAAAATAATCCATAAGAATACAATTCCTTAGAGAGAGAGATTGAGAAAAGGACAGAACAATTTTCAATGAGGTGTGCCTTGCAAGGAGACTGCAGTTGTTGAAGAGATGACCAAGAGATGGAGCAACAAGCAGGGATAAGTCACCAGCTAAGGTCTCATTTGTAACTTTATGAGCAAGATCTCATTTGCATGACCTAACCTGGCCAGTCTTCAGGGTGAATCACCTTTCTTTATATATATAACAGGGGCCAGGAGGTTTTCCTGGCATTTGAGACTGAGACAGCAGCCACCATTTTTCATTCCACAGGAACTGCAGAACAAAGCTGTTCCAGAAGTTTTGCTGATTTGGCAGAGAGAGGGAGGGAGGAAGAAGAACAGATGTTGACATTACTCTTGTGAGGCTTTCATCTGTAGAGTCAACCACGTATTGAGAATGAGGCACCAGCGAGTAAGACAGCAAAGCAGAGATGCTCTTCCAACTCTTCCAGACCATGAGGGACAAGATTGGCAAAGAGCCAGTATATCTGGTATATCCTTGTCCTATGTGGAGTGAGAAATGGAGAATGAAACCTTCATCCCTCTGAGAAGACACTGACACTTCTCCCCAGAATGAGCCACTGCTGTCACTCCAAGGGTGATGCAGGCTTTCCAACATGATGAAAATCATGTGGTGAAAGAAGAGTCACCAAACTAACTTGTCTGGAATGCTGAGCCTGACCCCAAGGGCTCTTTGTGAACATCACTGGCACATCAGCACTGGGGACCTGCTGGTGACAGCTTTGAGCCCTGGAGTGCTGCCCTGATCCAATCTTCTCTTACTCTTGTCCTCTCTCTCTCTCCCCACTCACCTTTAAAAGGGAAAGGTGGTGGTTGGGTAAACATCCCCCACCACCACCACCTGAAGAAAACAAGACAGTTAGATTTTTCTTCCATCCACCCTATGGAGACACGTGCCAACATTTTCAATGTTGTAATGTGCTAGAAGCTTATCAAATGTAGTATTTGAGAATGATGCAGTCTCACATGCTGTGACTGAGCTGGACTTTACAAATGTCACATTGCTTTGATGCTGGGGGCTGGTTCTTAGCCCTGTGGTCAGCTCACCATCACTGATCCTGATACATTCAGGCCCCACCCAAACTGGCCTAAAATTAGGCTGGAGCTAGTGCTAATGAAACACTGGTCCGTCTCAGACCACACAAATCCCAGCAGTGCCCTTCTTTCTGGCTGTTCCAAGAGGTGCAGTGTGGGGCTCTGATGCAGATTGGCACTGCTGCCGTGACTAAACAGCTCCAGGTCTCCACCCCATCACAGGGCAGTAGGCATTTGTCTCTATCACTACCCATGATTTTCCTCATCCACCTGCAGAGCACCAGGCATCCTATAAAGGTTAAGACCAGCCCAATAAATCCATGCTTTCATTTCAACCCTCCTCCCACATGGCTCTCCACCTCTGATTTCTGTTGCAACCAAAGGTGCTGAACATGTAAGGAAGTCATTGAGTTACATATCTTGGATCTCAAAAGGAAACCCCACATTCTTAGAAAGGATATCTATCCTTTCTAAGTGGAAAAAAACCCGGTTCTGCCAAAATCACTATGCCTTACATTTTTACTTTGTGTGAGAGGTGCCAGAGGGTTAAAAAGAGTGATAGTCATAGAGTTATAGAATGGTATGGGTTGGAAGGGACCTTAAAGATTGTCTAGTTCCAACCTCCCACACCATTGGCAGGGACACCTAACCCTAGACCAGAATGCTCAAAGCACTTTGATATACCCAATGCAGCAAGAACAAAAGCCCTCTCCCAACCCCTGCCCCCATCTGTGCTCAGACACGTTTTTCTTCTGCCTATTCTGTCTCCAAGTCTCAAAAGGATTTTTTATCTCCCACCAGCACACGGCTCAGCAATGGACAATGATGGAGCAGCTTTGTGCTCTTGCTTTTATGGCATACTTTCAGGACAGAACTACACAGCTCGACCTGTTTCACACAGACCTGTGGGACCATCTGCTGCACCCACAGCTTTCATCCACCATGACCCTAGGGCAGATTTCAAACCATAATCTGGGGGTGAAAAGACATACGTTCTAGCAAGCATTCCAGATCTCACAGAACTGAGTTCACTGGGAAAAAATCTTGGACCAAGCCAGCATTAAAGGGATCACTTCAAAAAAAGAGGAAAATACAGGCTTAGTATCAGGAAATATTTGCTAGCAGGGAGCTTTGTTCAAATGCACAGCTTTCTCCCAAAGGAAGAGATGGTGCTTCCATCATTACAGTCAGTTAAGACTAAACCTGCCAAAGCTCTGAAGAATAATTCACTTGTACTAGCTGGAGGGATGTATGGGATAGGCTAAGAAGTCTTTTTTCCACTTCTAAATTTCAGTTATTCCTCTTAAACCTTCTTTTCCTGTATGCTTGCTCTCCTCAGCTGCTTATTGCAGGAATGGATTTCAGTTAAATGAACACAGAGGAGTGGAAGAGGCACAGCGCTGAGTCTGAATTTCTGTGTGGGCCTGAGTCCAGGAAGAAAACAGCTTCCCAAGGCTGGATAATTAAATTCTAATTTAATTATCAGCTTAGTATCAAACACTTAAGTACAACAGCTATCTGTGCATATTGCAGCCTTCTATTTTCAGGCACTGTCTGCTTTAAAACTGCAGCTCTAATGCTGTTAGCAGATGGATGTGTGTTATTGCAGTATAGGGAACTGGAAATTCTCCATATACCAAGCTATAAATATTTCTTTGACATTTATTATCCTCACTTGAGTTCAGGTGCTAAAATACTTGGACCAAAGTCTTGTTTGTAGCAGAAAAAGTCAGTCTTGGATCTTACCTTGTTGCTGGCTAAATTATTAAGAACAGACAAAGGCAGCAAGGAAAGGGAGTCCCTCACTTAGCAGAGGTCATGCAACCTTTGAATCAAATTAGCTGGAGTTTCGACTCATTTAATGATATCGCTTCCCGAACACTCCTGCTCAGACAGTATAATAGATCACGTCAGGGGGGCTTTTCTTATTCACTGTCTCTCTCTCTCTCCCTCTCTCTCTCTTTTTCGTCTTTCTCAGTGTGTGTGCACTAGGATTGCCTTTGCGGTCATGAATCTGAATCCCAGTTTTGCCAGCTGCATTGGATTGTAAACTCCAAGTCATATGAATCTCAATTTTGATTGCCCTAAGGGAAGTGTTGGATTATGTAAACCAGGAGATAATAGCCCTTATAAAATCCCTCCAATAAAATAAAATCAAGGTGTATGTGTCATGGTGGATTAACAGACTTGCGTTTTCCCTTTTCTTTTTTTCCTATTTCAGGCTCCTGGTTGCAGTTGACTAGAAACACATACTACCACAGGGGGAAGGAGAGCATACTGTCATTTGTGAATCACACAGAAATGTATGATAGCACTTAGGATGCTAAGTCAGTTCCCTGTGGTGAAGATTAAACTGGAAAGAAGTGGTCCATTGCCCATGTGCCAGCACTCAGAAACTGCTGAGGTAGCAAAGAGTGGCTATTTGAAGCAGGATGTGAATGTAGTGCACCCAAACTGAGTGGCCTGGCTTGGCATTTGTCTGGGACAAAATAATGACTGTCTGGCCATTCCCAACATGCTGCCCCCCACCACTTGTGACGCATCTATGAATGGCTGTGACTTTTCTGCTGAGGTGATCCTTTTTTATGGTAGAAACCAAACATTTTTCACCCAAAAACTCCAGCTTGGAGAAAATCCTTGATTTTGTTTGATAAATCCAGAATCTGGTGGTTGAGCTCTTCTGCGACCCCCAGCCAATTACAGATTGTGGGACCTAGTTCACCAGTATTTACCAAATTACCCCTGTGGCCAGTATGATCTGTATTGCCTGTGGTACCCCAATATGACAATGAGAAGCTCCTGTCTCCAGGAGAACCTTGAAGGATTTCATAAAGTGAGTCACTGATGGGCTTATCAGCTCTTTTAATGGGGACCAGACAGATCAAACAGCAGCATTAGGGAGGGTACATCAAGCAGCCTAAAGATCTGGTGTCATGGTCCCCAAAAACAGGATGCCTGATCAACAGGTGCCTCTGCAGCCTCAGGTCTAGGCTGCAGTGCTAACATCTCAGTCTGAGGGAACTGGGCCACGGGCTGCAGAAGACAGCAGTGAGGAGGCAAAGCTTCAAGGTAGCCTGCAAATGCAGTGTTAAGCCAAAAGAAAATGACACATTTTTATTTGTTCAAAAGGAAAAGAAGTGGCAGAACATTTTGTCCCACACAATATCTCAGCTTCTTAAATGTTGTGGGTATTTTTTCTCCCTCTTTTGGGGCTGAAAGATAGATGTCAACATCCACAGCAACAGTTCTGTCTGTCCATTCTATGGGTTACTTTCAAGACACTTCTGCCAATACTGAGTCATCCAGGCAGTCATTTGCTGACAGCATGGTTCAATCAGTGGTCAGGCTGCATCCGCTCCATTTCATAGACAAGACAAAGAATGAGGCCACTGGCACCAAAAATAAAATCTGAAGAACTGAAATAACTCTGCCTCATGCCACTGTCCAGCACTGGAAGCTCAGGTATTGGTGATGGAGCTACCAAATTTGGCCCTCTAGAGTGACATGGTTGTGTTGCAGGAATAGGATGGGCACATGTTGGCATAGGAGAAACACAGACAGGGTTAAGTGTCCCTAAAAGACATATTCAGATGTCAGTGCTTTAAAGTGAGACCATGTTTATAAATGTGGTATAAAATAAAAAATTTATTCAGAAGGGAGTTGATTATACTTCTAGTATGAGGAGGTTGTTGAATCTAGTTAACAAAGGAAAAGTAAGACCAAGACCAAAAAAATGAAGTAAGAAATGCCATGCCTCTTTAAATTCCTGCAAATAATTAACCTTGGGAAGAAAATACTGTAGGATATGGTAAATTCTGACTGACTTCAGTCTTAAAAATCAAGAATAACCTGCCTTTTTGTTGGTTTGTTTGTTTGTTTGTTTTTTGTTTGGTTTTGGTTTTGATTTTGGTTTGTAATATGTGTTTAACTACAAGTAGTTGAAGTTAAGGCAGAATTTACTTGGTGACATTATTTGGCATGTGTTATGTGGGAGGCCAGGCCAGACCAGATGATCATTCAAGTCCTTTCTGGCTTTACAATCTATGAAATTACTAACCTGAGAACAGAACCCTTGTGCTTGACCACATTACTAGTGGGTGAAATGACTTCTCAAGGTGTGGACAGACCCCCCCCAAAACCAGTGAGCACCCTGTTCTACAGGGTTCAGGTTAAGTGAGGGTATTCACCCATAAGGAATGTGTGTTGCATTTGGCAGTCAGAGCACCCTTACTGGTCTTGAGGGGTGAGGCACTTCTGTAGGTTAAAAACTTGTGTTTGCACAGTTACTGTTATTTATGGCTACTGACATGTCAGCATTAATTCTGAGCTGTGCTTTTCTCAACTCTAGGAATAGTTTGATAATTTCTATTGCCAAATTCCTGCTGGCCATCTAAGCTTCATAAATAAAGGCTGAAAGCTGTCTTGTGGGACATATTGCTTGGGAAAATGGGACACCCTTGAAAAGAGTTGGAAAGAGTCTTGACTTTCGGATCACCAACAAAGGTGGACCCTTCCCACTAAAACTTCACCATAAAACTTCAAAGAAATATCTGTCATTAGCTGCTTATTCTTCTCTTTAGAGTCTCCAGTTCTTGGTTTGAACTCATGCCAATCTTCCTGAGAGACCACTCCTCCTGTAAGAATCTCTGATTCTCTCAAATTGAGTCTTTCCAGTATGTGTTCCCATCTCCCCTTGGTCCTGACTAGTTGTCTCCAATCCCACCCTGGGCTTCATCCAAAGCAGGATGAGGGACATAATTCTGCCCCTCTGCTCTGCTCTGCTCTGCTCTGCTCTGCTCTGGTCTGCTCTGTGAGACCCAGCCTGGAGTCCTGCATCCACCTCTGGGACCCCCAGCACAGAAAGAACATGGACCTGTTGGAGCGAGTCCAGAGGAGGCCAACAAGATGATCACAGGGATGGAGCATGTCTCCCACCAGGAAGGGCTTAGAAAATTGGGTTTGTTCAGCCTGGAAAAGAAAAGGCTTTGGGGTGACCTAATTGTGGCCTTCCAGTACCTGAAGGGAGCCTAGAAGAAAGATTGAGATTTTTCACAAGAGCATGCAGTGACAGGATCAAGGGGAATGGATTTAAGCTAGAAGAGATTAAGTTTAGACTAGATTTTAGGAAAAAATCTTATACCGTGAGGGTGGTGGAATAGGTTTCCCAGAGAAGGTGTGGACACCCAATCCCTGGAGATGTTCAGGGCCAGGCTGGATGGAACTCTGAACACCCTGGTCCAGTGGAAGGTGTCCCTGCCCAGGGCAGGACAGTTGGAACTAGATCCTCTTTAAGGTCCTTTACAACCCAAAAATTTCTATGATTCTGTGGTCTAAGGTTTCATGATTTCATAAGATGCTTGCTCCCAACCCTATCCCCATATCACTGCAGCACAGAAGGGGCAGGAGGGAGAGCACCTTTTCTACAGGACCATCAGGAAAAACAGAAGAACTTGTTCCAAACAGAGATCCCAAACTTCCTTTGTGGTCAGAAAGTTGCCTTTAACTTACAAGTAGTTGGGGCTCAGTTCTTGATATAGACCACATTTGAAGGTACATCAATCTTGGTCTAATACGGTGTTAGAACTTTAACAGTATCTGCTGCTATCCTGGGAGAGAAGTGTTTTATTTCTCTTGACATTCACAGAATCACAGAATCACAGAATTTCTAGGTTGGAAGAGACCTTCAAGATCATCGAGTCCAACCCATGCTCCAACCCCTCAACTAGGTTACGGCACCAAGTGCCACATCTAGTCTTTTTTTAAACACATCCAGGGATGGTGACTCCACCACCTTCCTGGGCAAACCATTCCATTCATTTAAATTAAAAAAAGGGTAGAAGGTTAAATAATCCTAAAGCAGAAGGAGTTTAGGTCTGAGGTTAAAGGAATAGTTGGAGAATGACGCAAAATGATTTTACTGGTCCAACACCAGTTTCTTTTGAACTCTCTCAATGTCTTCATTATTGCCACAGCTGTCTCCAGCACCGTGTGGCCACCTCCTAACTACTGGCAGTTCACAGAAGGGTCAGCTGAAGGAAGGAAGTGGACAGTGATTTGGTCAACAAAGGCTCCAGTCTATTAATAGCTACAGGTGACCAAAAGAATAGCAGACAGTGAAACAAAGTCTTTATCATGCAAGTAACCAAGACATTTTCACTTGATTTACTTGATTGCACTGTCAAGACAGGAGCACAGCCTGAAGTCTTCTGTGCGTGTACAAGGACTGAAAGCAAAGGCAACCGGGTGCAGAGAAATAAAATTAATGAGACAAAGAATTGTGTGCACTTCTCTTTCTGACCTCTGTAATTATGAGATTTTAAAAAATATATTACATTTTTGCTTTGAGCTAACCATATCAAAAATGTGGAAACTCTCACTGAGAGTATCCTTTTGAAACCTGTGAAATCTGCTTTCTGGCCATAATGCTGCCCAACTGTATCAGAGTTGTTTCTTTCTGAACATATTTGGCTGACTCTGTTAAGTGTGCGGCTTTAAAAATCCCTCCTACAGGGAGATCTGTGCAGCTACACAGCCTCTCTCTGGCTACAGGGAACTACTGGGGGAAAGTATCCGAGAAACCATGTGCACAATCCAAACGATTCAGCACTGACCTTCTAGTGTAGTGTTTATTAGCTCTTAACTATTAGCATTTGCTCAGTGTGCTTCATTGGGTGAGACTGACATAATCCAAGAGTGTGGTGTGGCATCTGGATGATGTTATCACACATACTCTTGCGTGCGCAATCACATTTCATCCGCAGCTGAGTGTGCGCACACACAGAGATATACAAGCACAGCTCAAAACAGGCAGCCCTCAGAGGCTTCTCTTTCTCTGACGCTGTGGGTGACAAACTGGACAGGAGGAGTGGAATCAAAGCCTTTCTTTCCTCTCTGGTTGGAGAGGTCAACTTACTCACAGCACCATCAACGGGGTTTGAAAATCCACAGAAAGATACAGGAGTACACAAGAAATATAGAGGGGAACAATTTTGTGAAGCTGGAGGGTAGCAGCTATACTGTGTGTTTCTGGTCAGGCTTCAAAGGCAGCAACCTCTGACTTTCCACACTGAGATGGANTAAGTGTGCGGCTTTAAAAATCCCTCCTACAGGGAGATCTGTGCAGCTACACAGCCTCTCTCTGGCTACAGGGAACTACTGGGGGAAAGTATCCGAGAAACCATGTGCACAATCCAAACGATTCAGCACTGACCTTCTAGTGTAGTGTTTATTAGCTCTTAACTATTAGCATTTGCTCAGTGTGCTTCATTGGGTGAGACTGACATAATCCAAGAGTGTGGTGTGGCATCTGGATGATGTTATCACACATACTCTTGCGTGCGCAATCACATTTCATCTGCAGCTGAGTGTGCGCACACACAGAGATATACAAGCACAGCTCAAAACAGGCAGCCCTCAGAGGCTTCTCTTTGACGCTGTGGGTGACAAACTGGACAGGAGGAGTGGAATCAAAGCCTTTCTTTCCTCTCTGGTTGGAGAGGTCAACTTACTCACAGCACCATCAACGGGGTTTGAAAATCCACAGAAAGATACAGGAGTACACAAGAAATACAGAGGGGAACAATTTTGTGAAGCTGGAGGGTAGCAGCTATACTGTGTGTTTCTGGTCAGGCTTCAAAGGCAGCAACCTCTGACTTTCCACACTGAGATGGAAGAAGCCCTTTTATACTTATCTTTTTTGACAGTGAACAGACTAGTGATTACTCCTGGGCATGACCACGTCTCCAGATACAGCCCTTTGTCCCTTAGGATAAGGCACTGCAAACTGAGATGATAATCTACTACATTGCCTTTTTTGTCATTTCACTTGCCTTGGGAAACTAATGTTAAATGGGAATATTGCAGCCAGAGCCAGAAAGAACACCAACATTAAGTATTGCTCTGATCTTCCTGTGACACCTTTCTTCTCTCTCTGTTAATGAACTCTGCTGAACCTGGGTCACTGTTGTAGTTGTTGGAAGAGATTTCTGCTGCCCTAAAGGTGCTGTTCAGGTTCATTTGTCCCAGGAAACTGACTAGGCAGAAAAATACCATTTCATCCTGGGTGTGAATTTATGACAGGATTTTCACCAAGAATTTGGTGCTTCAAAACTTAGACATCAGCAGCGATGGGAGCTCAGATGGAGGGGTAAATACAGGCCTGGGGGAGAGGGAGAGGCTGAGAGAGGGTACTAGAGATGATGCCTTAGGAAGGCTGACCTGGAACAGAGACTGGACAGAGCTAGAGAATAAAGTAGGTATTTATTGAAAGGCCTTTAAGGGTACACATTGGGCAGTACGAGAGCCTGGCCAGGGCTACACCCAAGATGGGCCCAAAATGGTCACAAAATGGATGACCGGTCATGAGGTCTTACACTTTTATAAGTTTTTGTCCCTTTGCATATTGGGGTTTAATTGTCCAGTTGCAGCTTCAGGTTGTGAGGTCTCATCCTTCTTGTTCTCTCTCTTCAGTCCACCGTTGTTTATGCTTTTGGGCCTGAAAACTTCTAACTGTTGTCCTCAGTCTCCAGCAGAAAAAGGATTTGTTTTGTCTACCTGCTCTGTGAAGAGAGCTGACTGGAACTTAATATGAGGCTCATAACTATGCCTCTAGGCAGCAAAAAATCTGAAAAACATGAAACCAAAACTTAAGGTACCACCACCACCACCACTGACTCCAGTGTGTGTTGATATTACTCAACCATTTTCATTGCTATGAAAATCTGGAAAAATCTAAATACTTCATTCAAATCTTTTGAAAAGGAAGAATTTTGGGGTTTACATGTGGATTTACATCTTGTTTTAGTTTGAATCAGAATTATTAATATGTCACATGAAAAACAAAAACCAGAATGAAACCACTTTGCTTGATCCCTGTGATTCTTTTACATTTCTGAGAGCCATGAGCAAAGGAATTAGTCATCCTGATAGTCCATGTGAGAGTAGTTAATGCCTCCCATAAAGAAATTCCCAGGTTGATTTTTTTTTAAAGTTTGGTCTTTAAAAAACTGAGGAAATTTCCTCAAAAATTACATTTAAAGATCATTAGGACTGTAAAACCAAACACTTAAAATTTAGGAGGGACCAAAATTAAGATACCCATAAAATTTAACTTCAATCCTCTTGCACGCACACATTATAAAAATTAATTGTGAACACAGCCATTTATCTCCAGGATCCCCACCTCATGCACTATGCAAATGGATGGTGCCTTGGCCATGAAAGAGGGTTAACTATGAAAAAAGCTGTTTTCTACCAGATTTGCACAACTGCTGAAGAAGACAGAAAGTCTTCTTTACACTTCAGAGTAAGTATGGCTCTCAGTGAAAAAAGAGAGAGGATGAGAGAGGGGGAGAAGACCATGCTATGGCTTAGACAACTGAAAACCATTCTGAGTGAGCTGGAGCTCAGCCTTGCTTTTGCCTCAGAGCTCCAGGACAGTGCCTGCCAAATGATTCCACCTGGGGGTTTTGAGTGATGGTCAGTAAGTGTGCAGTACTCCCTCCTCTGTGTGCCAAGGATAAGAAGCCAAGGCCACAGTGTGGAGCTGAGTCAGGGAGCTCTCCTCTGAGGATGAAGGTGTGCCAGGAAAGCAGTCACTTATTTATTTGTTATTTATTTAACATTAGGCTTTCAAACTTGTCCCCAGCATCCTCAGGAAGCGTGTTGAACAAGAAGCCTACTTGTGATCTGATAGCTTTGACTTCAGGGCCAGGGCTGAGGAGAGATCACTAACACAGGGCCAGAGACTGCACACTGAACAGTGAGGAGGGTTAAAACACTGAAAAACTTGTCAGTAACTGAACACCATGCTCTGAGTGAGAGGCATCTGTGGAAAGAAGATTATGTGACCTCACAATAAAAGACTGCAGCACCTTAATTGAGGAATTTCTTCATTTTGGTGCCGGACTCTGCAATTTTGATATTTTTATAATCAATTTAACTTATGGTGGTAAATCAGTGTAGCTCATTTCTAAAGCATGTTAAGAATGTCCACATGTTCAGCTGAATCAGTGACAAATCATATGCCTTTATGTATGGAGAGACCCTTGGATTAAATTCCTTAAGTCCATCAGTTTTGTTGAGCTACAAAATAGTCACACAAGGGTTTATAATAGTTAGGATTCATTATTGTTTTAAATCAGTTTATTCTAGGCTGGTGCAAACTTCTCACAAGCATGTCCCTGGAGAGATTTTGTGGGAGATTTCCAAAGGCACAGACAGCAGTTCAAGCATTTAACTCTGTGAACCAGCAACACACAAGGTTCATAAACAGGCTGACCTTTTCTCACTTCTTCTGCTCACAGCAGATCCATCTGTAATTGCCCAGCTGTTCTCAAACTATGTTAGATCTACTGGTTTCATCACATTATCTGCAGGAGGAAAGCATTTGGGGAGACATTTATTAATACAAAATTGCCTCTACAGTAGAAAAGTTTCACCTTGGACACATTTCTCAAACATGAAGGAATCCTTGCCATCATGAACCTATTTTAGCTGTCTCTTCTCTAATTGCTGCTCTGTATATCTTCCTTTTCCGCTCTTTCATTTCCCTAATGTTCTCTTTGTTTTTAATTGGTGACACCAGCTCAACCATCTGGAAAGAGAAACAGGAGGGAGAGTTTACAGAGGAACAAACTTTGGGTGCCTCTTCCCATGCAGTTCTCACTGTAGTCCTCAACTCGCAGATGGGCATCTGAGACACAGAGGAGGTCAGCACAGACCCAAGTAGTGGCACATCACCTGGCTTCCAGATGCCCACTCCCAGCTACATAGCAGGTAGCACTGGGTGCTCGGCTCATGTCTTTGGAAATTAATTTCCTACTATTTCCAAAATTACTTATTTCCCAGTTTGGGCATATGCACAGTGCATGCCCAGACGTGCAGGGGTGCACGGAAACACACACACACACACACACACACACACACATACACACACTCTCAATTTCTTTTGTCAGTTTAATGATACCCAAAGAGATTCCTTACTATGTGTTGTCATTCCCTAGTGCTGGCATTACCAGATCTTGCCTCTGACACGGTGTTCGTCATACCATGGTTTCAGTCCCTACGTTCCTTATTCACCAGGACACTGCTAGTCCTGTGTTTTCCCATCTCTCCTCAGATGGATACTCATTGTCTACTAAGACCACCCATCTGCTCTTCTGTAGCTTCTTCTGTTCTTCTCTTGTCACTCCTTGAGGCTGAAACTGCCCAGCCAGTGCACTGCAGGCACCCTGACACCTACCAGTCCCACCAAGGTGCTGGCAGCTGGGGGCACTCTGAGGCTTTGGGGGATAGGCTGCTCCATACTCATTTCCATTTACCCTTGGGCATAATTGGAAGTGAACATGCATTCCTCAATTCACAATGAACCCCAGAGTGAGCATGGGGGCGTGCACAGGGCAGAGCACTCCAGCTGAGAAAAAATGAGCTGTATCCAGACTTCTTAATGCAAAAGCTTCCAAATCCAGGTATGACTGAGGGACTGGCATTACAATGGGATGACTTTTTAGTGAACTGAAGGGTCTGGACTGGCAGTATACAGTCCCATGTGTCATCTTTTCAGGTACTTTTATGGTGCAGTGGATTACAAGGAGGGAGGCTATATCCATGAAAATATTCACAGACAATACTCTCCAAGGAGAAAAAACAATTTGTAATTGCTAAATTATGTGCTCTTCAAAGGCAACAATATTCTCTGCAGCTAGGAAAAAGACTCGGCTGTGCTGTGGACTGTGTACTGGGTATCCAGACATAAGGATGAAATTTGCTAATGACAGGAGAATGGCTCTCCTGAGTCCACAGTCCCCTTTTTGTATTACACCGTGGGGGATGATTTAGTTTCAATGCATGACAGGTCCCACAAAGGGAATGATGCTATTGACTTCTGAACCAAAATTAATATAATCGTATAAATAAAATGCACAGTTTCCTGTCTGCACAGTGCACAAAGCTGTAAATTAAAAAAGTCTCACTCATTTTCTATTTTGCATTTAAAAGACCCTGCAACCTACATATTTTCTTCTCCCATCTTCTCACTTTATACCTGTCTATGCACACAGAGTCACACAGGCAGTTTAGAAACTTAGAGCTTTGTTTTTTATAGCTAAATGTAAGAAACCCATGCATAGAGTTAGTGTAATCAGTGATGAATCCAGGCAAATTAGACAATTAGAAGTTACTTTTCAACATTTCCAATTGCTTCCTGAGTTGATTACACTGATGTAAATTTTGAGTGTAGAGGTGGCCCATGTACCAGCATTTCATTTGCTCCTCCAGGCCAGAACAGCAGAGCAGCCTCTCAGTCTCAAGCAGATTTGCCTGCAGATAAAGAGCAAGAGATCTTCCAGAGTTCTTATTCCTATTACAGCATAATTTAAAAAATTAAAATCAAGCAATCAATTCGGAGAAAATCTGATGTCTTAATGTCTCCAAAGTTGCCTCTGGAGATGCATGTTCAAAATTTTTACTCTCACATTGATTGCAAATATTCACCAGTTATTTTTCTCTCTCATTTAGTCTGTTTCTATAAAAAAGTATATGCAAATTGTGTACATCCTGGCTGTACAATTTACTTTAAAGATTTGAGTTTTCTGTTTAAATCTTTATTGACATATCCTGGAAAAAAGAATGAACTCATTTACTAGTGGCACTCCTTAAGTTGTGAAACTTGTTCATCTTTCAGCTGAGCATCTAAGTGTGTCATCTGAAGGCAAAGATAAAAGGACACTGGCACCTCTCGTTTCCTCATGCTCTGGAGAATAACACACAGAGGAACTAATTCCCATTTGTATGGTACTGTATGGCTCAAGTACCACTCCGGGTACCTTAACATTTTACACTTGAATGTTTCCCTTTCAAACCACCTTCCTGCAGTCAGATGAAAATATTTGGACAATTCAAAGTTTCCCACAAAGCCTTCTTCAAAACAATCAGATTATTCAGAAAACTGAATTTGTGGTCCTCCGCAAATTGGCCAATTTGAAATCTGTACAGAACCTTTTGAAAGGTACACAGAGAATTATGAAGACCTAAAGACATCAGACTGCACTGGAAAGCTTTCCTTTGAGCATAGACTCAGGGAGATCTCGGGAACCTATTTCCACTGTTCAGATGCCACAGCCTAAAACAAATTAGGAAAGCAGAAAACATCCAGACAAGTGATTTCAGTCTCTTTGAGGCTATTGATATCCATCTTTTGAAGTGTTTTCTTTCAATTTGCTGCAATTAGTGCACAGAGATGCTGCTTTACGTTGTAAGTGACGTCATGAGTGCACAGTACCCATCTGTTGGTGTGGAGTAGTTCTGTGAAGAACTTAAAGCCTGACTTTCAAGTATATTTTTTGGTAGGATTAACAACAACTATGAAAAAACTTCTTTCCATGGAAATTTTTGGGATTTGTTTTTTTTTCCTAATAATGGAGTTCTGATTTACAATGGAATGAGCAGAAAATCTATACTCTGTGCCTAATTAAAGCCAAAATGAAGGATTTTGCAAAAAGCTTGCCCTACTTTCCTCTGGCAGATGTGCCACTCTGAATGCCTTAGGTGCGACTCTCAGTGTTGCTTGCAGCAAATACACTTGGAATAGCAGAGGGGAGAATTTTCCTTCTTGGATCAGGAAATAGTCATGGGTCACTGCTGAGAATGTATAACAAGTCATTTTGGTGTCATTGACAGGTTTGTGCTTATCACCATCTCAAATATCTATCATAAAATGTACCAATCCAGGAACACAACCCTTTTAACCCACCCTACAGAGTGAGAACATCACCATCATCACGTGCTGCTTTACCAGTCTTTAGGGAGAAGAAGTACTTATCACACCAAATCTTCATTATCACTGTCCATACCCATGTGAGGAATGGGACAAAGAGACTAAAACTGTCACCAGTGGACTTGTGCACAAAGTAAACCTCAGTGAAATGATAACCTCCTTTGGTCCTGGTTTGTTTGTCTGTTTGTTTTTAATCTTTCTTTTCCCCCCAGTGCATCTTCCATGCAATTTCCACTGTCTAGTATATAAATCTAAAATGCAAGCCACAGGTGCAGAGGCTCACTACCCATTTTTTTTTTCCACCTCTACCTGCAGCAATCACCACCAAAATCCACTGTAAGTGAAAAAAAAGCCAAATTAGTTTTCTCCTCACCTAGACTGACTGTTGGTCAGCAGTTACTGAAACTAGCCAGGCTGTGTTAAGGTAAGCTACTCTAAATTAGGAGCTGTTTTAAGAATCTAGCTGGGCTTATTTTCTGTTATATTAACACTTCAACATACTCCATATGCTTACAAGATGGGTGTGAGAGAAGAAGAGAAACACAGCTGGCCCAGAGTGGGAAGAATGTAAGTTTAAACAACCTCACCCCTTCCCAAATGTCTTTCTGGCAGCACTTTGTGACTTTCTGGATATTTTCAGTTCTCGCTTTCCTTTACAAAAGCTCATCATACCCAATTTAATTTTTTATAATAAAAAAATGAACTGAGAATTGTTGCCAGCCCCCTTTACTGCTGCTGAAAGTGCACTGGTATTCAAGATTAAAAAGAGAAAGAAAGGGCCTGTAAGAAGCCCTAAGAAGGGAAACATTATCCATCATATTTAAATGTGAAGATGCTAAAAGTGTCAAAGGAAAGATGTTCTCCTCTATCTCCTGTTTTAATAGTTCCTTTTGATCCTTTTTCTTGCAGCTATTTATTTGAAGACAAATGTTTTATTACTTAAAACCTTGGACTTTTTCTTTTGTAAAGGATATAAAGAGCCAAATTTAGGGATATATTCCAGAAGTCATTGCAATAGTTCGCACAATTTCTTGCCATGTGATCTTAAATTACATGCCCCAGAAAGAATATCCTTCCATGGCTCATTGCTAATTTCTTCCTTGGCCTGAGACAGGCCAGCCTGCAGTTTCTTATGATGTTTTAATCCACCCAACCCACGAAGCTGGAGGCACAATGGGTGCCACACTCAGGCAGGTTCAGCCTTGGTAACTTGGAGCCAGATTACAGCCAACAGTAGGCTGTTCCCAGTGGTGTCCCAGGAACGAGAGGAGAAGGGGATGTGGTGTTCTTCCAAGCTCTACCTATTGAAATAAATCCTAAGCATGCACCTAAACAAGAGCAGCTCACAGCAGATTTTATAGAGATTTAGGGTATGACGTGTGCTCTCTGGGATCCCATCAGCTCAGCTTTCACTGGATATGCCCAGGGGCTCTCGACCTTGGCTCCTTTTTGACTAGGGGCAGAAACATAAGATGCAGTACCTCCTGAAAGTCACCAATTAATGACTCAGTAAATTGTACAGTTCTGCAACTCCCCATCTTCTTTTCACATGAGTAATGATATCACTGACAATCATGATGTTTAAATACCCATGTTTAATGTAAGGTATTATTTTGCTGGACTGAAGGAGATAATTTACCTTTCCAAGCTGGCTGCTGACTCCTATGGGTATCTCCCACTCAGATATGGTCAAGTCCTGCTTCTGTGTTTTCTTGAAAATTGTGAAAATAGAAGAGTCTTGCTTTCCTTTCACAAGCTGACATGGAGTGGAGCAGAACAAGTCAGATGCAGTGCCCTGAAATCTGTTTCTTGCAGAACATTAAAACATCCTTCCCTCACCTTGTTTCGGTCTCTTCTGGCTGACCCCTTCCATGCTGTATGCAGCAAAAGCAGTGCAGGTTTCAATCACAGGTTGTAGCCTGTCCTCCCATGGCTTGGTAAATAGTCGTATTTCTTGTCTCCAGTTCTGCTGCCTCTCTTCTGCATGTGCAGGTTAGAAGGTGTTCATTCAGGATTCCTTCAAGCTTTGTTCAACCAAGGAGACTGTAAAGAAAGCATGAAACATTTTTTATATATCCAGAATGGAGCCAACCTTCATCAGAGCTGAATTTCACCAGGCTCACTTGCAGTTTAAAACAAAGATCAGCTCTTTATCTGGGCTTGGGTCCAGCCCAGAGGCATCCTCTTTTTGAAGGAGCAATGAGTACAAAGGGTCTGGCATGCACCTGAAACCTGGTACTTTCTATCAAGATGTGGTTTCAGGAAATAACTATGGGGACCACTTCTTGCCCTTAGTAATTCTCTATGCATGTTACAGGGTTTCATGTTTGGGCGAAGGCCACAAAGGATTGTGGACAACTTGAAACCCTGAAGTCAGAAGTGCCTCAGGCACCAATTTTCCCCTCCAACTAATCCATCATTCCTGCTGTGATTTCAGGAAAGTGATATAGTAACCTGTCTCCTTAGAAGAAAGGATGGCCCACTGCTGTCTTTTATATTCCGTTGAATTATAACACTTTGCTTTTTCATCTGGCCTTTCATCACAGACTTAAGTGTTTTTCTTTCTGTGTATACAACTGTGCCGGTTTCTCATTCATTATCTACACAGGGATGGACACACTGATCCCATATGCAATCCTTCCTCTCTGCCCCCATAGGACTTTCTGGGGAGTGAAGTTTTTCTAATTTGGAACAGATTCTCAATTCTTTACCAGAACCTTATCAACTAATGCATCTGATCTCACCACAGACAGGAATTTCATGCAAAAAATGCTGCCTTCTACCTCATTTCCAGCCATCCACACCAGCAGACATCACACTATCTTCCAGCAGTATACTCAAGAGTTAGAAACAGCTCAGTGAAGCATGAGAGGTCAGGTCTTCTGGTCCTTCATTTGCATGTGGTCAAAAAAACCCTATCAAAATCTAGATATGGGTGCAATTTCAGTAGCTTTAATGTGTGTTTTTTACTGTGCAGAGGTAAGTTTCTAGCCTGATTAAGAGGTACGGAATATCTTACATTGTGAGACCACATTTAAAGATATTATCAAAGGTTATGGTACGATTTTCTGGGTAATTCATTAAAGATTTGATTTAAATGTGTCCTACTCCTTGGTCAAGCAATTATTGAATCTTTGCTCATGCATGATCATATTGTGTCGTCTCAAGAGGAAAGCAAAGGCATGGGAAGGGAAGAATTTTTTCATTCAGAATGTACAAAAGAGATTTACTTATGAGGAACAGGATTACAGTGAACTTGCAGGTATGTCAGATGAATTTTCTGAGCTCTGGAAGTTGTTGGCAAGGTGCCCTGCAGTCAGCTGGCTCCCTGTCTCTCATTAAATCTACAGTTTTGCTGTTGATGCTTTGAGGCCCCTTTAAATTCAGAGGAGTGCCTGTTCCAGCACCTGTTGGAAAGCACTCAGTGAGGATTCGTCAGCAGGGTGAGACCTACTGAAGTCACAGAGTCACAATGAAAACAGAAACAGTCATGAAAAACCACACAGCAGAAGGCATCACCAAGAACTTCTCTCTCAGTTTATGCCACTCCGCGCTCCATTTCGCTCTCAGAGGATGCTGCCCCCAGCCTGTCATGTAGAGCACCCATAGGAATGGATCAGGAGGATAAAATATGGAAGTATGGGAATACAGGTGTATATGTGATGCTTCAGTAGTTATTCAGAGGTGTGCATATCTTCCCCTACTTATTTAATCAACCCTCCCAATAAATAGGCCTAATAAGGTCACCGTTCCTAAATTTTATTTGTTTGAGGAATAGGCATCAGTAAAAGTGTGTGGTTTTTAGTTTGGAAGTACCAATCTGTTGTTCTCTTTCAGGCTCTTAACAGTAGAAACCTAGCATGGATTCATCTTCACCTAACTCCTATAATGCACTTACCTCCACGTGGGCTGGATGCCATCAACTCTGGTGCTGTTTATGACCTATTTTGGATTAGATAATTTCCTTCTTCCTTGCACAGTTGAAGAAACCTGTATGCTTCACTCCTCAGCTTAGGGGATGTTAGATTCCACACCTTCCGCCTGGAGCTCAAGACCTGATCTTCACTGTCCAGGGCAAAAATAAGGTTTGTGAACTTCCCAATAGGGTAGAGGCTACTGTGGAGGCCAGTGGAATATCCTCAACCCTGGAACTCTGAAAGCAAGTATTTACACAACACATGTGAAGAGCATGGTCATTAACTACAGTGAAGAATTTTGCAGGAACAGGAGCAGGCCATGGTCTTCTGAGTCAGCATCTTCACATGCTGGATAAACCCTTTTTCCAATACTGGCACTCAATTCTTCTGACTGAGCACAAAGACATTTTCTTCTCCTGGGCAGTGTCTCCCTTTGCAACTGCTAATACATAACACTGCAATAACCTCTTCTGTTCCCTTCTCACTATCTCATTCTCAAATGCTTCTATCATGCATTGAATCCCTGTTTTGAAAGACTGTTTCATGTGCTACCATTTATTTGCATTCCTTAAGTACCGTTGTAGAATAGGTTTGTGTGTTTTGTACTGTTTTGGGTACTTTTCTTACTCCTCTCTTCAACAAAAACTCTTGAGAATTTTGCTTGTCCAATAGCTTTGCTGATAACTCCAGGGTTTTATAAATCGAACTCCCATACACTCAGTAAAGACTCAGATATCACGTCTAGAGCTGCATGTCTGTGGTATTTTCTTTAATGCTTTCCTGCACCTGTTTGATTCTCATGAGAAAAATGAATTTTTAATATGATGCATTCTTCTGGTGGATACAATAGGTTTCAGTTTGTGCAGTGATCCTATCAATTTCTGTGCAGCTGTGAGCAAGATCTAGATGTAACTGAAGATACACAGGACATTTGCAACAACAACAGTAAAAATAAGAATTATTTTTCAATTAAGAATATTTGGAAGCAAAAATTTCTTGGCGCTGTTCAGCACCTCTGTTGTTCTTCCAAATATACAAAGGAAAAAAAAAATCCTATTGAAAATGGTACAAGGATCCCACAAAACAAAAAGCTCAATTCAGGATTCAATTTCATGCTGTCTGGCCTCATTAGCTGTGCTCCGTATGTTGTCCTCATCAGATACTGGGCAGGTACATTTCATGGGAAAACAAAAGTCCCTTGTATCTGAACTTTAAATGATTTTCATTTTTAGATGGCTTTAAGGAACAGAAACAAGACGCTGCTGTTAAAATGTGTAATCCAGATCTCTGGGCTAGACCACTGGCATTTCTGTGCTCTTGCAGGTAAAGGTGCAGCCACCAAGCTGATGAAAACTGGAGAGGTGCTCCACCAAGAGTCCTGACTGCCTGTGAGGATGCAAGGGGAGAGGAGCAGGGGGCAGGACGTTAATTTATTGCTTCCCAGTATACTTTCTGCATCACTGCTTGCTCCCAAAGCTGTGAGTTCAGCTGCATGGGGCAGGTTGGGAGTTGGAGCCCCACAGAATGGAGATTTCTGTTCATCCACAATGCAGGAGTATCTGCCAAGGTTTCTCCCAATGCTCTGCAAACCAGACTTGCTTCTGGCTGACAGAAACCCCCCTCCCCCTCTCCCATGAGGACATCTCACAGAAATCCCATCCGGTCAGCCAGTGCAGCAGAAGCACAGGAGCATTTTGCCATCTGTTGTGCTTTGCCAGCTGAGCTGCTCAGAATGTTTCTGGGAACAGGTGCCTTTTGTCAGCCCTATCTGCTGCTTCCATCCTCAGCTTGCCTTGGCAGGATGATGAGCAGGGAGATACAGACCTGATGAGACCCCTTCTCCCCTGGAGGACCAGAGGTGTGTGCATTCCTGACACCCTCCAGGTGTGGATCACATGGCCCCAGCCCACCTGTTTCATCTTCAGTGGCCCTGGTTTCATCTTCCTGAAGAAATACTGCTATTCTCAAAAGAGAGGAGACTCCTCCTGTGGAACTGGTCCAATATTAATCAGTCAGTAGAAGGAGATGTTCAAAATAGGTATATGGACAAGATAACCACACCATTTTGCCCCACTCAGGGATGTGAATCCTCTTTGCTCCTTTCTGTCACTTTCCATTTACCGTCCCACCTCCTTGGTTCCTTAAATTTATGCAAGGACAATTTAAAATCATGTCAGAGGGCCATGAAATGAATTTGCTCATGCAGCAGATTTCAGGATTTTTAGCAATGACATCAGAGGCCATCTGGAAAGCCCAGCAGCAGCCACATATCATCCCAGAACACACACATACCCAACACCGCCTTCCTATGTGGAAAAACGCAATCAAGTCCTCCTGGCTCGATGGAGTTGTAAATGTCCTTTAAATCTGTCACTTTAATGTCCTCCTTGGAAGATGCAGAATGAGGAGGTAGTTTTTTTTCCTTATGGCTCTTTATATTATAAACCAGAGGAATTCAAAGTACTCCATGGATTTGTTACAGGAGTTCTTTGAAAATATTATGTCCTGGCAGGAGGAGCAATAAAGTTTTGAACTGTGTTTCCTTCTAACATTCAGGAGAGTCAGAAGTCAACCTGGCTGTGAGTTGCTGAGACAAGATAAATCTTTCATGGTAGTAGACTAGCAAAGTCAGGAATGCTCAGTAGGGAAGGCTTTCTTCTCTCAAAGCACGGGTAGAAAAGGTGTAAAAATCAGATTGGGCAAAACTTCACGCTGGGAGGACAGGGCTACAGTGCCTGCTGCCTGTGGAATATTGTGAAATCTGTAAAAAAAATTACTGCACAATTGTAGAGCAGTTAGCCATCCTCACAATCACATAATACCTCTCCAGCATTGTGTCAGCAAAACCAGGGGCAGTCAAACAGAGTATTGCTGTACCCCAGGACACCAGTATTTTAAGTACCTTTCCTGACCATTTGAACTACAATGGTTTGTTATACTGAGTTAAACAGAAAACTGCATGGAATGAGGAGAACAGCACAACGGGACAAATAGCACATAACACATGGAACAACCAGCAAGCACAACATGGAAATCATCAAATAAGAAAGGTGCTGTAATGGGAAAACCAGTTATTTTGATGTTGACAACTTCAGACAAGCATTCTTTTCAGTTCAATTATTGCCTCCATACATTAGGAAGTTACACTGCATTCATTTTTGTATTTTTTGCATTTTTTGTACTTTAATACTTTTTCCCCCACTGGATATTTATTTTTCAGTCCAGCTTTTTCTTTCTTTTTTCCTTTAATTTCTTTTCCCTCTCCAGTTCATTTTAGCATAGTGGCATGCTTGACTGGCGTATCTGGCAGGCATAAAACATTCCAGGTCTGTATTTAGGAAAGCAATAGATGAACTGGTTTCCCTGCTCAATAGTTTCCCTGCATATTTTTTTTAATTCTTGAGAATGCAGTAAAAGACATAACCAGCTTTTGCATTTTGATGCATTTTGATATCCTTCTTTCCTTGGTTTGATCTGCATTCAGCTCTGTTGTCTTCTCTTCCAAGCCTGCAGTAACCGTCATACAACTTTTCTTCTTCTCGTTTCTTGCTCGGATTTTGTTCACTTATTCATCCTGAATTTGAATTTCATCGTTGTACTTGCAAGCCCAGCAAAAGACTTGGACCCAAAGGACCCTGAACACAATGTCCCCACTCAAACAACATGTCACAGCAGCTGCTCAGACGATCTGATCCCAAACATACATGTGGTGTTTTCTGTACATGAGTAACCCTTCGGTTTACTTCTGGTTACTGTACTCATTTTTCTTAAAATAGTTTTGTATCTCAGCCACTGCAACCTCCCTTCTGCATCCATTAGAATTCTATTACTGTGTTTTTTCATCAATTCTTGCAATTTTTCCTTCTCTCTCTCTCTTTTTTTTTTTTTTTTTTTTTTTTTTTTTTTTTTTTTTATTTTTTTTTTTTTTTT
>VXBB01009345.1:241560-306444 GCA_013399915.1 Illadopsis cleaveri
TCACTCACTGTTTCACTTTTGTCTGGGCAGGAAAAGAGGGTTTGTGCTGACAATGTTGATTAATCAGTATGGCCACATGTTGGAATATTTTTAGAGGGAAAAAAACCCCAAGCTTTGAAACAGTTTATACACGGAAAATGAAAAACTGAAATCATTGTAACTCTAATCAATATTTAGGTGACCATTCTGAAAAGCAAATAGTTATTCAGTGTAAAGGACTGATGAAATTAAAATAATTTTGAAATTTTCCTCAGCCATTATAAAACTTTGGTTGTGGCTGTTTTAAAATCTTTCTGGTAAAGCAGACTGGAAAGTGAAGGAATGTGTACAGACCATGCAATTATCTGTGAAAAGGGAGAACAGTGAGACTGCTATTTCCACAGACTGATTTCTTAAGAAACCTTCCTTAGAAGAAATTGGAAATGAGTTTTCAGAACTCAGTCAACTTAAAAATTATAACCAAACACGATAAAGATTCCAGAATGCAAAACCTATTTAGGCAAGTAACCCCATGAATACTAGATAGAATGGGAAAATGAGACTTTTAAACCCTTTTAAAACATAAAGTTTATCTCCAATTCAAGTGAGACTTTTTAATGTTTACAGGAAAATTATATTTAGGTTTGGCTATTGCAGGTCCACCAAAACTGTGTACCACTTTGATTTGCTTGTGCTGCTGTGACTCCTGTCACTGTTAAATTGGACTGCTACATCCAGGGGAATGGTTTGGAAGCAGACTATTACAGCTCCTACAGATGGACTTTTTCTACAAGGATGTTGTATGGTCCTTTTCTTGTAATACCTCTCACTCTGTCAATCCAAAAGCACAGTTAAGGGCTGTGTGTCAGCATCAAGTGCAGAACACCTGGAGGGCAGCAGGATACTTTCAGTTTTTCTTATATACAACATCCAAGAAGGGATTAGGAGACCCCCAGAAGAACAGATGTGTTGGTACTAATTTTCTACCTTTTCTGTTTTATTGCATGATTCTCTAGGTGCTAGTGAGAGTATAAGCCACAGGAGAATAAGTGAGTAGGGGAAGGTATGAACTATAATGTGCAAAGATGAGTTCTATGCATATTTTATCATGAAAAACAATGGGAAAATTCTTATTGCAAAGGTCCTTCTACAGGAAATGAGTTTAATGACAAAAGTGCAATCTGCAGGGCAGAAGTTTCAGAGCAATATGAAAAACTCCAATTATTTAAGTCACTGATGGTTTTGTCAAAGAGTGTAGAAGAAAAGAAAATATAAAATTTCACAGGTATTTCTAAGAATACAGAGGTTATGCAGAAGTATAGCAACTGTTTGTGGAGCCTAGAAATCCTCTTCTCTTGTAATTTGTTGAGCTTTTGAAAGGGGGCAAGAAAAAGCTGGGGAACTGGAGATGACTGACTTACCTCTGTTCTAAAGAGAGATAAAGACTTTCTCCTTAGAAGGCGATAGGCTAGTCTGTATCACAACACTGAGCACTCCTCCTTCATTCATTTTCCTTAAGGAAAGATGAGTTCCAATAAGCAGGACATTTCTTTTGCAACATTTCCATGATATTTGGGCATGTCAGCATTACATTTTCAGCACCTTGTTTCTTGCTGCAGTGCTTCAGTGAAAATGATTCTTAAGTATGCCAGGATAAATCACGACTTTGTGCATCATAGGCAAGAACAAATCACAATCAGATTTTAACAGCAAAATCTCTCTAACACACACATCTTCACAACATCACATACATTCAGAACACAGGTTGCAGAAGACTATTCCCAACTGCCTTTTCATCTATTTTACTTCTCCAGACAGGAATTCCACGGATGCTTCTAAAGGCTCTACAGACTGTCCATGTTCCTTTAGTGGTGCTGCAGGCACCAATCCATGTCCAGAGACGTAGAGAGCCATCAAACCTTGTGCAGTGTCAAATAAGTGAGCAAAGATGCAACCTCCACACCAGCACTTCCTAACTTGCTGTTTAATGCTTAATTAATGATGTTTAGTCACATAACCAAAATGGCCACTTCAGAGAGTGTTGTGGGGTTTTAAAACCTTGATGCTGTTATCAACAATCCATTGAGAATGCAATTTTTGATGTAATTTTTTTTGTTATTCTGAGTACTAAAGTTATTCATGTAAGTATATAAAGCAAATAAATATAACTATGTACCACAGCCTTTTCAAATAAAAATTATTTAAATAAAAAGTAAATATATAAATAAAAATCACTTATTAAAGCAAACATGGTGAATAATGCAGGGAATCCAAAGGAGAGAAGGTGCTTGGGCATTGTGTGCCAGAATGTTGTCACAGGGTGTATTACATGCCAGAAGTACAATCAACAGATATTCATCAAATATTTCTTGTTGAAGAGTAAAATTTACCAAAAAAAAAAAAAAAAAAAAAAAAAAAAAAAAAAAAAAGAAAATGGTACAGCTCACAGGATGTTATTTAACATAAACATAAACCAGGACACACACACACACATGTTCATACCAAAACTTTCTTTTGTGGAGATATTAACTGCTAAGGGAGAAATAAAAGTGGTCTTTACACTCTGTAACCACTGGTTTCTGCCATTGTCCTGCTCTTATTTTTGTCATCGTTTTTGGCATCCGAGATCAATTTGCATCCCTAAGACTGATTATGCACTGACACTTCCCTGCAAGACTTGTATTTCTCATCCATACCCTTCTGCAAGCCTTTCTTCCTGTTTGCGCTGTGACAAGTGATACCCATAGGTAAAGAAAAATACCAGGTACAGCCCCTGCCCTCTCCAGTCGTGTACCAGTCACCAGGTTGATGCAGCTGCCTCACACCTTTCTCTTCTGAGCTCAGAGAAGGCCCCTGCAAGAGCTGTTTTTGGTCCTGGAGGTCTGTGACTTCACAGGTTTTTTTGCTCTAACACAGAGTGGAAGCACAGAAAAGGCCTTAAACTCAAAATCTGTGGTAACATTAAGATGCTCAAGTGAATAAACTAAAGAATTTCCGCAAAAAGGAGTGAAAGTGGTTTTATTCCAGCTTTGGGGGTATCTCTGAACACCCTGAACAGTAGAGCTGACCTCTATTTCCTAGCGTCTGCACACAAAAAAATTGATTGAGGAAAAAAAGATGTTCTTTAAGAAATCAACTCCTTTGCAACTTAATAGGACTCTGATCACCCATGTAAAATGAGTCATGTTTTATTGCAATCTTCTCTAACCCTGACCTCCTTCACTCAGACACACCTCATGGAAAGAGAGGTGGAAGCACAATTTCAAGGGCAAGAAGCAGGTAATAATATTAAATGGCCACGGTGGGACTGCAGCAATGGATTGAGCAGATTGGATTTGCCCAGTGCACCAAAATGCCCATTCAGTCTTCACTTCTTTACAGGCTGCCTTTCCAGTCCCTCTGTGCTATATTTCATGGTCAGATTCAGGTGATGACATGGACAATTTAGTGTCTGAGTTCTTTCTAACCCAGGACATGGTGTTGTAATTACACGCTCCAGTGCAGGCCTGCATTCCGAGATAACAAACAACCTTGTAAAAGAGGGGGAAAAAATCCTTTAATAAAGTGCAGTTCCCTTCTCCACGGGCTGAAAGAGCCAAACAGCAAAGGAAATTCCTCTGCATCACTCCATACCTGGAAGTGCCAATCCGAACAAGCCCAAGTCATGCCAGAAATTATTCATCAAGAGCTAATGGCCACTAAAAGTACGGTTTCTTCCTTTGTCCTGAGTGCTTCGCTGCAGGCTTGATGCAAATGTGATTTTCATAAGCAGCTCTTTCCCAGATACATTACCTCTGACAACACTACTTCAGTCTCTGGTCTTGCTCAAAACACTCCTCATTGAGCATCAGAGGCTCGTTCTATAAAGCAGTTTTCACGCAGGCAAATTATCTCCCAGCACACACTCAATAAATCTACACCGAAATTATCTGCATTTCCATGCTTTGGTCTCAAGACAGCCATAAAGGACCACAGGTTAGGACTGCAAAGTACTGTGGGATGCAAATTACAGGAAAAAATACCAGTGCATCAGGAGGTAGAAGACACAGGAATGTAGAGGATCACACACATTTTTTTTAAAGGTATAATTAATGGAGACTTGATAGGGGGAAGATGAGGCTTGTAGGTAGCAATATAATTACATAGCTGCTTGGAAAAGTTGCCATTTTTTTGCCAGGATCAGTTTTAGCATCCATTAAAAATGTGAGAGTTGTTGCCTGGCATATTTGTCAAAAAACTTAAAGTTACCACTGCCTCAGTCACAGGTTAGATCTCTTTTTTGGTCCTTCAGCTCATAGTCCTTTGTCCAAATGTGAAACAACAAAACATTTTCACTTCTGGACTGGGTTCTCAAAGTTTATCTTTCTGCCATTTGCCTTTTAACAGCCCTTGGGTATTTGTGTTCTTTAATTTGAGCCTCTTCATACTTACCTTTTCTTTTTCTTATAGTATATTTATACATATGAGTGCATCCACAGCAAACATCCCAAAAATCAAAAGACAGTATTCATGTATGGAGAAGACACTTCCTTTTCCCTTATACTTTTTCAAGCTCTGTCATGAACAGATGTTATTTTATCTTCAGGCCAACTGGAACAACAGTTCTAAGAAGCATGAACCACATCATTCATCTCAGCACGGTGTTAATTCAGGGTTGATCTATACATAGGTTGGAACTAAAAAAAGACCAGTCGTATAAATCATACCCGCAGGTCAAGTGTGTAGATGAATATTTTGGAGGTTCATCCACATACTAACCTGCTTTTGTTAGTAAGTCATGACCAGAATAGGTAACAGACAAATCCCGATGTTAGCCCCAGTGTTTCCAGGGCAAATCTGATCAAGATTAGTTTAACAGAGAAAGGCCACTCTGAATGTAAAAACACAACATCGTCACACCACAATTCAATGGTAAACTCAGATTTAAATCCAAGTTGCTATTTTGGTTCCAGTTGGGATGCACAGATGTCCTCCAACACCTGGAGATAACAGTTTTGATGCCACTAAAATCAACGTTTTCATTCCTACTCCCAGGTCCCCATTCCTGATTTACTGTGCATCACTCCATTGCCACATATAAACAGGCACAGGAAGCACAATGCCTTATATCTCTCCTTGTGCTTCTCCATGAAGAACCAAACTCACCAGAACTCTGAGGCCTTCTGGAATAGGTCCTCAGGTATCTGATGTGGAAGAGTTGCTCTAGTACTCCAAAAGATGCACTGTCCAGGAGCCACTCATCTCACCAGGCAGCTCCCAGAGAGAAACAGACAAAGACTTTGGACATTTCTCACACTCTTCTCATAAACATTTCTCCCTTTCTACTGCACAGAAAATTATGGGAGAGGAAGAATGTATTTGGGGTGCTGGGACGATCAAGGCAGTTGTGGGCAGAGACTGGAGGAGGGGAAAAAAGGGCGAATGATCTTTCACCAGTGGATCTGAAATAAGGCAACAGAGCAGCTGGAATGCTCTGTTGAGAGAGAGGATGAAAGAAGCAGAGACCAGACAAGAACGAAAGGAGTTTGGGAATGCATGGCCCATAGGAAGGTGGTAGGATGAAAAGAAAATTAATTTCCAGGTGAAGATAGAGTAGAGAGGGAATGAAGATGAAGCAGGGAAAGAATTAAAATTGTGATTAAAATTTTGGCCCTGGCAGAAAAACTGTCACTGCACCAGTGGTGATTAATTACAGTGCCTTTTTTTCATCACAGGCGTGTTCCTTTTGGAATACAACAATACATGGTTTCATTATATGCAGACTCTGAGAACAAATTCAAAAGAAATGCTCTTTATCCACATTACTGCAAATATGACTTCAGCACTCTCTGCAAGGTCTGCTGTGTTTTATGGGTGCTGAGCCTCAAAAGGTGGCTTGATACATAGCAGTATGTTTTTTAAAGGCCAGCAGAGTGAAACTGCTAGTGATGTAAACAACATTGTTTACAATATTTATTATGTGATAGACCACGTTGCCTAAACACACCCAAGCTCTGTGCACAAGCAATCACTGACATATTTACACCATGGCTCTGGAGTCCAAATGCAAATGTGTAAAATAAAGCAGCAGACTGAGACTTTCAGGCACGAGGGAACAATCAAGTACCTCGTGATGAAACAAAATTGGAAGCCTTTACATCTTCTGGATTCTGAAAGCAGATTTTTTAGAAGACTATTTTAGAGCTAAGTGCTACTTTGAAAGACATCATAAAAATTTGTTTTCAAATGAAAGAGGGGGGAAAACAAAGATCCTTCCATTTTGAAGTGATGGACATTCCTAGGAACTGCACTTCACTACAGAAGTTTCCCATGACAGCAAGTAATATCGTATTGGCAAGCTCTTAAGTGGCAGGTTGCATTGCACATCCAGAACTGCTGTCTGATGGTGATTTCACAGGGGGAATGAGCATCTCTTATGCCAAGCCATTATCTTAAGCCTGTGATAACAAAACTGAGATGACTGAATATGAAATGCTTGCTAAAGAGTAGGGATAAAGTTAAAGAGTTCAGTTGGACTATGACCTTGCAATTCAGCTAGCAGAGGATTTAGACAAATGTGACTATTTTTTAATTTGTTTCAATGAGCTCATTGATATAAGGTTTGTAACACAGCTACGCACACGCACAGAGTACCATGGCAATATACATACAGCTACCAGATGATGAAATAAAAAATGCACTAGTGAAGTTGCCTAACTTCAAGCGCCAGCTGAAGTTGTGTGTACAGACCAGGAGTGAAGTAGACATTGATGTATCAAAAGTTTTCGGCTTCGTTATCACTGCTCATGAGATACGATTAATACAAAAAATTACTTTGATACCAACCTGTGGCATTACATGTTACAGTGTATAAAGAAGCATTCTGGATGAACAAGAATTTTAAAAAAAGAAGGCATGATAGTGAGGCCTTTATCCAAGTTGTGCTGATTCACATAGGTTGACTCTTCACTTAGGGTGAAGAGGATGGTAACATCTTCACCTACAACCATTTATGTGAAGATGCTCCTACAAAAAGAAAGCACTTAACAAGTAAGGTCATTGATTTGCAACAGCAAAACTCTTTGTTAAGGGTTTGAAGAAAACAAGCCCGTTTCTGGAAGAGGAGGGAAATAGGGAACATAGATCCAAGAAAAACAAAAAACAAATATTATCAATATCTAACCTTATCTTTCCTCTTCCATAGACTCTTTTTGCTTCTTCTCAGACTTTATGTTCTTTGCTCATCCAGTTAAATAATCTGAGGCAAAAGAAAGAGAAAGAAGTTCCTACCTTTCTTCTTTCTCTATACCAGAAAACTTCCTCATCTTGAATTGCAGCCACAGCAGTCTCTTTTTTTACTGGCCTAGCCTCCCCAAACTTCTCCCCACTAAAAACAATATCACTGAAGATAAGTTCCAGGTCCATAGTTTTGGCTACTAACCAGTGACATGAAGCCTAAGTCTTGTGAAGGGCCCTCCCACTCCTCCCAAATGTTCTCCATTTCAGGTGTGGGTGTGTGACATACAGGCTAATCCCAAATCACGAGCCTCACTCTATGAAGTAACTCATTTTTAATCCCTAGTGACTCTCACAGATAATGTAAATCTCCCACATCCAGCATCTATTTCTTGGCTGTAAGAAAAGCCAGCACCAGCCTCCCTCTAACATGCCCATGCTGAGGGAGTAACTCAGCCAGTGCAACAATTTAAGGGTCTGTTTGCCCAACTGTGAGGACAGAAAAAAACTTAAGTAGAAGAGGCCTGTTACAAGAAGTAATTGCTATATAGCTGTGGCCACCAAGGGACAAAAGACCCCATTCCTCTTCTTCCTTGGTACGTTCCCACATTTCTCCAATGCCTGCTAGTTCCTAAAATGCAAGATGTCCTCTTAAGTGCACTCAAACTTTCCTTCTCTGACTTGGCAACTTTTTTAGCTAATCTTAGAAAAAATGGCCTTAGCATCTTTTTCTAGATTCATCAGTGTTTTTTACCCCATAAGAAGCTCTGTCAGATTGAGACTCATTACTCCCTTGTTCCAGGGGCGAAAACATTCCCTGAGATACAAAACCAAAACAACCCCAGTGAAAATTCTCTCTCAAAGAACCTTCCTTCACTGCATGTGGTCTCAGGAAGCAGGTAGAGAGTAGCCCAACAGCAATATCAACAGGCCCTTCTGCAACTTTATAAGGCCATTTTCTTGAATAGCAAATTTCCACCTGCCATAAAACTTTCCCTCTCCTCCTTTGTCTTACCCTGCACCCACGATGTAGTGACATCAGAGGGGACAGGCATTTGCTCCTGCACTAATGCAAATCAAGATCACACAAAGCAGTGAGATTGTCAGGAAGAAGCCAGAATGGGGCTGCCATACAAGTGGAGATCCAAGTCCACACAGGGTTGTGGAGATGGAGGGCAGTGCCAGGGGCCTGATAGCCACTGCTGTTGAGACCCCCAAGCAAGGCAAGGATGGCTCTTGTCCAGGCTCTATCTGGGGAGTTCAGTGAGGAACACCTGGAGAAGGGGGACAGAGATGAGACTGGATGTGAGGCTACAGCAGAGGTCTGTAAATACCTGAGCTGAGACAAAGCCCAGAGCCCATGGAAAGTGTTGGTGTGTGGAGTGACCTCACTCAGGACTGACAAGGCACAAGCCTTAATAGGAACAGCTGAAGGAGCTGGGGATGTTCAGCCTGGAGAGAAGAAGGCTCAAGGGGGACCTTATTGCTCTCTACAACTCCCTGAGAGAAGGTTACCGCAGCAAAGTGAGGGTTGCTCTCTTCTCCCAAGTAACCTGTGATAGGACGAGAAGAAATGTCCTCATTGCACCAGGGGAGGTTGAGGCTGGATATTACGAAAAATTTCTTTATAGAAAGGGTTATTAAGTACTGGAACAGGCTGCCCAGGGAAGTGGTTGAGTTGCCATCCCTGAAGGTATTGGAAAGATGTAGATGTGGCACGTGGGGACATGGCTTACAGGTGGCCTTGGCACTGCTGGGTTGGACTTGATGGTCTCAAAGGTCTCTTCCAACCTAAATTCTGTGTTTCTATAATTAGTACATTAAGGATCCTGACCAAATATATCTTGATAAATTAAGGTGAATAACTTTCAAAATGAAGTCTCTGCAGGAACTTCCCAACAGTGAGCTCTAGTCCCCAGGCTGTAGTTTTTGTGCTTCCCACACAAAGCATCAATGAATTATTGAAGAACCAGCACACAACCACCGTAATAATAATAACAATGATGTATAGTCTCTTGTGTGTTGGACTGAAAGAGACTTGGGACTCCTCAGCAGAGGCTTGTGGAAGCCAGATACTGCCAGTGGAGGGGAGAGATGATCCCCTGCCATGCCAAGACACCACAAAGATGAACAGAGAATATTTCTGTACAATTTTTGTTGGGTTTTTTCCTTTAAAAAAAAAATTCTTATCTGAGCTGAACTATTCTTTTGCCTACAAAAGATCTGTCAACTTTGTTCAGTTTTCTGGGGCTTTAATGGACCTGATATTTTGTAGGTATCTTAACTTGTGGTATCTTCTGCATCTCTTGCCTGGTATACTACACAGCTCAATTTTGATGTGTAACCACTGTGAAACATCTGGGCTGCAAAGCAAGTCTCTGGTCTCACCAGGTAAGGAATTGTTCTGCATTAAGATTAATGTTATTCCTTTCATTTTCTCTATCACTGACTTCTCTAAGAAATTTCCCTCCCCTCTCTCCTGAATCTCTTCTTCTCTGCAGTGTTAAAAGACAAAAGACTAACCCTGACTTACCTCCACTCCTACCACGGACCAACCTTTATGTGGATCCTCACCTCTCTTCATCCGCAACCCCATTCCTGTGGGATCCCTGCTCACCCTTTGTCTGAAAAAGAACACACATCCTTCATCTGAACCTCTCACCAAAGGGGCTGCAGGCCAAGGCACCACCCCACACAGGGGTAGGCAGGTAACACTGCACGTTGTCATTGCTTTTATGTCACAGAAATCCTAAGCAACTTTTTTTTTTTTTTTTGCTTGGATTCTCTCTCTGCATATTTTGCTTAACATAATTTTGTTATATATATATATTTACTTTCATACAGTCTTAATAAATCAATTTTTTTCTCTTTTGTACAACATGATGAAACTTTCCCCAGGAAAGACTGTGTTCTGAAGAGGCATTTATTCCACACTTTGTCTTCCCCTTAAGGAACCTATTAACACGGATCACTTTTTTCCTTTCTCTTTTTTTTCTTTCCTTTTCTTTCTCTATTTTCTCATTGCAATTTGCATATTTGTTTTGTAATACTGCTTTGTGAGCTTCTTTGCCTATTTAAGGGTGATTCCATATTTTAACTTTGATTCTCCTTACTTCCCCTTAGCTGCCTTCTTTATGGCACATGTGTTTCTCATAAAAAACCATACTGGTGGTGCTTTGTTAGGGTTGGTTCTAGCTGGTTTCTGTGCGTTGGGAAATGAAAAAATAGAGGTGAAGAACCAGGCTTGTGGTGGAAGAAGGTATGGTGTTTGGAGAAGCATTTTCCCACCATCCTCACTGTAACGCAGTTACCCTGGCATCCTGCCAACACTTTTTGTGTCCAAATTTGTCAAATTGTCAATTTTTTTGTGCAGGTTTGAAAACCTGGCCAGCCTGCTAGGGGCAGTCAGAAAGATGGAGGTGTGGTGGGGAGGGCCAGCCTCTGCCATTAGTTTCTGCCACCAGGATGCAAGATGAAAGACCTCGGTGTTTAGGACGCAGTTTGATGTATCTGCAGGGAGAACTGAAATTCAAGCAGAGGAAGACACTTCCAGAGGCAGCCAGGCCTGCAGGTCTGCATACTGGAAACAGAAAACAGGTGTCAGATGATATTGATTCCTTGATGTCCCTCTCTTGCCTGTGTATTCTTCCCATCTGAGCTCCATTCACATTAGGACACGGCTGTGTAATCTGTCTTCCATATGTTCTAAGGGGAAACTGTCTCTTCAATGGCAAAACCATATCAATTGTTCCCTGCCAGACCCCTCCCTGTGCCTTGTGATGAATGGCCCCAGCATGCAGCCTGCTCTGGGAGAGATGCACTTTGCTCACTGGAGATTGCAGCCTTTCCCCAAACCTTTCAGCAAGGTTTAACAAGTTCATATTTCTTAACCAGACCTTGCCTGCAGAACCCTGTCAGAAGTGGATAAATCAGGCAGGAGAGTTACAAAGAGGCATTATCTTGTCACGTGGGCTAAGTTCCTGGTAGGTACTTGGTATCCTGACTACCACTCCCACTGCAATCCATAGCAGAGAGCTAGTAAGTGCTTTTGGACCCTGGGCCTTAGTGGCCAAAGTAGATTTTTACTCATATTAGGATGTTGCTGTTGCATTTTTATGCTGGCTAATATCTTCAATAGCAATTCAGTGGTTGTGGAGTGGTCCCATGCTTTAGGGGGCAGGAAACTATTTTTACTCATCAATATTTTTAGCGAAATCACTACGTGCTTTTATCACTATTTTTGATTGACAATGTTACTCAGTTTTCTACTTAAAAATATGGCTTTAAAGATGAATGATACCACAGTTTGGATCATACAAAAAGTTCAGCAGAGTCAGAAATCTTGTACCTTGTGGAACTGTAGACACCAGTTACCACAATAACAGGAAAATGGTATATCAGGTCCAAGCTGCTGAGCAGCATCCCCAGCAGAGTGGAATCAGACTACATTGTGCTCATTGTCTAAATGTCTATAACATTATCTGACCCAAAGATGGTGTGACTGACCCTAATCCACAGTGAAGACAAGGTTTGTGAAAGTTAGAGTGAACATGAGGGGCACAGTATGGCATAGAGAGGGACAGAAGGATCCTTTTCACAGGAGAATCATGGCCTTGCATCTTCTAACAAGCAGTCCTTCTTCTCTGCCTGTATTACTTACCCTCGTTGTTCTCCCCACCTCACCAAAACCCTTGCTTCTTCTATTACTCCTTGTTTTAATGTTTTCCCATGCTCACTCACTGCATCTGAGAGTTTTGCACCTGCTGCTGACTGCCCATGTCCCATCAGAGGACCCTGTCTCCCCCTCCCATCAGAGCCCTTGTGAGGTTAGAATCTTAAATAAAACAGGTGGAGCAGTTGCACCAGGAAAGGCTCACAGAAAGTCAGATCCAGAATCCAGGGCAATGATTCAGCAGCCCAGTTGCCTTCTTACTCTCTTGATGTAGTGCAGGCGGGCTTGAGGCAGGAAAAGTGAAGTGGGTGCTCTGTGCTCAGTTCCATCACTGTGACATGAAGCTGCAGCTGCCACCAGGAGCATCTGAGGGTCTCTGCTCTCAGCATTTATGTGGCCAGGTGCGAATATTCTAAGGGAAGGCAGTGGGGAGCAAAAAGAGCAGGGCCATTGCTGCCGCAGGCCATTAACACCTCCTCGAGCTGTGCACATATTCAGGTCACCTAACATGGGTCTGGCTGGGCTGCACAATCCTCCCAATCCCCCGAGTTCCAGATCCTGCCATGGTCCATGTGCAGAGTGTGTAACGTACAATAAATTTGACATGCCCACCTACCCACTCCTGAGGGAACAAGGGGCACTGACTATACCCATAAAATTATTAGTTTAAAACTGAGGAAGTAAAGGGAAAAGGTAGGGGGCTGGTTGATTTTCTTCTTTTTAAGTAGGAATGCTGAACCTGTGGGATTCGCTGTACCACTGAGGTCAACAGTTTGTTGCTGTTCAGAAAGGGATTAGGGATTTATATCGATAATGAGAGCATATACAGTTTTATTGGACAGACTTGGAAAAAACGCTTTGAGACAAGATCTAAGTCCTTCTCATGTTTCAGGGCATAAGCTAAACATTAAGTGATAGAGGCTGGAAAGAAAAATGCTGTATTCAGTAATCGCCTACTTTATCACTCCTTTCTGCCTTCTCTGATACAGCAGAGACCAAAAAGAGACGGTGAACTTCAGCTCACTGGTCCCTCCCAGTCCATGCTGAGGCTGTTTCTAAGGTAGGACAGATTCAAGGGACTTCAGTTTCCCAACACAGCGCATGTGCACCTACTTACTCAAACAGGGGCAAGCAAGTATTCATCCCCACCCAGGCACAAATGCAGGTCTCTTGAAAAATAGGCACAGCGTTTCCCCATTTTTTTACAGCAGGATGTTGTTCAGTTTGTGGCACGTTAATTACTATTTACGGGGCTGCTATAAAAATTAGTTACCTTTTTATAACAAAAGGCCCACAGCCAATATTTTATAGACAACACACGAAGAAGTTTGGAATTGATGATTTACAGATCAGGAAATAGCACTTAATCAGCTTCCCTACCTTCCCAAGCGCGACTGTGCAGTTTTACACCACCTTGCTGTTTTCAACTCATTATTTATTGATGTTGATTGCTTGACATTTCACAACAGGATATGCTTGTTCTGAGAGGTGCACTCTGGGATTTATCCCAACGTGGCAGAGAGGTGTGGGTTATATTATTTTGCCCGCAAGTCAGCTGTATCATGTGTCCCAGCACATTGAGTGGTCCCTAGCGTTTATGTCACACAACATAAAACCTACTTTCACGGAGGGTGACTGCCTTCCCCGCACCACACACGAAGGGAGCCCAAGAATGCGAAGCAAATACCTCATTTACACCATCCCCACAGCGTGGAACACACTGCCAAAACACCACTCCTGCTCACCACCACTGACTTCTGTAACATCTTTCATCGGGTGGTCTGAAAGCTCTTTACCCCCATGAATCAATTAACTGCACACCGTCACCATGATGTGGAAAGACAGGGGATAGCTGTAGGTAATTTATAGATAAGTAAATGGAGGCACTTCTTATGATCATATTCCATCTTAAGCGCTACAAATCACAGTCAGTTGATTCATGTCTGCAAACCCCTCAGAGCGCCTTGTGCCTCGTGCATCACTGATGAAACACTGCCAGAGCAGTTTGTGCCAGTGTGGGGTGAGGGATAGTCTGACGTGCTGCCAGCAGCAGCAGAACAAGGTGAGAAACCTGCTCAGTGTCACACTCGATGGTTCTGTGTAGCTGAAAATTACAGCGTGCAGGAGGGAGGAGTCGTTGCCAGGGTTCTGCCCTCAAGACTTTGCAACCCTCCCTTGCTGGAGGAGACATGGGAGAAGAAGGATGAAATAAAAGCCTACAGTCTCCAACACTGCAGCCTGCCACCTGCATGGCACATGGGGTTACAGTGTGATCATCCATACCCAGAGCTCAGCGCTCCTGACAGAGGTAGTCTTACCTTGGGAGCTTCCAAACCACCGCTGTCAGCATCTCCTGGAAAACAGTAATTGTAAAAGCATGCATGTAGCCCAAGTTAAATCAAAATAATAATAATAAAAAAGGATGCTCCTACTGGTTCTAGACAATAACAAGGACTTGCAATAGGTTTTGAAGCCACATGCTGTCCTCTGGAAAGAGCCTGACTGCTCTTGAAATAGGCACAGCTTTTTATTCATACATGCTGACAAACAAAAGGATGGGACTTATTCATTTTCCTGGAATTAATTTTTAAGGTAATAGAATTTCAGGGCAAGTCAAAAGGTAAAGATCCCAAGGATATTTTATTGATGTACTTTGCTAGCTATGTTTTTGAGGGGGAAGTTGTTCAAATTTGTAAAATTTTACTTTAGTGACTTTTCATTTTACTAACTGGGTTAGGAGATTTTTCTTTCTGTTCCCTTCTTTTCTTTATATTTTTATTTAAAACGATACACAAAACTACTTAGTATTTGTTCACAGGCATTGTTTTAAGACAAATGAGTCAACACACATCTTTATCGAACAGCATGAAAGGTATTCCAGCAGTATTTGTGTTACAGCTGGCTGAACTGGAAAAAATGTATCTGCAAACATGCCAGCAAACTCCCCTCCTATGATGCAGTTCCACAGCCTGTTGAACCTTTCCAGTCATATTCCATCATCCAGTAGTACTGCAGCTTTTCATTTCTTTAAGTGCTTAACCCAGGGCACACACATGCACAGGCATTTGGTACAGATTTAGTTTGAAAGTACTTAGCACCTATTTAAACTCCACTTCACATGCTTGCACGAAGTATTTGCTCAGAGTTCATCTTGAATAGGAGAAAATATAGACAAAGCAAACAAAATTTATCATATTCTACAAATCCATGAATGTGCCTGAGCTTGAACAGAACACAAGAGAGAAAACCTTTAGGAGCTTTAAGTCATGAAGTCAAAATGTATGGCCCACAGAGATTGGAATTTTTGAGAGCTTTGCAGTGAATGAGATCCTGACTTTTAACAAATGTCATTTATTTCATTAGGAAAGATTTTCAGTGACACTGAGGCGAGAGCACAAGCCCAAAAACGTAGTGAGGCTTTATAAGTGGACAGAAAAATAATGCTAAAGAGAAATATAAGTTAGCAATCAATATATCTGTAACATTTAGTGGACAAGAGGAGGTGGTCTACAAGGCGTCATGAGGAATGAGAAACCAGCGTGTTACACAGAGGCATGGAAAGTTTCTGGTGTCCCTGCTTCAAGAGACCCCTGGAAAACCAGAGGAGCAGCCACGTGGCATCTGTACTGATACAATGAATCTGTCTGAACTCACTCATGTTACAGAAATTGACAGCAGCAATTCCTAGGTAAGATATTCCAACATCTTGGAATCTGTCTACTCCAATATGCCATACTGGAGAAAGCAATAGTAAATGTAGTTATCAAAATAAAGTCAAGAGATGATTCAACCCCCAGCCCCAGAAAACTAAAGAGCATTTAGACAACTAATGAGTTGTCAAGGTTACCACAAGACAGAGTAACAGAATCACAGAATCATCGACCATGAAAATTATCTGGTCCAACCCAGCACTACCATAATCACCTCTAAACCATATCCCCAAGTGCCACATCCAGACCTCTTAAACACTTCCAGAAGTGGTGACTCCACCACCTTCCTCGGCAACACATTCCAATGCCTACCCACTCTTTCAGTGATTTTTTTTTTTTTCTGGTATTAAATCTGGACCTCCCTTGGCACAACTTAAGGCTGTTTTGTCTTATCCTTTCACTTGAGACATGGCAGGAGACCTTGAAATTCAACGCTATGTGTTTTTATTAATACATATATCTAAAGATAGGAAGAGATAGAGACTCCCAACGTTGTTCCTGGTAATTTCCAGTGACTATCTTTATTATAAAAATATGTGTCTATTTCAGTTTGGATTTGTCTGGCCTTATCTTTCTGTCATCAGCACTAATTAAGCCTCCCTATGATGAAGGAAAATCCCTAGGGCATTTATTGTTTGATTTTTTCCATGGAAATATTTCCACAGTGTATCACACTCACCTCTGACTAGTCTATTCAACAGAAGAGAGCAATGGACTCTCAAAGTTTCTGCACTTTTTCTATAGCTGAGGTTTCCATAGTGCCCAGACAATTGTTACAACTCTTCTCTACTTTCTTGTCAATTTTGAAAATATTTAAAATGAGGGAAGTTGGAATTGAATGAATTATCGTCAACCCATTTTCATCAGTGCTCCTTACAGGAATGAAGTCTCTGTTCTTCCACACACTTTCACACCCACCTAATGACTGTGCAAGCTTTGTCTGCCACCTGAACCAGGTGGAGAGATGGAGAGATCATGTCTCGAAGATGGAATTTCATATTTGAGCTGTGTCTGGCTGGGACGGAGTTAACTTCCTTCACAGCTGCAGGAAGTCAGTCGGTAGCTGTGGGGTCACTTGTGTGGGAACCATCCATGGCAGTAGTTGATAATACATTGTGTGATGAAAATAAATAATAAGCACTTATTTGGAAATGCTATTGAAATGAAATTGCTGGCTGTGTGAAACCTTAAATGCCTATCCCAAATCAAAGTCTCCATAACATTGTGCTGATAAACTCTATTGTGTCATCCATTTAATTGCATTGACTGGACCACTGAAGAGTTTCTTGCATAACTGATCTATACACTTCAAGTCTTTCCTGATAAATTTGATCCTGACAGGGAGAAATTAAGCATTCCTTGGCTTCAAAAGGTGTATATCTGGGAGAAGATGTCTGATATTAATTAACCCAGCAAATGAAAAAATTCCGTGAATGTAACTTGAATTTAAGCTAGGGGGAACATAAAATATTTAACCTTTGGAATGAGCGTAAGATGCAGAAGACTCTCAGCTCCCAAAGTCTTAAGGTTACTACTGTGTTTCTTTCAAAAATGTATGACATGGATCAGAGGTGATCCATGGAGCACGTGAAAAATTCAACCTGCTCAGAGACTGCCTTGGATGGTCCTGTCTCCTGAGTATGGGGTAAATTGGTGGTAGCTGCTTACTCTAGACGAGTGTGCCAGAATGATCCCTCCATCATGTAGAGGGCACCCTGAACACACTTCTCATGACACACTCATGACACACACTTCTGTCTCGCTGAGAGGTTGTTCTGGGATAATCCAGTGGTATTCATGGAAGAAGCTACCTGGGAAAAAATCTGAAGCATTTCCTCTTGAGAAGTCTTTTTTGAGCCTGCATCTTTACTAGGGGCCATTTAAACTCAAGAAACAGGCAATGAGCATGAAAGGGATACATGAGATAGCTGAACTATAGGAAATGTTATACCTACAAGGCCTGCCCAGACCAGCTCTGTATGATTCCCTATTCCTGCAATAATGTTTGTGATTTTGTTGTTCAGAAAACAATAGGTCTCTTTGGCCTAGTTGAGGCTCAAGTTGTACAGCTCAGTGCAGAAGTTTGGGCTGACATTCTCTGGCTAGTGCTGTGTAGTATTGTGTTTAGGACTGGTTTTAAAACAGATCAATCAACTGAAGGAAGACAAAAAAGAAACACGTCCAGCTTCATCCTGCTGCAGTGAGGAGATGACACTAGTAATCCCTCCAAGGCTTCAAAGATTATAGGGAGAAAGTATTATTGCCAAAGGTGACTTATGTGGGCATGACTAAAACCAAGGGGATATATTGAAGCAAATGAAAGATATTTTCCACCTTGCCATAAAGGTGTGTCAAGTAGCAATCTACACCTCAATGGGGAGAGTAGGAACTCCACAGCTGTGGTCTTGCTGGTCTTGGTCTGGCAAAGACTGAAAATCCCCTGAGAACCTTCTCCTCAGAGTACTGCCATCAGGAATCTTGCCCTATCCCACATCTATCCTCTCTGCTGCTTGCCATGGTGGCAGGAATACCCTTTCCCAGAGATCATGCTCCCAGCCGGTGAGTGGGGTCCCTCTTCAGTCACCCTTGCACATGTGCACTTCATTGTACTAAAGCTATGTAGCAGTGCTGGCTTGATTTATGAGGGCTGCATTTCTTCCAGTGATCCCTGCTGGTACAGGACTCACTACTTCCCTTTTATGTGTCTGTGTCAGGGGGCAACTGGCAACCAGCTGTTGGAAACTGATGTAAAAAAAAAAAACCCAACACAACAAAACCCTTTATTATCATTGTGATATTATTTCAAGGCCCAGTACCTGCATATAGTCTCTGTAAGCAGGGCAATGGAATCTGTGGCTGCAGGCTGGCTTTATCACCGTTGTGAAGAAATTAAAATGATATTACTGAGTTTCCAACTTGGACAAGTGACTAGGGCTGGTGAACAAAAACACATCCCCACTACAAAGTAAAACTTTTTCAGACTGAGGATGTGTATTCTCAGTAGTCTTTATAGTCACAGACCATATGATATACATATTTCCTCCTCCTAGGTGTCGGTTTATAAGGGGATATCAAAAGCTCAGTAAAAATAATTATAATTATAACATCTTTTTGTTAAGGGAATCTCCTCTCATCTATCAAATCCAGTCAATCTATTGTGCTGTTGTACATTGTACAGATACAGCAGGGCTAGAGAGAGGATGGTGGTGCTGCACAAGCACTCTGCCTTCTTCCCTTGCCAGGCAAACACAAGGGTCCTGACACTCCTCAGCTGGCTCTGCCTCTTTGTGTGCCCCCACCCTGGGGGTGGCTTCCCAGTTCAAAGAGTCTCAATTTCCAGCTGTGCCAGGATTACTGGGATGACTGGCCCAGGATGCACAGCGAGACACAGCAAATGGTCCAAGCATTACAGGAATGTATTGGAGAGAAGTGGCCAAAATCATCAGTTTGAATGTTCTGGCCTCATATGAATAGTGCAGAAATGTTTATTTACAAAGCCACACGTGGTGTTTCCAGAACACCCTCCAGTTTACTTTGCAAAGTGAAAAGCATTTATAATTGCAGCATCCATCCTCTTGAACATGTCAGTCCCTTCCCCAAGACCTGCTGAACCTTAAGGACAGTATCAAGGAAATTTGAGGGAAGTTGAATGGCTCTGATATAAGTTCCTTAAAATTTTATGTAAATGGACAGCTGAAGAATGGAGAAAGGGACATATGAGTGTTTTCAGTAATTGAAAGGCATAGGAAGGAGCTGGGAATATTGTGGTCAGATGGAGAGAATAGGAGAAGGTCTAGGAGAAGCCAGGAGGACTGGAGGTACTGCCAAGGGAGCTGGCTCCGGGCAACAGCAGAATAAAAGAAGAACTGTAGGAATATAGGATACAAATCCATAGAAAACCAGGTTTGGGAGTTGGATGGCTTACAGATCTAACTAGAATTCTGGAAAATTAGTTTGCTAAAAACAAAGTAATTAAAAATCTACTTTATCTGATGCTCTGATACTCTTTACTTCTCAGTGATGTGCACCAACTCTCAGTACACACACAAACCCTCTGGTGAGGCGCTGTGTCACTGTAGCACAAGAGAGATAAAACAAAGTGACAGAATCAAATTGAGTTGGGCTGGCAGGAATTACCTGGGTCCCTGGCAGATACAGGCAGAGCCAGGGGATCTCATAAGCTCCTTTAGACCCCAGTGAGGTAAATCATGCTGGAGCTGGACAAAGACTGTGTTGTCTTTCTCCTGCTATTATCTTCCCCACGGAGGGAAGGTGTCCTAAGGCAAAGAGAAAGCCAAGCTCCTTCATGCAGCCCAGCACCCCGTGCCTCCCAAGCCGTTCCTGTCCCTCCCCCGTCACCTCCTCCTGCCTCTGCACATGCCAGGTGACAGCCTGTCTCAGGAAGGTATTTATTTTTGCATTATTGGTTAGCTTTGTTTTACCTCCTAAGTAAACCTTCCAGTATTTATAGCCTCGCCTCCGCACTTGTAGTATATATTAGCCTTTTATGCCTTCTCTGTCACCTGTTGAAATGAGAACTCGGGGTCCTCGGGCCTCTGCGGCCCTTCCCTTACATTAACTTAAATCACACCAGATGTGGGCCCTTACTGCAGAGGAAGACTAATTGATTTCGCCAGTCACAATATGCCTATTGTTTTTTAACACAAATAAACACTGTGGTGTGGGGGGCTTGGGGTTGATTTTTTTGTTGTTGTTTTTCCTTTTTTTTTTTCCTTTGCCACAAGTGCCAAAGGTTATTCAATTAAAGGACTCCAGAAAGTGTGACTAATAATCCACGGGCAGAGTATTTCTACAGTAAAAAAAAAAAAAAGGAAAAAGAAAAAAGAGAAAAAAAAAAAATCTCCACGCTACCCTGAGAACAGCAGCCTCACCAGGGCTGGCCATAACTGTGATGGATGGCTGGTGTGTGTAAGACGTTATTATTTGTTATGTGAGTGGGGGGACATGGCAGGCACATTGGGCAGTACACCTGCTGGGCTCCAAGAAGCAAGAACAGCTGTGTGCATTGATTTAGACGCTTGCTACTTGGGGCTCCAGGAACGAATCAAGCGACAGCTCATAAAAAAAGAGGGTTTTATGATTTTTTCCCCCTTCTTTCTGCAAACAAACGGCCACATCATATGTTTTCCTAACGCTGCTATAACTCAAAATTAAATCCCAGCCCAAGGTGTCAGGCTGGTACCATGTCAGAATTGTAACGGCTTATTTTAAAGGTCGTTATGGATGTACCAGGGAAACACTGGGGGTTTCTGCACAAAGGTGCCATTTCGTTTTGCTGGAGCTCAGGCACTTAAGGGCAATTAGCTCCACTGTTAAAAAATGAGCTGAGAGTGTTTTAACTGGTGATTTTATGCTAATAACAACTACTAATTCATATTGTTAAAAAAGAAAGTACAGGCTGCCAAAGCAGTGTACTGTATGGCCCCAAAGCTTCCCCTTGTCCCAGGTCCTGCCCCCAGCAGAAGGTGTGAGGCACATTGAGGTGTCATAGGGTCAGCAAGCCTCTTCCAGAGCACAGGAGATCAAAGCCTGGGCATACACCCTGCAGCAGGGACACCCAGGACCCTTTTCTCCGTCCTGCACACCTCTGTGGCACTATAGAGCTGTAGTTACTCCTGGATCCTACCCCTCAGCACCGGAAAAATGCCACTGTCCTTCCAGAGCATCCTGCAAGGCTGCAGTCTAGGCTTTGCTAGTCTCTGCTCACTGGTTCTTGGGCACCAAGGGTGCCTGAGAGAGCACAGCAGCTGTGCCCTCAGGGACACATCTGCAGCCCCATGAGCAGCTGGGGACAGATGGGGTGCCACCAAAAAGATCTCAGCTGCTGCCTTTGGAGGAGCCAGCTCCAAGAGCTTCCCTCTAGGCTGTACTGGCACTGCTTGGAAGCAAAGATGAAACCTCATTGTAAAAGGTGCATCTGAACTGGGCACATACAGCTCTGACACACAGAGAAAAAAGATCTGTACACAGGTGCTGTTCAGGACGAAAACCTGCTTTAAATGCTGCCCTAACATCCATTCCTCCAAGTGGGTGCAGAAGAAGTCATCAGAGGAGAGCAGCTCCTGTTCCTTGCTCTTCAGATGTTCCTTTTCCCTCCTTAAGTCTGTTACTGATGCAAAAGATCCCAGCCCTAAAATCATTGATTTTACTCAGCACATAATGCTCGTGATAAAGAACTAACATTTGGCCATTTGTACAAAAGCATGTACAACAAATAGGCATAAACACTTAAACAAGGAGAATCTTATAGGAAGACAAAGCCACTTGGCTGGGTTATCTAAGAAAATGCAATTGGTTTTGCTTTTGCCTAAGAGGAAAGGAGATGATTAGCTTTCAGAATTGGTAGAAAGTTGATCCGTTTCTACTAACTGACAAACAACATGGTGCAAAGCTGTAGAAATTATAAAAATGAAATTAATCTGAACATTGTAATATTATCTGGTCTTTTAGACTTTCAGACTTGCCTTTCACTTATGAGAATAACAACAGTGAAAAAGAAAAAAGGTCTTTGCAAACATGAATTTGCACTATGGGAGCTATTTGTGAAGCTTCTTCTTTGGCCTGCTTCTCAGCTTTGACATAACAGCCAGCAGACAGGAAATTTAAAAAAGAATAGGAATAGAATAGAATAGAAACCACTCTAACAAATGGAAATCTTTATCACTTTCAGAATGAGATTCTGAAAACAAACCCATTATATCCCTTCCTTCCATAGACAAGGCTATGTAAGCCACAGCTGACACAGAGCAGCAAAAAGCTTCAGAGACATTTGCAAGCAGCAGAGAAACCTTTGCTTCTCCTCCTTGTTCCAGCTTGACATAGTCTTAGGTCTTTCAGCTGCACTACTTCCACAGTCAGCAGACATCCTTGGGAGCCTTGGCTGTTCTCTGTGTCTTCTCTATATCTTCTACAGGAGACAGATCTCAGGCTCCCCTTACCTTTTGCTGAAAACATAAAATATTGAGCTGTTCACAGTAACATCAGAAAAAAAAATCCAGGGGAAAATTTCAGTTTTCCATATTAAAGGTTGGATGAAATAAATTCTGAATCCACAGACTGGATGGAGAAAATTCTTGCTTGTGAGGCCAGAGCTGAGATCTATCTAGCCCTCAGCAAAGCTGATTTCGTAGCTGGTTACTGAGAGTGGCAACAGGATATGCAGTTTTGAGGATAAACACAAACCTAGGCACTACCTGAGGTTCTCAGGACACACTGTCATTGAATTAAGGATTCTAATGAGTACATCCCTTACTAGCCCTGTGAGTCCATTTTATGGACTCACTACCCACAGAATTGCCTAAATCCAGAATTCTGTCCATCCCTACAGCCTCCTGTGGCAATGCATGCCAGAAGTTTGCATTTTTGTGTTAAAAACTTATGTACTTTCATTTATTTTAAAACTGTGCTACTAGTTTCATCATGTGCCCCAGTTTTTACAGTAACAATTCTCAATTCATCTTATCTACCACTGATATGATTTAGTGGAGTGCTGAGCAACAGAATATACTACAACAGCTTTCATGGAAATACAAAAATATATAAGATTTCAAGCAAAGGTCAAGGGTCAGGAGATGGGATGGGAAGGAATGGGATGGGATGGGATGGGATGGGATGGGATGGGATGGGATGGGATGGGATGGCAGAACAGTGTCATTTGGGTAATGAGTGCAACTCAGTATAACAAACCCATGTATTTGACTGGAGGTGGAATCTTGGAGGGACATTGAGCCACAAGAGAAGGTGATACATGTCCTAATCTTTGGGGCTCAGAAATCTCTTTTTCCTTCAAACAGGACAATAGTCACTGTACCCTGGCACAGTATATCCCTTGCTGTGTTGCAAATAACCAAAACCACTGCGGAGCAAAACCTCAACCGATAAAAAATGCCATAACTTCACTGTCATCAATAATATAATGACACTTTCTGACATATTTTTGTTTTAATAAAAGAAAGAAAGAAAGAAAGAAAGAAAGAAAGAAAGAAAGAAAGAAACACACAAACAAACAAACAAACAAACAAACAAAAAACATTTAATGTCCAAAGACTGCTGTGGTCTTGTGAATCTGAGTGTCTTCTCACAGACTCAACAGTTGTAATTCTAATTCCCCTAAAAACAGGAATTAAAATAAAATATGAAATCATTATCTCAGCCTCTTCTATAATTGATAGACTCTTTTTTGTGTAATTTTTTATGTATAAAAATGCTAAGATGATAAATGATGGGGTTTTTTTCCTGAAAATTTCCCCCAGATAGAGAGTACCTGTGAAATGTGATCAGCTCACAGAGTCCTTATTTCTTCTGATGCTCTATGGAAACAAAGAGCTGGGGTAGAGATGCTTAGATGCATTGTAGAAATTATTTTTAATGTGTGTTAAATGCATGTACTTATACAGCTGAGGTTATCTGCTAGAACAGAATCCCACTTCTCAAATTTATACATTAAAATTCTGTATATGCATTGCCTCTTAGATATCTCTGACTTTTAAGGTTGTGGTAAATCCTGATGAAGAAATAGAATTGTAGTAGCAAGGGAAAACAAGGCAACTCAAGCAACTAAAAAAATCTTAACATCTAAACTTTTCCTTCCACTGCCAAGATGAAGCAAGGCACAAAATGTGAAAAACTGCTATCTTAGAGATATGTCTTCTAAGTCCTGAGCTTACCCACTACTGAAACAATGAAACTGTCATTTCCTATATGATTTTGGGTGTGAGATAAACCTACAGGCTTCTGTTAAGCAGAAGAAGACTTACAGAAGATATGTACAACAGTCACAATATAAATCTTATACTGTGAATAAATAAAAATTACAGTATACATGTTAAACAAAGTAAGTACTACCTGCATCTCCTGAAGGACATGCTTCTCTGTTGTTAGAAGCTCTAGGTGGTTATTTAATGAAATAACATAGCCCTTTAAAGCAGCATAAGGAAGACAGTGAAAAGTCCCCAGTCCTCTAGGAGTAAAGTTAGAACATGAGATGGCATCAGGGGTAAAATTTGTCTGAGAATTGGGGTTAATATTTTAGTTTTAGCAAATGCCTCTGTAAAACCTTCAGCAGTCTCACTTTTTTCTAGGCCTAAACATTTTCAAGCAATAGAAACAAAATTCTTCATAATTTCTTTAATTGTCTAATGAGAAAAAATAACATCATTCATGAATAATTTTTTTGCCCAGAAGTAGGCAGGAGAAGTGTTTTGTGTCTAAATTGAGAGAGGATGTCTCCAATAACCCTAATGTATTTATTCTTTGCCTCATGAAGACCACGTTATCTTCTCAGCTTCTGATATCTTCTTCTGACACTTTTCACACAACTCAAGGTTTCTTGGGAGCTCCACAGATATGTGCTGAACACAGCCTGTCCCTTTACAGAATGCAAATTCTGATAGGATTGTAGTCCACAGGAGAATTATTTGTTTTAAAAATACATGACAGTTACCTCCTTCCCTTTTCAGGGTTTTGCACAGGGGCAGGCTGCCAAGGCTTGACATGTTCCAGATGGGTACACGGAACGGCCGTGTGGCTCGGTGGTGCCTTGTTCTGTGGTTAGACCTCAACACAGGAGGGTAGGAAACAATGGGGGAAAAGTAGAATATTTCAGGAGCAGCGTCCTAGTTTTGGAAAGGGCCACGGGCTTTTTGTTCATTTGCAAGCACTTTCTCACATTACGAGCTGATGGGTTTCTACTGAAGCCCTTGTCAGTCAATCTCTCTGTGTATTTCTCCCTGGTGCTCCGTTAAAGCCAAACAAAACCTATTTACCTCTGCTTTCCCTCCTTGTTGATGTATGTAGAGTTATCAGCTTCTTGCAGGTGTCTGCTTCTTGCATTTGCAATGACAGTTTAAGAAAAAAATCAACCAAACTTGAGGCCACAGAAAAGCTTTCACGAGAGGGGTCAAAAGGGTTTCCTCTTTTGCTAAAGGTCTGCTACATTATTAGCAGTGCCGTGATAGAGATATTTACCTGTTGGTTGCTTTTCAATTGGTTCAACATGTGGCTACAGGGAGGTTGGAGTTCTTAGATTAAACCCACTTGAAGTAAAAATCCTGGGATACTTCCAGCAGGGAAAAAAAGAAAAGAGAGTGCTCATCCTGTTTTGGCTCCATTGTGACTTTGCTCTGTTTGACTCCATTGTGAATTTTCACTCTGTTTTTAAGTTCAGCCTCAATTAAAAAAACCCAAGCAAACAACAAATGGAGAACAACAATCTCAAACAATTAGGGTTTTGACATCTAAGGAAGGCAATGTTGGATGAGGTCATCTCATTACAGCCCATAAAGCTATCTCTTCCTCCCTTTGTAATACCCATGTTCCAGTCCAAGTTCCTCCTCAGTTTTTTTGTGGCTAAAGTGAACTAAACATCCCAAGCAAAATATGTGTCTGATTTATTGGTTGTCTGGGAGAATTAATGCTACAAGTGCAATCATGTCTAATTTCAATTCAATAGGAAAAGCAAAGCCCAAAAGAACAGACCTCCCCGTGAAAGCACTAAACAGATTCAAGGTTTATAAAGCCAGGGAGGAGCAGCCTGCATGTCGATCCTGACCTCTGGGAGAGCACAGGCCAGACCACTACTTCCCTGAATTACTTCCTTTTGGAAGTAAGGCACATATCTTTAAGACAAACAGTCAATCTTTATTTTTCAAATTGCCAGTGATAGAGAACCTTGTATAGGCACTGCATTTATTCCATTGGTGGTTATCTGTCCCTCTCTGGTGAAAACATGTGTGTCTTATTTTTGGTCTTAAGTTACCATATTTGTATTTCCAGACATTGGATGCTCTGGTGTCTTTATCCAATAGACAAAATATCCCAAACAGAACAAAAAAGAGTTCTCAATGTGGAGAGATGTGGACAGTCATCTTTATAAAATTATTCAAAAAATGGAGCTCTTTTATAGTCTTCTGCTCTGGTGCGAGTTTTCCAGCCTTTTAACCATCCTCTAGATTACCCTATGAGACTTTTTCTGCTGTTCAAGGTCTCCAGCTTGGATTGTGGATACTCGGGAATATAGATGTTATGGCCACATCATCACCAAATACCATACCTGTATTCTATTTTCTCATCTCTAGTTCCCCTCTGGAATCCTTTCTGCAGGTCTTCAGGGAACATCTAGTGGACTGTGTATCCACTGTGGTCCCAACTACCATCCAGAGTACACATTGACTATATTCTGTCTGTATGGCTTTGTTCTTTTTTCTTTTTTTTTTTTTCGTCAGAAGATTGGCTTTATTGGCTTTACTTCCTAATGTTGCTAGCATCTGTTTCACCAGGCAATCTGGTCTGCATCACTATTTTATCTTCCTGCTTTTTTTTTTCTCCCGCTCCATAATATTTGTGTCATATCCAGTCTTTGTCAGTGGTTAGTGCATTTTTTTTCCTTGGACATTACATTGACAGTAATACTAAATAGTTTAATTCTGAAAACTGAACCATGCAGGGCTCCAGATAAAACTCAGTTACCTAACAAAGAGTCCAGATTTATAGTATTTCCAATTTATCATTTAATTTTTAAAATACTTAACATAAATTGCATTCACATTTTATTATGCTAGTTTCTGAATGAAAACATATAGTGACACCAAATGAAATTTCATACTGAAGGTTATTTTATTGACATACTATATATACTGTATATACATATAGGCTTTATGCACTATATTTAGAACGTCATCTCCCTTGTATCCAAGGCTGCTTGGATAAGATATATTTTACACAAATCCACTTAGAACATACTAATTTTTGATTCCAGAAGCTCTGTCTCAGACTCCACTATTTAACCTATCAGTTTTAGACAGGCATCTGCTTATTTCAGTCACTCTATTTTCCCCTTTTATAAGCAGCGTTGTCAGAAAGCTTTTACACAGATATGTACATATTTTACATTTTTAAAGATTGCCAGAATTTACAGCCCTGTTTTCAAAGCCCAAAATTCTCCCTTTCATCTTTAAGGCTTTTAACTGTGGTCCTTTGGCCAAGGCAGGGTTTTTGCATAATTTCCATCTTTCATGCAGAGCACAAAGCTTCAGCAATCTGGAACATCTGCATTGGCACTTGAGGAGCAGCATGTCTGGTGAGTGCAGTGACCAGAGACACAACCACCCCTCTCCTCTCTTCTGAAAAGTGCATTTCATAGATATGAATGAATGGGGAGGAAAAACACCAAAAGCAGGGCCTAGGAAAAACAAAAACAAAACCAAAAATCAAAAACCAAGCCAAACTAAAACAAGAAACCCAAAAACTAAAACAAAACAAAACCAAAAACAAACAAGTAGAAATATGGGAAGACAGCAACTAGCAGGTCCAACCACACCTTTAGCCATCCTACTCCTCTTTTCAGAAGTGCAAGAACAAGCAAGGGAGGCAATACTGACAGCTTTGTGAATGGAGCAAAGATACAAATCTTGATGAAGCTGTGTGACTTGTGTGCATTCTACCGTGAATACATGATAGACAGACCTTGTTTCAGCTGCACACATTGCTTTTGTGCCAAGTGTCTTACCTCCAACATCCATGCTTTGTCCTCAGGGTACCAAAGAACAAATGTCCACTGCAGTCAGGAGTTTTAAAAGAATTGGCTAAGGAGTTTTCTGATCCACTGATATAGCTTTTAAATAAATCTCAGGCTCCTGAGAATGTTGCACAGAAAAAAAAAAAAAAAAAGGCAATCTCATGCCAGTAATTGTAAATGATCAACAGGAAGGCTCGGGAAACTATAATCCCCATGAAACTTGGCTTAGTAGCCCAGGGTCTGGGGCAGGTGGAAAAGAAAGATTGGAAGGGATACTCATAGAGAGAGATAAGAAGATGTACATTTCCCAGTGGAATATCTAACATCTCCCTGCAGTATTTTGTTTTCTCTTTGACTGAAAAGTGGAAAATATCCTTAGATAATCATTTCTGGAAGAAATGGGAGACTCAGAGTTCAACATATGGAGAAACCCTTTGGTTCCAACAGTCTACTTTTCATGTGCATGTCTGAAGCTGCCAGACACATGCTTCCTTCACAATAAAGTATTTCATCTGACCGCTGGTCTTCCTTTTCTTTTTCTTCCCTGGAGACTGGGCGGTGGAGGGAACGCTTCATTACAGAGAGGGGATGTTTTGTTTGTCTCACACTTTTTATTTACTCCAGTTTGTTGTGTATAATAAGGGCTCATATTCAACTTGCCCTGGAGAGTATTTACCAGATCTCAAATATCACAGTTAATTTGATATGGGACTTTAATCTCAAACCACCTGCTTTGACCCTGTTTTGGCTAAACTGTAACAGGCATTAGTCTCAGGGCAGAAATGGATATTTTTGGAAGCCACAAGAAAAATGTCAGTTTTCATGTTACACAACATATGGTTTTTCTGAACTTTTTTTTTTTTTTTTTTAATGTGCTTGTTCTAAAAGGATGCTATTTTTGTGCCTTCATAACCAAAGAACATCTGAACTTTTCCAGTTGAAGCTTCCCAGGTGTTTACTTCATGCTGTTCTCATGTTGCAAATAAACAAGTTAAAAGAATGGAAGCATTATCCATTTAACACACTTCTGTGCACATCCATACTCCAAAACCTCTTTAAGAAGAAGAGAATCCAGACTCCTGGGGCTATTAACCTCCATGTTATCAAAGACAATTCATTCCAGCATTCAGACCTTGCATAGCAGGGATGAAAATATGGGAAGATCTGTTATGAAATCAGCATAGTTTGGGAGTATTTTGCTGCTGCCATTTGGTTGAGGCTGGCCCAACTGCTGTTCTAAGCAGACTGTGACACTTCTTGGCATAGAGTTTCAGACTGGTTAATGGAAAGCTGATAGCTAGTGGGTCTCACGGATTTAACCATGAATCATGTGCTTGGTTTTGTTCAGTAATTTCTCTCTAGCATGACTGAATAGTGGGGAAATTTAAGCAGTAATAGTTCAAACTGAAAAAGGTTTTAATACCCCTTGTGTTTGCCTGTAAGTTTCCAATAAATATTTAAAGTGCATCAGGAAAATCAGCACATTAAGCCTCACTCCAGTGATCCACCTGTTCCAGTGATCCACCTGTTTCATCTTTCCATCTATGGCAGCAGTCAATATACAGGCTTATTAGGCAAAACTTGCCTAACAGATAGAAAACAACCTAAAGGAAACTTTTTCCTATATTTATTGATTAGGAAATGAGTTTACATGTTCAAAGTGCAAGGAACATGCCTGTTATCAGCTTTGATTTAATTATATATTACATTTGGCACACAATTTTGCCTATGTAGCCTGGCATCATAGTTGTTAAGCACTAAGCAACACCTGTGATGGCACAAGCTGCACTGGTTACTTCATTTTTTTGTTATGTGGATAAGAAGGACTTACAGCTACCAATAGGGATGTCAGATGATTTCTTCTGTCATGCACAGCTTTTTCCCAGCATTGACTGCTTCTCATTCACTGAGAATTCAATGGAGAGAAAAGCCTCCATTGCACCAGGTTTCTTGGGAGGACCTGGACGCCAAGGGGGACCCATGCGGGAGCATTCTGTGCCTGAAGGGACTGCACCCTGTGGAAAGCACCCACGCTGGAGCACTTCTTGAGAAAGGACTCACACTGGAGAAGTTTGTGGAGGACTGTCTCCCATGAGAGGAAGCCCACACTGGAGCGGGGGGAGAGTGTGAGGAGTCACCCCCTGAGGAGGAAGGAGGAGCAGAGAACAAAGTGTGATGGACTGACCTGGCCACAGAGGCTGAGACCTCCACATCCCTGGATGAGAAGCTGTGGCTGCCCCATCCCACAAAGTGTTCAGGATCAGGCTGGATGGGGCTCTGAGCAGCCTGGTGTAGTGGAAGGTGTCCCAGCCCATGGCAGTGGGGTTGGAACTAAATGATCTTTAAGGTCCTTTTCAACTCCCACCATTCTATGATTCTATAACCTCAATCTCTTCTCCCCATTTTCCTGAGCTGCTCTTAGGGAGGAGATGGAGAAAAACAGAAGCAAAACGAAATCTGTGAAGAAGGAAGAGGTGGAGACAAGGTGTTTTTAAGATTTTGTTTTATTTCTTGTTATCCTACTCTGATTTGACTAATAGTAAACTAAACTAACTTCCCTAAATGAAGTATGTTTTCCCTGTGATGGTAATTGATGGGTGGTCTCTCCCTGCCCTTATCTCAGTCCATGACTCTTCCATTGTATTTTCTCTGCCCCATCTGGCTGAGGAGGGAGTGACATAGTGGCTTTGGGGGGCATTTGATGTCCAGCTGGGGTCAACCTATCCCCCCATCCCATGGAATCATCTAATGCTTGGGGTTGGAGGGGACTTCAAGGTCATCTAGTTCCAACTCCCCTGTCATGGCAGGGACACCAGCCCTCTTTGTGGCTCCCCTCTGAACTCGCTCCAGCAGGTCCATGTCTTTCCTGAGCTGAGGCCTACAGGGCTGGATGCACTGCTCCAGTTGGGTTATCACAAGTGCCAGGCACAGAGGCAGAATCATCCAACTCAGCCTGCTGGCCATGCTGCTTTCAATGCATCCCAGGACACCTGGGTTTTCATCCATGGTGTTCTTTTCTTGGGATGGTTGTTGGAGTGTAGCACCTGAATGTGATGGAGCAGATGTGTGGAACTTTCCTATAGGGTGGGAGGTCCATTTTGCCATGATGCTGTAAGGAGGCTGAGGCTGCAGCTTCTACCAGGGATGGGCTCCTCCTGAGGCAGCTGGAACAACCAGCCCTTCACAGGCAAAGCCTTTTGTCCCAGCAGAAGCTGAATGTGATGAAAATCTGGCAGGAATTACCCATGTGAAGACTATAAATAATTGGAGAAAAAAATGTGGAAATGGCAGGAATGTAAAAATCTGGCATCTCCCTTCATGATTTGCAAAGCAACACCCGGAGTCCAGCTGATAACAAAAAGAAGATCCTTAGCTTTGTCTTGCCACAAACAGAGGCAGGAATCAGCAACCTGAATTATGTGAAGTCCATCAGGTGCTGGCACTGGTAAAAAGAAGGGAAATTTCAAATAAATAAGGTGAAATGGGAAGACTCCCTTAGAGCACATGTACAAAATTTCATTATTGTTAAACTAAGGAGCCAAGCACAGCTTTTCATTTTCAGCTCCCTGCAAGATTGATTTGACTCGTATATAGTGAGGGACTTCAGTCTTTTGTAGCCACCTGGAGCAGGGGACCAGCAAAGGCCATGGTATTTCCCTGTCCAGGTGGCCCTCATAAATATCTTGGTGGAATTTATTTTCTTTCATTTACTTTGGCATTGCATGGGCACTGCTTGATTAAGGGGTGGTGTGTAGGAACTGATATGCCCAGAGATAGACAGCCACATCTGCTAACCATTTGGATTAATTATTACACCTGTACCATAAAACACATGTTAATAAAGGCTTGGTGAACAAGTTCAGGTTGCAGTTTTAAAAAGACCCAAAGAAAGCACAATGCTAGTAACATACAAGAATTAGCCAAATTTTTTGCTGATAAGATGCTGAAGGTTCCAACTACATCCAAGGAAGAGGCAACATCAGATACACATGAAAAATAAATCACACTCAGGAGGAAAGTGAATATCCTGGCAAGCTATGCATTTGTAGTCTATTGGCTAGAAGGTGAGCAACAGTACACATTCTTTTTTTCCTTCTTTCTTTGCTGTTAGATGTAGAAGGAAAAAAATCATTAATCACTCTGCAGGATACAGCACTTAAATGGGTAAAGTTGCTGAAGGGGTCTGGTTAGCATCAGCCGATTTTTCATTTCCTTTCAGTGGGGACAGTGTGGTGCTCTGGAATCCCTGGAGCCCAGGAGCATGAATGCAGGTATTGAATTTTCAGGAGGAGACAATTAAGAACAAGCATGTGAGATACAGTCATATTTAAATTAATTCAGATACCTCAGCTGAAGACCTAAACCTTCTGCCTTCTTCCTTCTTTGGGAGGCATATTTGGGAAGGTATTACGGGGCTGGCATTAATCATTAATCATATGAGCCTTGTGTCAGTTATGATGGAACACAATGGAGCTCTGTATTTATTATTTCTTCCCCTGAAAAGGTTTACCATATACTTTCTTCCTGTGGAAAATCACTTTCCTGAAAAATCTCTGCAAACATCTTTTGCCTGTTTTTTATAGTTCTTTATTCTGAGACAGACTTAAGTCAGAATGGAGTGAATGTGGGCCCTGAGCCTGGTGCCAATTCTTTATTATTTTCCAGATATCTCCTTGCCCAAACTGGTTTCCATCATGATCTGCAGATGAACTGAAGAAAGAGCATAGGACCATTGTGAGGACACCTCAGTGTCATCTCAACTGCAACCCTTCTCACTCTGTGCTTCATCTGTGATTGATGCTGGTGTTTACCTGATATCTTTGAAGGGCAGTAACACCCATCACTGCAAATACCACTAACAAAAGGGCACATCATGGGCTGCTCTGATGTCCAGCACCACTGGGCAATAGTGTGTGGTTAAGGAAATCTTTCCAAAAAGAGGAAGCCAGAGCATGCACCTGTCCCTTAAACCTGTTCAAATGATATTTCACTGACAAACCCAAGAATTCAATACATTTGGTCCTGACCTGTGGCAAATGCTCCAGCTGAACACTTCCCAAGCTGAGTTTGACACTGAAAGATTGGCAAAAGATTCATAACTCTGGCAAAAAAAGCTTTCCACTGGGGAAAGAAAACTTCAAAAGGAGGATGGGTCTTTCATGTCATCACAACCCCACCTCCAGAGTCTGCCAGAATGCCTGCAGCAAGGACAGTTTGTAAGATGTAATAAGCCTACCTTGGGAAGGCGCTGCAAAGGCAGTCTGGCCATCCAAAGAGAAGGATGCTCTTTCAAAGAGATTGTTTATGAGGCAGGACAAAAAGATTAAGTTAAATGTCTACCTCATTCGCTCAAAGAAATATTTGTATGGAAATATGGCAATCTACAGGGGAAAGGAGTATGGAAATGTGAAATACTCTGGGATATAATTTTAAGAGATAGCCCATGATAAATATGATAAGGCTATTTATCTTGACATGTGTGTTTCAGTGTCTATGGTTTACTTTCCCCTGCAGCCTCAATTTAAGATTTTGTGGTCTTTACCTGTATATTCATACCCTGCAACACTTTGGAGTTAAAATTAGCATTTCATTTTCTTTATTTTCAAACCATACTTCTGCAGTCTTTTTTCATATTACCGTTATATCACTAATGTACACTTTTTTGGTTACTTTGGTCATTTGAGTTCTGTCCAGGTAATAGGTGCCAGTTGCAGTGTATGAATTGCAGTGCATGGAAACTACTGGTACATCAACCACATTCATTTTTCTGTACTGGAATAACCTTTGGAATGTATTCATTTCAAGCTATTGTTTAGATTTACTATCCAGCTCCACCTTCTGGTAAACTTGAATTAAATCTAACTTTAAGTTTCTTTCTGCTTGCAAGTATTGAAAGCAAATTCCTTCCCTTGTAATTATGCTACTGATCAGCACTTAAGGATGAATTATACTGACCTGTGTTAACCTTGCCAGTCACTGAATTCATACCCCATTGCCTTTTTCAGGGATACATTAAATAAAAGCCCTTTCAGAGTAAGCTTTAAAGGTTTAAGGGACATCATCTGCATTCTCAAGGCATGAAATTTTTGATTTGAGACATCTCTTCATGAATAGGTCCCAAACTCCAAAATTACAGAATTGCTTCCTTAGACTCATACAGCCACAGTTCTTTTAATCTTAGCTGCTTTTGAAAAAGAATGCACAATTGTATCTAATGAGATATTCATTCATTCTCATAGAGTTTCTCAAAAAAAGATAAGCATGAATGTGTTTATATTCAAAACTGAGCATAACTGGGTTTACTTTTCAATGGGTCATTTATCCCTTTTGTAAAATATATAAAGTAATCAGACAGTTAGATGTCACATACAAGGGATATCCAATACTACTGATTTGTGAAGCACCTAGGAGAGCTGCATTCCTGCCTTGGACAGGGCATGGGGATGCTATGAATTTCAAAACCAGTTATTTAATTAATCCATTTAGCCAGGCTCCTATCTATGGTGTTTGGATTTTTATCCACACTTCTTGCCTGTGCATTTGCATTTCCTTTTGAATCCTCACCTTTTCTATTTGTGTACTTCTAGTATATAAACTGTATCTCTACTTATAAACTATAAGCTGTATCCCTACTAATAAACTAACTAGGGCTCAAAGGTTAGTCAACAATCATCTGTACTGTTAACTTTTGGTACACACACTGACACAGCTTCCTCAAACCAGCTAGACCCTCATGGACAAAGCCAAGGCACAGTCTAAGGGGCAGCACAGTTGCATCAGAAGGTGCATCAGGACATACAGCCCTGGTTCACACCTTGTACAAACCACAACAGAAACTTATTTCTGTTTATTTCCACTCACTCTCCACGAGCAGACCATCTCTGCGTCTGACTATGGCCTACAATGTGCTAAGAAAAGTCTCTTCATTATGCCAGTATGGAGATTACAATTATGCAGAAGGCTGAGGACAGTGTGCATTTTAATTTGTTTTCTCTTCAACCAAGTCCTTATCTTCTTCCTGTGTTTCTACCCAAAGAGTGTTCAGTTGCACTACAGCTAATGGAGGTTTGCCTGAGTAAGGACTTAACATTTCTCCTCTTACTGAAAAAAAATCCCATTGTTTCTTGCTTGTGTTACCATAGGGCGTGAGATGTCTGTTTTTCAACCAAAGTCCCATAGGTCTGAGGACAAAAGGAAAACAAAGTTCCACCCTTCATAAGGCAAAACACAATGGGCAGCTACAGACGGAAGAATGAGCACCCAGACACAGAGAGACAGTGCTGGTCAGTGCAATGGGCTGCAACCTAACCATTGTACCCATCGGCATCACTGGAAGGAAAACAATTGGAAAGAGAAGTGAGCCAAGAGAGACATTTTATTTGCAGAGGAATTTGCATCTCAGCACTTGGTGAGAGTCCAGCCAGAACAAAAACCGGAACTGTTGCAATGCTGAGTGAGAAGGGGCACGGAGCCCCTGCTGGGGACGCTCTCCTGGCGGGCTGGCCCTCACGGGACTTGCACAACCTTCCAGTTGCAGTGAACTGGCACATGCCAGCAACCACAAAAACACTTCCGTCACAGTTTTTCCAGCCAGCAAAGCCTGAAAGAGAGTGGCGGAACAGATTTTGTCTTCTATTACAGGGAACGCCTCCAGGAATGAGAGGCAGAAAAGAAGAAAATATGGTCATTAGATCTGAAAATGTACCATACAGGCACTATGGTATGGCACCACAGTCTGGCCAAAGATCCAGTAGCTTCCAAGTGAATGAGAGATGATGGGTAGTGTAAGAATTGACAGCAGACAGCTAGAAAGGATAGACCAGTTCCAACCACAGGCAGCATCATGGGCTGGGGGCAGAGTGGCTGGGAAGCTGCCCAGAGGAAAAGGACCTGGGGGTGCCGGTGACAGCAGCTGAACATGAGCCAGCTGTGCCCAGGTGGCTGAGAAGGCCAATGGCACCTGGCCTGTATCAAGAATAGTGTGGCCAGCAGGACCAGGGCAGGGATTGTCCCCCTCTGCTCGGCACTGGTGAGGTCACACCTCAAGTGCTGTGTCCAGCTCTGGGCCCGCACTGCAAAAGCATTGAGGGGCTGGAGCAAGTCTAGAGAAGGACAATGAAAATGGTGAAAGATCCGGAGAACAAGTCCTGTGAAGAGTGGCTGAGGGAGCTGGGGTTTAGCCTGGGGAAAACGAGGCTCAGGGGGGACCTTATTGCTCTCCACAACAACCTAAAAGGAGGCTGTAGCCAGGTGGGAGTTGGTGTCTGCTCCCAACAACCAGCGACAGGGCAAGGGGAAATGGCTTCAGGCTGTGCCAGGGGAGGTTCATGCTGGACATCAGAAGGAATTTCTTCACAGAAGGGTTGTAAAGCATTGGAACAGCCTACCCAGCAAGGTGGTGAAACCATCATCCCCAAAAGTGTTCAAGAAATGACTGGACATAGCGCTTGGTGCTGTGGTTTATTTGATATTGTGGTCATTGGTCAGAAGTAGGACTTGATGATCTTGGAGGCCCTTTCCAACCTTAATGATTCTATGATTTAATGCAGGAGGTACAGAAGAAGCAGGGGAAGGTTGCAAGCAAAAAGTGACATGATCCCAGTGGCAGTCTGTGAACACAGAAATGCAAACTGACAGGACTGGGATGAGTTTATCTGTGTACATGGAAGCTCAAATCCCCATGGCACTGTGCAAAGTGTGTACGCAGTCTGAACGAGATTCATGAGTCACAGGCTCTGCCCCGACGGACTCTGAGGGACCAGCAGAATGGTAATGTTCTCCCAAACAATTGGAAAGTGAGTTTTAGTCAACTTGAATTCAAGGTATTCATTAACTGTATGTAAAGAAGTGTAGCTAACACAAGTGAGATTTTAAATTGGAAGGGAGAGTGGTTTTTCACTAGCAGTGACATGAATTGCTGACATGGAGTGATTTGTGTGGAGACACTCAATGGATTTGTGCCTTCGTCTGACTGGAAATTTGAGGGATTTCTACATTGAAAGAGGTGTCAAAAAGGATCACGCTCATAAGGAAACTTGAGTCTGACTGGGCTGTGGCCAGAGGAAAGAAAAGTTACCTCTGAATTCAATTATCTGCAGGATATCTTTGTCCTGGAGTGTCAAAAAGACCACAGAATGGTCAGCCAACACCACCACCAGATTGAAATGGCTGGGACATTTCCTCTGCTTTGACAGCTCCTCTTTCCCTTGAGTGGAAGGAGACTGCCCCAAAAAATACCCTGAAAGATGATGAAAAAGAAACTGCTTGGCTACAGTTTCTCCTTGCCTTTCCCTGCTTTTTGCAGTCTCTTCCTCTGGCTTTTCTTTCCTTTTTTAAAAATTTCAGTCCTGCCAGGTAATACTAAGAGGTTCCAGACAGGCAGGGATGTATCAGACATGCAGGTGAATTGGAAAATCAGGGTTGCATCTCCTCTCGTTGCTGGCACATGTTTACTTGAGAAATCTAGGTGGGGACCACAGTTTTCTTTCTAAGTTCCCAACACTCTTCTCACGAAAAAAAATTAGATGTCCCCTGCAAAGGATTCACTGTTGACCACATTTTAATCTGCATCATTTTGGAGATCAGTAGGAGAGCTCTTTTGCTGACCCACAAATTTATTCTTATTGGTAATTCAGTGCCTTGGTTTTTGGTCTATAATGACAATAGCTGCCAGTCTAAAAAGTACTTCATCTTGCTTTTTATTGCCAGTAGAGTTCAAATATCTTACACGTTATGTGGAGACCCATTACACTTAACAATTTTTAACTCTTTTCTACAAGCCTAAATGGAAGTTTCCGCACATCTAATGAGTAACAGGATACAAAAATTATAAGTGTGATTAAAAAAACAAAACTTGTAGTCTTGCACAGTATTCTAAGTTTCTTTGTGTTTAGATACTTAGCTCAAAATTGTACGTGCTAGACCTCTTAGTGGTTAGAGAAAACAGTGGGGAGTTACTAGTCTGGAGCCAGAGGGTGTCTGATTTTCATTGGAAGTTGGAATATCCAAGGCAGGAGTTGGAGAAGCCAAAAGTCCTTCAGAATAATTTTTCTGTTTTGCAAAATAAACAAAGGAGGATTCAAATGAATGCAATGCTGGGACAGATTCCCATAGGAACACACAGCACATTCTGGCAGAATCCTGGGGCTCTTTTCTGCTCTGATTTATATCAGCAGGATAAACACTCTTTATTATTTACCAGCTGCCAAAGACCAGCAGAATCTACAGGAATAATATGATTCAGTGATCTACAGTACATCTATTTCTTGGTTACCTTGTCATTTCCCCAGCTCTGTGCTCTCATGATCTCTGTGCATATGATCTGACTGATTTCTTCAGCAGGAGAGATGAGATCCAGTGCAGTCCTGCCTCCTGGCACTTTTCTGTCCTTCTGCAACAAACAGATTTTACAACAGCTGAGATATGGTCCCTATAGAGCAGATAGTCACTCCAATGCCTTACACCACTGATCATGTGTTGTTTAAGGGATAAACTGTACAACTGTGATAGAAACCATGACATATGATATAGTTACACTGGATTAACTGCATCCACAGCTGTAGAATATTCCACCAATTTACCTGTGCTGAAATAATCAAATCAGTGCCAACCTCACATCCAGGCATGTTCTTAGAAATCCTAATCTTAAGCAGGGAGTTGTCTATTTCCTTAAACCCTGATCCAGATTCAGAGGAAGATCTCATCTCCAGTTCCACGTCTGCCTTGACACCTATCAGAAATGGCCAGGTAAGATCCCTGGGGCAGCTGGGGGAACTGCTGTTCTTCAGGACATTTTTCAGGTTACAAAATGGATCTGGATCAGCACAAAGTCCCATTCCTGCTCCCCTTATTCTCCTTCCTCCAGTTTCTTCAGCTGCATGACAAACTATTAGGAACTGAGAGCTGTTCCAACTCTGCTCATCTTGCATGACAGCCAAGACTCTGTACTGCACTGAAGCCTCTGGGAAACCTCTTAACAACACCTGATTTTACTCTTCTCCACCTAGTCCAGTGCTTTGTGCACACAGGGAAGGTACATTGTACAACACAATAACATGTATCCTCTAAAGAAAAAAACTCATAATGGACACCTTTTTTAAAAAGAGAACTGGTTTTACTACTCACATGTTGCTTCATCTACTTGTAATTATTTTCTGGGATTAGAATATACCATTCTTGGCTGTTTAAAACAATTATTGAAGTAGGATATTTGTTAAAATTCTTTCTGCCAGACACTAAGCTATACAATGCACTTGCTGCCAATAGGTCACTTCCAATAAATGAAAACTATTTGCATGTCATAGACATCAAACTAGGATAGATTCAAGGTCTGCTATTCTCAGCTCAACATTTTACCCCACGCAACCAGAGAATTCCAGAAAATTGTCCCAAAAGGGATCTCCAGAGGTCATCTTCTCCATTCCCTTGCTTCACAAATTATCAACTCCACCTACATCATCCCCAGTAGCTATTTTTCTCTCTGTGCAGACACAGAGAGCAAGGAATGCCACCTTCCTTTCCTCTGGAGCCAGGAGAGTTGGAAATAAGCAGCACTGGAAGGTGTTCAGCATATAAGTGAATGGAGAAAGACCTTACTCAAAAGCAGGATTTCCTGTGCAAAACACAGGAGATCAGAGATATAGGCATCTTCATGTTATGACCAGGTCAGTCTGTCTAGCTGCTACTGAAAGACATTCATCTCCTAGGTCCCAGTCCCCTTTCCTGCCTGCTCCAGTCCCAACACCTTGTCACCTACTCCTGTCTTGGTGCTTACCTGATCCCACTGGCGGGTGATTCACACAACTAGCCCAGATGTAACATCAGTATTATGGTGTTTAATCACAGTGGGATCAAACTAGCTCAAGAGGGGTGTAAAAACAACAGCAGGAGCACAGAAGCAGGAAGATTTTTATGGCATGGAGGAGGAAGCAGGCCCGCCACAAACACTTTCCTGACTCTGTGTCTTTAGGTTTAGCCTGGAATGGCACCATCAACCCTCTCTTGGTTCTTTAGGTAAAAGGCATATGCTGTCACTGCTGCAAAAACAGCATTGCCAGTTGCCAGTTGCTAAGTCTGCTCCCCATCCCATCCTTCCTTGTGCTACTCTGTGTGTCTGTGCACCCTCACTAGTAGCCAGGCAAAGAAACCAGGGCTAATAGTTGATGGGATATGAGGAAAAGGACAAGACAGTTCCTGCTCTGCAGGGATGAAGCGGGGCTGGCTCAACGCTTGCTTGCAAAGGGAGTGTAGAAACCATGCCTCAGGCCTGCCTGAAGGACATCTGCAGCAGAACCATGTGCACCCCTCACACCTCCCAGGGCAGCCACCAGCCCCCTTGGGCACTCTGATAATTAGATAGCTTCCTTTCCAATGAACACTACTTGTGCCTGCTTTGCCCCACCATTAATACGCCTCTTTAAACATTTTTTATATGAGACTTTAATGAGGAGTGTCAGGAAAATGTTTTGTTAGCCAGCACCAGGGGAAAAATCCATCTATTTTATCTTCAGTATGGCACTGACTGCTCTATCACCTATGGCTGATGTTCTAGCTAACTGCCCAGCAGTGCTGGCCAAGCAGCACTTCATGATTTATTTAAAAATCCACCAAAAAAGAGGCAAAGAATGGAGGGGGAAAAGCCAGAAGTTGATACACTAAAGTCATCATTGCCTGCCATGTTTGGGGATTTCATGGGAAATGTTTTTGGAGGCAAACTGATCAGGGACCAGGAGCTCAGTGGTACTTTGTCTCTGTTAATTCCATGTTAGGGGAATGGCATTGGGAGGGTTGATATGGAATAACACCAGTCCCCCACTGCTCACCTGTCTCAGATGTTTTACACTGCAAATACACCAACTGTACTTTCACCATGTTTTCTTAGCACTCCCATTGCTTCTGCCTGCAGGCAGGTGCTGTGGTATCCTACAGCCACTGTATGACAGCATTTGTCCAAGCGGTGATCTCTCTCAACACCAATTCTGGTTGTTGTTGTTGTTTTTATCATCTGCAGGCTAATTTTGCAACACTGACAAGCTATTTCCCATGATGGCTCCAACACATGTTATGTGCTTTAGCACCATCATCTGCTTATGCTCCAGAGAACTGGATCGTCAGGGAAAGTTTTACAGCTTATACCTCTTCAATAATATCTTGGCACCTGCAGTGACTTTTCATCTACTGCCATCTCATCTGTACAGCACAGAGCCCTAAAGGAAATTCTGGCAGTAGGAGGTGGGGGAAGGGTGAGCAGCTGCAAACCTCTACTGGTAGCAGAAACTGAACTCCCTGGCCATTTCTGTTCACAGCCTGTGATATGAAAAAGCTTGGTGCAAACAAAAACATGGCAGAGGAATGCTGTGTTCACAGAAAAAACACATTTTTCTCTACTTCTGTGAAGGCACCATGGCCTGGAAGACGAAATGCTACTGCTGAGTGAAGACTGCCTGCCTGAGCCACAGTCTAACCAAGCACTCTGCTTGGATTTGGATTTTCCTCGAACCACAACCCTGCATGAATTTGAAATTTTCCAGAGAAAGGAAAGGCATAAATGAGGTGTTTGTGGTGCGACAGACTCCACTTAAATACAACCAAAGCGACAAGGAGTTTTCTGCAGGGCTGGTGAAGAGAAGCCTCATGGGGCAAGGATGGGGAGGTAGGGGTGACCCGGGAAGCAGGCTGGGCAGTATGCTCAGAGAAGCAGGAGGGACATCTGCAAACAGCCAGTGATGCTGTCAGTGCCCTGGAGATGGGGAGATGAGCCATGGGCCTGAGCTAGGGCAGATTTGGCTGTCACACCTCCCAAACCCTGGTTAGGCCTGCAGCAGCATGTCCTTGGTACTGCTCCACGGGAAAAGTCAGTGTGAAGCCCTCAGCCTGCAGGCAGCAGCTCTGCCAGCCAAACAAACACAAACCTTCTCTGACTAAGTACACAGAATCTGTAGTCTCTGCTGGAAATTACTTTCTGCAGTCCTGGGGCCTCTCTCAAAAGCCAAGTCAGCATTTTATCCCTGTCTGCGTACCAGAAGTACATTTCAAATTGCACTGTCACTTGTTGAAGGTGTCTAGCAGAACTCCTTGCTATTGGGGAATTAATTTTGTTGCAGTGGAATTGTCTTTCAAGTCTGTGACAATTTCAGGGCGGTTTTGCTTCAGAGATAAAGCTGGAGGAGATAGCTATCCTACACTCAAAAGACCAGGTTCCCTTGAATGAAGCCTTGGGGTGTGACCTTGAATCTACTTTCTGTAATGTTTTTCTTTGCACTGTACATGTCAATATTTTTAAAAGATTGTGTCAAAATGAAATGTTTTTATCTATCAGAAACTAACATTTTCTAGCGTATTATTTCACAAGGATATCTATATTTCACAGACAGAGGAGTGAATCCTGACTGACTGAATTTCTGCATTAAAAAAATATAACAGATACTGCATTTTCCACATGTCCCAAAGCTATCATCTGTGTGAGCCAAAACTCTATTTTCTCATACTTTTTACTAGGCAAGTGTGTAATTCTCCACAGGAATACACTTAGTGGAAGCAGTAATTCAGGAGTACAACAGTCTTCCTAGGGAAGGCGTCTGAATCTCCCCAAATGTTTGACCTCCCTATAGCCTGCAAAAACTCTAATGGCTCTAATGCCTCTCACACTCTGTGCCTAATGACAGCCGCTTCTGTTGCCAATTAGATGAGATTAGAGGAGAGCTGTCTTGTGCATACTGTACATGACAGCCTATTCCTAGAGCCATATATTGCCTCTAAATTGGCTAATGCTGAATTCAGGATGGAAATGGAAAGTTATTTGTGGGAGACTTGTCCTGAGTCCCCAGCGGGGTGTGAGAATTTGTACTTAGTGCTGATGGTACGGTTGTGCTGCATTGCTGATGGATGTAAAAGAGAGCTGCCAAATAGAGACTCCAGAACCATTTCCTAAATAGCAGCGATAAAAATTACTGGTAGAGCCTAAATCTGCACTGTTTTCCTATTTTCTAGGCAACTTAGAGCTACCTAGGGAAGCAAGGACATAATTCGCCCTCAGAGTACCATTATGTGAGTTTTTGTACACTAAGGTTTTTCATACCCACCTCACAAGAAGGAAGACTGAAAGGGAAAACCTGGCAGGAAAGCGAGAAAGAAGAAAGTGGAGGCAGAAGGAAAACAGTGGAGCGGGCTCCCCAGGAGCAGATAATGCGAGAGCACCGTCACGTCCAACCGCGTTGGATCGCTGCGTGCTCAGAGGTGTCCTCTGAGCCCATGAAAAAACCTGTACCAGAGTAACCAAACGCAATTCTCATGCATTCCATTCCCTTTCTGGAGTCTAGGTGGCTACTGGTTTTAAAACACAGATTTTGGAATAATACATCATTTTCTGGTTTGCCTTATCTATTTTAAATGTGACACTAAATTCTTGTCAGTTGGATATTTCTATTGAGAATTTGTGCTGCACAAAAAATAACTCTTTTTTAGAGGCAGAATTTCCTTTAAAACCATTTTTTTTTCTGCTGTCTGACCAAATGTTTCAAACCAAAATATTTCAAACCCTTGAAATATGAGTTACAACAGAGTGGATTCTATTTAAAATGTTGGTATTTCTGTTGTTCAGCTTTTCTTTTTTTTTTTTAATGCGTATTTTTTCTTCAGTATTTCTTTCCAAATTCTTCACAGCACTGCAAAATTTACAAGAAAAAAATCTACAATATATCTACTCTTTTTCAAAACTGATGAAGTTGCATGTTAGCAGTTTCAGTTTCAATTATTTTCCTCCTAAGCTACTTTTTTCTAATTTTAAATAGTCCTAAAAAGTTATATGAATCAAAATTAGAAACTAAAAACTGAAATAAAAGCATTGGCATTCTCAATGCTGTTTGCTTTCAGTGATCTAAATTAAAAACAGCAAAAAAAATTTCTTTGGGAGAAATAGAAGAAGGTGCACAAACATTAAAAGCTGTAAAACATTCTGCTATTATTCACCTGAAGGAGAAGCAATTTTGTATTTGGGGCTTTTATGTGAAATAGTTCTGCTGTTTATGTAACGGCTTTAATCTACGCATAAGTGTTTGCAGTTAAAAAACCAAACCAAAACACAAAAATGATACATTCAAAGCTACTCTGATTTTCTCCAGCATGAGTGGAAATTGTCCTTCCTGGTGCCTACAGCAGATACACTTTTTTATTGTACAAACAGAAAACACATCTACCCTCCACACACACTCACTTCTTTAATAGGAGAGTATTTTTAAAAGAGGAATGTACACAATAATTTTAGGAGTGTATAAGAGTTAAATCTCCTTCAGTTTTATTTTCACATATGCTGAGTGGCAAAGTCACATCACAGACAGGTCATATTAAAAAAAAAAAAAAAAGAATATGTATCTGCTATCACATTCTCATTTGTATTTTTTTATTTACACACTCTCTAACAGAGTTTTGTGCTTGGCAATCCAATCTAGTTTTAACTTGCGCCCTCCAGAAACTATATTTGTCTAGAGTCTGTCCCCCCTTGTTGGTCACAAGGAAGAATTTGTTTTCAGGCAATTTTTAGATCCCGTTTGCCCTCCTGTTCCAATTCAATTATATCCTATCAGGAGGTTCTGACTGATATTCCCAACACAGGACTCCTCTACTGGGTAAAATCTTGGGCTCTATATTCCGTCTTTATCTTCAGCTAGATAAAAATGAAAATTATTTCTAAGAAAGACTGCAAGATATATTTGTCTCCTTTAACGTCTTAATTCTGGTTTATCCTATCATGTTAAGATCAAGAACATGTTGATTACAATCTCAAGATTATAGAAAGCGTGATACAATAAACAAACTAAAGAATATTAATCCCTTCATCCTTACTTTTTTGCCGTCTTTATTAAATTTCATACTCATCATCCTGCAACATGAAGCCATTACTGAAAAATTTTTATCTTTTACTCATACTGTTTTCCTTGTATCCACACTCGACTCTTTGCCTATTTTCTGGTTTTTTTTTCTCTTTCCAGTTATTAGGCTGAAATTGTTGTACAGGACCTTCACATAGAGAAGCTTTTGCTATCTATAGCTGGGAGTCTCTAGACACTTCCTTGTTAAGTTTTATTGGTATGTTGGTTTAGAGGAATAGCTTTAATTGATATTTCTAGCTGTGTAGACTTGAAATTTATATCATAACTACAGTTACAATCTCCATCTTAATAATTAATTAAACAACCTCTATTTTATCCCCAAAGCTCCCAGGAATATTTTTCAAAGTGTAATGTTCAGATTTGTTTCCTGTGGTATACTGAACCAGAAATAAACATGACCTGCCATCACAATATCTCTTGTTTATGTCCTGTGTCATGATTTATGGAGAATTGGGAAATGAAGGTTGAAGAAATCAATATTTCTTTTGGAGGACTCCTTTGCCTCCCCACCCCACAGCTGTGAGATCCTGGGGAAAGTCACACAGCAGATCAGATGCTGGTTCATCTGCAGCCAGTAACAGAATATTTTGGGCAAGTGTATATCCCACCAGGTCAGCTGCTAATATTTCGCTCTTGCTTTTCAGCAAGCAGGCAGGCATGAGATACTCTGACTAAGACCCAACTTGCACATTCCCACTAAAGCTTAATTTGGCTGCATTGCAACATCTGTGTTGTGCTGAGTCCAGTATCTCTCTGTGCTACCAGGGTCAAACTCATCTATCATCACAGGCAGCAGTTTGGAAGATGGCAACTGCTGCTGCCTCTGTTCCAAACTTACTGACAAAAAGAAAAGAAAAAAAGGTCTATTTCAAATTTTAAAAGGTGTTCAGTAGATGAGGCTACCCTTCTAGGCAGAATCAGGCTAAGTTTCTCCCCAGATATTTCTCCCACACAAGAGGTGCATGCCCTTGAAATTTAATAAAGAGAGCAAATGACACTCCATAATTTTTGTCCCAAGCACTGACTGAAAGGTGACATTACACAATAAGAGTAAATCTCCTGCTCTGCTTATACCAGCCAAGAACCCAGAGACATTTCTGCCATAACTCCCAAACCAAAATAGCAATTGGTGAAATACAACCTGCATGCTGTTGTTAAAAACAAGTGTGAGTATTGTAGTTAGTGCTTGGCAGCAAGCTGGAGAGCCAAAGTTCACCAGAGGGGCCCTGCTGGGGATTCCTGGAGGCACTGCATAAATCTCTCCTCCACTCCCTGCCACTGACACGCTGTGTATGGGAGCACCCCGAAAAATATGCCTCGGGGTCCCAGCAGCAAACACCAAGCACACGTCACAGCCCAGAATAAATAGCATGGATGCACATGTCCCCTGTGTGCATGCACGCACAGAGGGGCAAGGGGCAGCTCTCCACATGATGCAACAGATAACCGGTCCTTCCTTTGATGCAATAGATAATCCTGATCAGAAAATTGTTAACCAATTATTAAGACTCATTTGGCTCTTACTGGGGTTTTATGTCTGATAAACAGATGACCTGATGCTTTCAGTCCTCACTGGCTCAGCAACCACCACGAATCTTCCCCCAGTAATTTGGTTTCTGACAACAATTTCAACAGCTCAAGAGTCACATCTTTTAGGGAATTATTCAGTCTTATTTTAAAGGTTCAGAGGGATGTAGAATTTACCTTCCCTATCTCAAAGCTAAATACATCCACTTAAAAAAACCTTATTGAAGAGCTGTACCTTACATTAGATTTGAACAGCTTGGCAGTCAAATCTTGTTATACCTTTGTCTGCTGGACCGAAGAGCCCTGTAATATCAGATATCTCCTCCTCACATAAGTAATTATAGAACATGATTGAATTGTTTCTTAAGCTGTTTTACAAGTGAAACAAACAGATCCCCTCTAATCTCTCATAGTAAGCATGTTTTCCAGGCCACAATCCATCCTGGCAGGAATCAAGAGGCAGCTGAAGCCAGAGGACCTACACTCGTCCTCGTCTCCTTAGGATCTGATCCCTTAAATATTAACATGAATATTTACAAACTAGAAAGTGCTTAGGTGTGTAACTAGACACATTCTACTTTCATAGCTTTTATTCAGTTCAAGGAAAGCATTCACTGTGTTGACCACAAGCGCTCCCATTAAATATAAAATATTCATACACCTATTAAAATGTGCAGACTACCTGTAAATGTAAACCTAAGCAAAATTCAGAATATTTATCCAATAGAAAATTCTGACATCTCACCTCTTTATTTCATCCACGCTTAAAACTTGAAACGTTAAAATTTGTCAGAGAGAAAATGACATTTTTACACAAAATGACAGAACTGTGTGGTTTCATATCCTTCAGGGCAGACATTTCAGATCATCGCTTCCCAAATGAAAGCACTTCCATGTGGATCAATGTTGTTGTGATTCTACCTTCCCTCATCATGGTAAATTGCCTGGCAGGGACTGCAGGTTGGTAGCCTAATGAACATGCTCAGTGCTCTTTGAAGCCCTGCTCCATATCCTCAGCTGGCTCATGCCTTCAGAGGAACAGGGCAGCAAGAAACCTGTAAGGCACTGCGTGAAATGGGGACTTTATGAGAGCTTAGCTCTGGGAAAAGGTTATCAGGCTAAGTTATAACACTGGCATTCGGCCTCATACGGTACTAAGCTGCTCTGAAATATTTTAGGTAAGTAGAGCACAGCAGAATTGTCTGATCCAGGCTGAAGGATGAGTGAAGTATTTCATACTCACAGTGCACTCTGCAGAAGCTCCTGGTGGCTGCTTGTCACACAGATATGTACGGACACAGACACTGCAGAAGTGTCTACATGCATCTTGCACATAGAAACAGAACTGCCATGTAAACTCCAACATAAATACAAATCACAAGCAGACACATCTCCTGAACACACACAGTCAGCATAGCCAAAAATCAAATGGTCAGCCCAAACACATGCTCAAAATGCCCCCACCATCAGAGGAGGTAAGTCTTAGGAGACGATGACTTCCTTGCTTTGAGAGGTTCTCTCTACTTACTGTGAAGTACTTAAATGTCTGATTTAGACTAGAAGCTGAACTTTAATATAGCTAAAATGACACCTTATATACACCCACATGAGGCAAAACCACATAAGCATTTAGCTACCCTATGGATGCATGCAAGCACAAAGCATGAGTGTATGTTATTGTTATTAAAAGCACATACCCAGTCATTTACTCTGCAAACAGAAAGAGAAATCCTTTTACCAGCTCCCAAAATTTAATGCAGGTCCTGCTTATCTTCTTCATGCCTCTTCTTAAATTGATCATTGCAGAATCAGAAACCTACTTTTACAATGAAAACGTTTCTTTTCTGTCATCAAAGCTGTAAAGATCAGATTAAAAACATGAATCTGACAGGCTAAGAAAATAAAGGGGAAAGTGGTCAAAAGAAACCAAAAATCTATCAGTTTCTCAAAACTTATGAGTTACTTACACAGTCTTGCTCTGTTATTTTTAACACTGTTGGCAGCACTGCAACAAGCCCGTGAACATTAAAAGCACATTCACAAGGAAAACCTAAAAACATAAATACAAGTAGATATTACTGGCATGGACTCAACGTATGTGTGCATATCTTACCACCCCTGCGCAAATGTAGATGTACAAACTCTACGGATGAGGGCACATGCTGCAAAAGTATGTATGTGCAACACCTGCAAATACTCAACAGGCATCCTGCACAATAGTCACACCACCACAATTATGCACAGACAAACCCTGCAAGCCCGCACGCCTGCAATTTTGGAAGCACAAAACAGTCTGACTTTCTGAGTAGAAGCAATGAAAATATTTTCATTTGTAATTGATACTTTGAAAGTAAATGAAAAATTTTGTTTGGGTTCAAATTAAAATGTCAATTTTTTGGCTAAAAAAATAAATGAAACGCTTTTACGTCAAAATAACAATTTAAAATGACAGATATGCTTCGGTTTCAATTTAAATTGTTGTTTTGTTTTGAAAAAAAAATATTTAACGCAGAATGAAAACAAAAATGAGAATTGTGTTTCAACGGGCCAACCCAAGACAAAAATACGGTTTTGGGAAAATGAAAACCGACTGGAGAAGTTGTAATGAAAATTTTTTCATTCAAGTTTTCTCCTGGGAACCTTTATTTTTTAGACAGCGGCAACACACACGTATAACTCAGTTCTTATGCTACATACATGTGTGATCCATAGGAATATTTCATAAGAACACGCTCCGAGCCCTTTACACACACACAGGCACTCATGGGCACTTTGTGTTTGTGCTTTTGACATGTGTGTGAGCATCAAACACACCTCAGCCTGCACTGGACACACACAGCTGGTCTCTGTTAAGAAACCCAAGAAATAAAGCCAATTTTAGATCAAGTGAGCTGTGGTCCCCTGGCTCAGGTTCTACTGCAGGTGATTCTATAAACAAAGTTTAGTGCCAATGTGAAAGAACAAATATGCTATAAATAGTGCATGACTTCCAAAAGCCCTTGTCTCATTCTAGTCCTTGTTCTAAACCAAACCAGCAGATGGGCTGAGTGTACTTCAAACCCACTCCTTGAAATAAGATGCTGGAAATAAAGAAGAACAGCATGAAGGCAGTAAAACAAAATAGGAAAAGGAGGGAGGGGGCAGCAGGGGCAGGGGGAGAAAGGCTTTAATTTATTGGGGAGAGCACTGTGAATGTAAAAAGAGCAGGAATGGAAGGAAGAAAGGGGACATCACCCTGCCCGATGGCAATTGTCATTAAGTTGCAGCAGGGGTATTAAGTTGCAGCGTGGGTGCAAGTGCACGTGGCCCACCTCCAACCCAAACCTCCTCAGCATCTGATTCTTCCCCGCCTGGAGTGATTTAATGCCCGGGCCCATGCGGTTTATTTACTGCCTTTTGCTCCATTTAATTGAACCCAGGGGCCTTCACACCAGTACGGGTCAGTGAGGAAGCATTTGTTACCTGTGCCAGGCAGCACACCAGAGGCAGGGGAGAGGGAGGGAATCGGCCACTCAAGCACAAAAAGCAACAGTTGGAGTCTGTGCAGGGGGAACGTGCTTCACTGCAGATTCTGATTAGTTTTATGAAGCAGGAGGTTCCTCTAACATCTGGAGGGAGTTTGCAAGGAACTGAGACAACACGGGCCTGATGCAGCAGACTTTGCATATAATGTGTTTTTACACCCAGCCAGAGGTGTTAGGAGAACTTGAGAAAATCCCCAAATTCTCTGGAGCAGATTAAGTGCCCTAAACATGGTTAAGGACACAACTGGTTTAACTATAACCTTTATAGTTGCCGAATGTCCAATAACAACAATTACCATGCATTTAAAATAAAGGACTGGAGAATATTGAGGTATTTACCTACACAACAAATTGGGGATTGCAGCAACTAAACAAGGTGAGACAAATCACTAATAGGTTATTAAAAGTAAGATCTAATGAGACAAAACAAATGGAATCACATGTAATGCAGCATTCCCATGTGCTGGCTGAAAAATCAGTCTTCAGTGACATTGGAAAAGTCTCTGCAGAAATGAAGCAGCAATGATAGAGTGATCGTGGATCTCCAGGAGAGGTCACTGTGTTATGACAACATCTAAAAATTTAAGGTACACACACAGCAGACAGAGCTTGAAAGAAAAAGAGCAGTGGGGCTGGGAGCACGTAACCCAGGAACAGAAACAAGTTGGTCACATATGCCAGGCAGTGAGCAAATAAGAATACAAGTACCAGAGACATATTGAACAGCTGTGGTCAGTGTACAAACATGGAATTCATGCAGAAAGAAAAAAGAAAATAGAAAAAAAGAAAATAGAAAAAATAAAATAGAAAATAGAAAAAAGAAAATAAAAAANAAAAACCAGAAAATAGAAAATAGAAAAAAAAAAAAGAAAATAGAAAAAAGAAAATAGAAAAAGAAAAAAGAAAATAGAAAATAGAAAATAGAAAAAAGAAAATAGAAGAAAAAAAAGGAAACACACAGTATCATTCTGAGTACTGCAGTAAAGAAGAAATGTGCTCTGTGCTGCTGTTTTTATTTTTTCACCCCACAGGAATCCATGCAAACTACTTTGCTACTGTTAATGGCTATATAGGCTCCTGGCAGCTAAATGGACTGCCAGACATTACAGTAGCAATCAGAGACTGAGAAAAGAGGTATTTCAGCAGGCATGGCATACTCAAAAAGCAAAATAGTTAGGTTCTCTTTCAGAAATTATCCGTGAAAATGATTATCTCCATCAAATCAAATGGGGATACTGTTAAAATTGCTGAAATTCTTTCAAAGTTGCAGAAATTACTCACTAAGCTATTCCAGAGAAAATAAATATCCCAGAGGTGTGATATCTGAACAAAAAGTGGCCCAGATTAAACTGTTCTCTTGGGAGAAATTTCATCCTGGGAGAAAAAAAAAAGCCCCAGGTGTCAAACAGACAAAATTTTGTTCAGAAACATAAGAGTGGATGGTCTTTTTCCCTGGAAGCACTGATAAAACTCAAACACACAAGCAAAACAAGAGCAGAAGAAAAAAGCCCATTGCATTTGCCCGTACAACATGAGAGAAAATTAGCCACTTTTTTTCTGTATGTCAGATAAAATAGGTTTCATGGGACTATTACCCAATGTTATACCTGTGAACAGATTATTCTCTTTGTGTTTTATCTTATTCCAAATAATTGTGCCACAAAAACAAAAAAACCCAAAAACCATCAAAAAAACCAAAACACCAACATGGTCCACAGCAGGACTATTTATATTAAAAATGCACTCTAATTCTAGACGACAATACTGAGTGTTTGAGCGTTGTGTGGGCATGACTGAATAAAACCTAAATATTGCAGTATCTTAGCAGGATATCATGCTGAATCAAAACACATACCAGAATTGTGGATAATACCAGTTAAATACTTTGAAAGGATGAAGAATGACATTGGGGTTGCTGGATAAAGGCAGACATCAGAGATTTAAGAAAGCCTAAAATGTACATGGCTTCTGCAAGAATAAACATCTGAGAATTGGATTCTAAACCAGCATTTCAGGTCCAGCAGAGAAAAAATAATATTCTGTTTTGGTAACAGGACAAACACTTATCCCCCAATATCATTCAGTGGTAAAAACTGAGGGGTTTAAATTATAAAAATCAAGTGTGCCTGTGAGCTGCTGCTAGACAGTGGATGAGACTTAGAAGTGGAATGATCTTTGGGAGTGGGACTAGATATCTTTAAGGTTCCTTTTAACTCAAGCCACTCTATGATTCTATAATGCTAAAACTATCACTTTTACTGGTCTCAGACTTGCTTGGGATTGTAAGGACACATAATGCTTCTCGGGCATGTATCCCACATAAAATCTGTTTATACTTTGCTGTCAGGCTGAAAACAAGATGAGGAAGAACACAGCAAAACTCTGAATCATGCCCCCTAAACTGTAAAGCTCTAAACCATAGCATGTGTATGGTTCTATCACCAAACTTTTGGAGAGTTTCAAAAGGAATAAAATCTGCAAAATCAGATTGGTAGCTAGGCAAAGTTGACAGCTTACTAGCACAAACTTATCCAGTCCATCAAGGTCTCAGCTTTAGACTGCAATAGTACAAAGCTGCTATAGTTGAAGAAAGTGAACAACAGGGAATAAAGATAGCTAGTAGGTAATCTGGCCCTGTAGTCATCTGAAAAATAAAAGAAATATAGCTATAGTGCCTTTCTTGTTAGACGTTTTCATAAAAAAACCAAAACTACACACAGAAAAATGCCACTGGAAAAAACATGAAATTGGATGAGGACAAGATGTTTAATAGTGAATGAAGTAGGAATTTCATTTATATCACATGCTTGATTGTAGGGTTAGATGTTTTTTACAGGATGTCACACCAGAGCTGGTTTTACTAAGTGAAATATTTCCACTAAAGGCCATTTTGAACTTTATCAAATGGAAGGGGAGATGATTGTAGAACAGAAGGCTTCAATTGCTTCAGAAAGAAAATCTGAAAGAGGGATCAGGGATTACAGAGAGTTGCCAGGAAATATTTGATAAGCAGCAGACCTAAGGAACTGTTACATGTCCATTTTCAAAATCCCTTTCTTTCCTGCTGTGCAAAACCAAGAGCATTACTTGGCTATGTGTGAACCACAGAATCTGAAACATCTGGAAGGTAGTTAGACAAAAGGAAGGACAAAGAAGGAAACACTTATGTATTCTTGTTCTCTCAAAAAAAGAGGATATTTTTCTGCAATGTGTGTTCCATAAGCACTGGGTATTCCACAGTATGAGGAAAGGGGCTGGAGTCTCTCTAAATGTCTCTGCTGAGGACAGACACAGCTTCAGCAGAGTAAAGGGCCTTGTACATTTCTGGCAACAGAATGAATAAATTAAAGGTGTCATGGAGAAATATGATTGACTTGGATCCACAGGTTTGCAGCAAAGACAAGAGAGGTGAAAAACTGGGAGAAAGCAGGTACCAGGAAATGCCCATTTAAAGCTGTTCTCAATCTGCTTGAAATGGGAAATATCCATGCAATGAAAGTCCACACCAGTCAGAGCTCCTTGGATCATGGGTCTCCACATGCACCCAGCCTGCCCTGGAGCTGGGGTTCCCAGAAGGACACTTGGGCTTTTATGGGATGCATCAGGGTTTTGGATGTGTTCCCATGGTAAAACAGAACAGTTAAAGCTGCCATGAGAGTATTAGGGGGCATCAGGTAAATTACTTTTAAGTGCTTACCTGGGTTTCCTTTTCCCAGACCCCATTCAGGCAGTTCCCTGTTGTGGTAAAAATTAGGTGATTTGTTTCCTCCTCCTTCACCACAGAAAGCATCCTCCTGTGAGAAATTATGAGACCTGACACCCCATTTTTGACCTTTTTGCATCCATCCATTCATTCTGCTAATCAAGGGCGTGGCAGCTCCAAGCAGGTAGTAGTGAGGAGCAAAGGAAATAGGCTTTAAGTGGTGAGGTTTGACCCTTGGGGACTCCTGCAGAGAGAAAACTCACAGGAGAGTTAGTTTCTCCTGCACCACCTTTACTGTGGCTCTGTTACATCAGGACTCTGCTTGTCACTCATTCACCTCTGAGAAAAATCCTGAAGCACAACAGGAGCAATTTGGAGGTCCCCACCAGCACAGCAGGCGAAGCTGACAGATCAGTCAGCACAGAGCAGGAGGAAGGATTAACACTTTGTGAGAGCAATAGGGAAGGATGTTCACCTTGTGCTGAATTGAGAAAGGCATACAAGCTTCTTCAACAGAACCTTTCCTGCTGAGGTGGGAACAAAGATTCAAACAAAAACAAATTATATCCTGCAAACAGTGATTATAAGCTAAGAACAAGGTACAAAAAGAGAGGGACAACAACTTCTGTCTGGACAGAAATCTTTAGCTTCCATGTTTCCGGGTGTGGGCTCAAAGTGGGGTTTCCTCACACCCCATAAAAACTAGACCAGTAGCTCATTTTCAGCATATTTGCACATATTTGCCTTGAGTCTTTTTCTGATGACAGAGTGACAGTAGGGGAACCAGGGAGAGAAATGGTGCCCTGAACACTAGGCTGGGCTACTGCTTGCAAACATCTGTCCTGCTCCACTGCTGAGGTGGAGACCTGGGATAGCTATGTCACCAGCTGCTACTGCCAATTCATGCACCATGTCATTGAACCCTGCTTGGAACAAGTCTAATTGACATGCTGCTTAAAACCAGTGGTAGCAGCAGATCTCCCCCCATTTGCACAGGGCTTTAGGGACAGCAGGAGTGCTCGTCCAACACAGGTGTCTTGTAACTCTCTCAGTAACACAGCTTGGTGCTAGAATGAGGAGCTGTAAGCCCATTGTTCAGAGGCCTTTCCAGCTAGGGGTAACGGGTCAATTATTTGTCCTGCAGCCAGCGGGGAACAGTGGAAGAGATGACAGTAGACCCTCATGTCCCATGAAGTGGCTGTCAGGCTTGACATAAGACAGCTGCCAAGCAAAGGCAGCACTTAAAATACTTGGGCATAAAGGGTGAAAGGACAAGTAGTTTCTACTCAGGCTATAGAACATTATTTTTTATTTGATTTTGGCTGCAGCCACCTTGTTGAAGTGCTCTTATGTCAGCTCAAAGAAAAAAAATCAACAGATCTTCATATTGAATCAGGGTCTCTGGGTATTTACAGCAAGGAGTTGTAGAAAGCTTAAAAAACAAGAACTTGTATGCTTTATATTCCTAAGGTTTAAAATAAAGCAATAAACCCCCCAAACCTCTCTGACAAGACATCTTCAGTTGAACACGCTACTACTTTGTAAACATTGTAGACTGAAAAATACATAAACTAGAATTGGGGGGACATAGGATTTTCCTTTTTTTTAAAATACTTCACTTAAGCTGTGTTACAATGATGTTTTCTGTATTTTAAGAAGCCCATGAAGAGACTCAGATGCTGTCTACACAATATTGTATAACCATGAGAGCAGGACGAAGAAATAGAGAATACATTCTCAGCTTTTCTTAATCAGAAGCATCTTGAACAAGTGGCATGACCACTGAAGGAACCAAAACCACACAGGGGATCTCTCTTGTAGTTGCTTACGCAATAAACAAACAGAAGAACCAGTCTTTGAGTCCAATATTCTTGCTTCCTCAAGCCTTTCCCCATGTCATTAGCCAAGGCAATTCAGTAGGAAAGAAGCCCATAGGATTAAGTGCTCATCAGTAAATACAGGAATCAGTTTGCACTGGTTTTGGTGGAGGCTTGGAGATTAAACACTGATAGACCAGACCCACACATAGCACATGGCATCTGGATGTGATGCACTGCCATGATGACAAACTTCTATCAAAGACAGTTCAGTGGATCAGCCAAAACAGAATTTCAGTGTAGCACTGAAAACCACATTGGTTATTTTCCTGACATCATATCTCAGAATCAAGTGAGTGCTTTAGATGTGATGAAAATTTGCAAGAATAGTTCAAACATTCTTTAGAATTTCAGGGAACATTCTTTATTCCCTGCTCCACTAAATGGTTGGTGCTTTCCTCCAAAATATCCAAAGGCTTTCTTCCAGCCTATGCAAAGGGTTACATCTGAACAGTTACGTAAATGGAACTGGAAAAACTTAAACTTGGGCAAAATTAAATATGTATCTGTCAATTTGTTTATTGTGATACTTCATAGATGTTAACACCAGAGGACTATTACTGCTGAATCTGATGTAATGCAAATCACATCCTCACTCAAAGATTTGTTTCCTTACTTATGTAATATCCTCTAATGAAATGGGTGAAAAACTCTCATTTCCATGACCTAGAGAAGGCTTTCATGAAGGAATTGCCCAGCAGCCTGGGACTGGTCTGGAAAGCAACTTTTAAATTCTTAATTTGAAGTATCCAATCCATTACAAATTTAGATTTTTGAAAGCTTGATTGATAAGCTGATTAATTATACTAAAGGTTGAGAAGCTTTATGTTTTATTCAAATCTGCATTTTTCTAACCTCAGTTTCCAGATGCCACCATCAGCTAGATTAAAGGGTCTCCAAATGACATACAACTCTGCCTTTTGTAGACTTCTACTGATGATGACTTATTTACCCTTAAATAGGTCCCTTTATGGGCTAAAAAAAGTAAGCGCTTTAAATCTCTCATTTTAAGGCATGTTTTCCAGAATTCTTTCTTTCTGTTTTTCATACCTTCTTCAATACTCCAACATTATTTTGTGAACCAACACCAAAATCAAGCATAGCACCTAAGAAGTAACCTTTAGAGTAACCTACACAGAGCTTTCATCACCATCTCAGAAAAAAATCATTTGAACTGCTTCTGTTTTTCTTATTGACTCCTTGTATTTACTCCCCTTGAATGATCAGTGTCAGTATTAATTTTAAATCACAAACTTAGTCACTCAGAGGATTCAGGATGTGATGTCTCTTAAAATGTTTACTAGAAGAAAACACCTTAATCTAAACTTGATTTAACATTAAGTGTTGGTCAGTAATCTTACAAAAAAGAAAGAAAGGATGTTACAATTAATCCTAAAAGTGAAGGGAGCTAATAATAACATGAAGATTACACAAACATATATTGAACATAGACATTCTTACATTGCAATTCATAGATTTTTGAAAACTTGTTCCCATTTAAAAATGATTTGATTCTGCTTTAGACATGCATGGATGTACAGCTTAGAATAATACAGGAAATTGTTTTGTCAAAAGTGTGAATAAGCCTTTTTGCAAATAAGAAACATATACAGAAATGGTTGAATGCAGTCACACGTGTGCAATACAAATCCAAGAAACAGGCAGACACAAATGTGAAGATTTATGTGATTACACGTTGCATAGTCTCTGCTACACTCAAATGATATTTGCACTGACATAAAGAAACTCAAAAACATATAATACCATGAAACAGTAAATTTTCCAGAATAAAAAGGAGAAAATAAAACAGTAACCAAGAAAAAACTTCTCACTTCAGAATGCCTTATTTCTTTTTCCTCCAAGAATAAAAAAATCCTTTTACAGACTCATGGCAGCTCTCTCCAGGCAGGTTACAGGGTGCTTATTTATAATGTTCATGTAAGGCAATCTGTCCAGTCAAATATATTTAAAAAAAAAAAAAGCGGCATATATAAATCTTCTTTACACTTATTAAAATCTGCAATCATTCCCTTAAGTGATGTGTTTCTTTAATTAGGAAGTTTGAGAGAAACTTTTATAGGCAAATCTGGCTGATTTCTTTTTTGTCAATTAAACTAATTCAGGAAAAAACTCTTTTAGGAACCATCCTGATAGTTAAAGAACAATCATTTGGAAGAGGTATATACTGAGATACACTCACTGTGTCTGACTTACAGTCTCAGCTCAAAAAGCACCACTGAGATCAGCCAGGAAAGTACATGTGAACATACAGGCAAAGCAGAATAATTCTGTTTAAAATAATAAATTCTAGTAAACCTGGAGAGAAAACAAAGATGTCATGTCAGTCTGCAAGTGAACTTCCAGTGAATCATTAGATGGTACTAATTTGTTGAAGTCAGGAGTCAATGAAGAGGGTGAAGTCATGGCAGAATTGTGCTCCAATGGTTACATCATTGATTATTTCATTCTAATGTCCATGAACCAAAACTATCAGGCTGTCCCAGTATTCATGCAGGACTCTATGGAGTAATCAATAGCCAGTGCCAAGGATGCCACTGGCCTTGAGATCTGTTCTTTGCTAACTTTTACCTGTCACTCATAATTTCCTACATATTTTTTCCAAACAGTGACAGGAATATAAGGATGAGAGGAATTTAAATCCCCTAAAAGTAGTCTGTTGAACAAACCAGAAAAAAGGATTCAGCTTCTAATAGATAACAGTTCCTTAGATATGCTTCCATCTCAAAATACCATTTGTACAGAGAACAAACGTGCTGATGATGTGGTAAGCCATTTGGCTCAAAAGAGGAAATTACTTTCAAGTCCAAAATATTGAATCACTTGGATATGATTTTCATACTGAAAAAAGATTTTTTTGCTGCAATTAGCACTAAAGAAAACAGTTTTAGAAAGGTCTGTCCTTGCCAGTTTATGTAAACAGCTGTGCCAGGTCACCCTCTGAGGGTGAGGAGGGCACTTTGGGGTAGGAAAGAGGAGAAGGCACACACCAGTATGAAGTTACCAATTGCAAGGATGGCCTTCGTCCAACTCCATTATGTGAGCCCAGGAGCCCTGATGTTAAGGATTAGTTCTGCTTTGTATGACCTTCTGAGTTTCTAATATCACATCTGACAAAAATCACAAGACATTACTAGATCTCTCAGCTCTAACTGGTATTCATCTACATGAAAGTTTCTGGTACACGTCAGTTAAGACAAAGTCCCACATAGAAACTGGTTGTGAACACGAGATGTTCCCACTTACAGTGAAATGTCAATGTTTACAGTGAAACACCTACACTTTTCAGGAACTGCATGGGCCAGGATTTCTTACACTTACTGGAGTGTACCTCAAACTACAGCTAATCTATGGGAATATTGTCCCTCTATGACAATACTCTATCCATTGCAACATCTCTAAAGTAACAGAGAGGCAGGGGGTTGTTTTATTTCTTTTCTCTGACTTATCATATTGCCGGTAGCAAGTTAACTTCTTTCTCTTGAAATAGCATTCACAAAGTTTTTATGAAATAAGCTGTATGAAGTATGCTCTTTCATTGTGGGGAAAAATTCTTTTAAGCTTGTCACATTGTCATATGATAGCACAGATGTCCTACAGCCATTACTTTGTACAAATCATCAGAGCAATGCTAAGCTTCTTAGAAGCTTTTCTATAGGTGCATGCTACCTATATGTAAAAAAAAAAGCAAAAAACCCCAACCTAATTCTAGGATGGCTGATAACTCATTTGTTCGATTTATAGACTAAAAGAGGAATGTCCACAACTGCACATTGGCCACTGTTATGTTATTAAATATTTTTTCTGGTCATTCTGAGCTAATCTGCTGACACACTGCCAGGAAAACAACATGCTATGCTCCCGGATTGCTCGGGGTTAGGATAACTGATGACATCAGATGGATTTGTAGCAAACTTGAGTTTGAAATTCTGTGATGCATGAGCGATTCTTAGCGAAATTATCAGGCCTCTCAGATCAATGCAAAGGACACAAATTAAACAAGTCCTTAGGTCATGGGGGTGACAAGAAGGTAGCCTAAAAAATGGCAGGGAGATTTGACAGAGTAGCAGGAGGATGTGTTGTTGGCAGCCAGTACTGCTTCTCACATATTTGACTGCATGGCACTTCTTGTGTGGTGGATTCCAGTGGATGTGATTATCTTCATCACCACAGGAGAATGACATTGTTAACTGACTGTTACCAGAGGCAGTGTGTGTCCATGAACTCCTGCCTTCCCAGGAAGCCCCCTTTTCCATAATGTGTTCAGAGAACCAGCAGCAGTCAGTCTTCCATTCTGTCATGTGGAAAGTGTTGGCAGAGAGTGCCCTGATGAATTACAAACTCTAAATTGCTCATGACGTGAAACAGCTCATGATTAAAAATTGTAAGGGGTTGCTCAGATTTAGGGACAATACTGGCTATTGGTTGAAAAAATATTTTTTTTGTGCTAGTTGTGATGCACAGAATAAGTAAAAGAGAATCTTCTATGAGCACAATGGAGAAAGCACAAACCACTTATCAGAAACTCAGATAACAACAAAGTTATCAATCCTTGCCCACACCTTGAGGTAGACTCCTGCTTTTACTAGTGCAGTGCTTCCTTGCATACCCACACCTGCTTTCCCCTTTTCAACAACATTCTACTGCCTGACCTGGAAGACTATGAAATCTGTTGTCCACCTTCCACCATCTATAAGAAGGGAGGCCCAAGCAGCTGTACATCCTTAATAACCTCACCCTGATTCAGTCCCTAAGCACCCTTTTTTTGTGCACTGAATGAAGCAAAAAAAAAGCAAATTCACCATTAAGTTAACAAAGTTAACATTGCGACACACTTCCAAAAAAGATTGAGTTAAGCTTGGGCAGGCAACTTTAATCCCATGATTTCTTAACTTCTGTATACATAACTCCTTAGAATTTTTATTCTTCTAATATTTTTAAGCAATTAGGCCTAGAGAGGCATATCAAGTATGAACTTCTACAAAACAGGTAGTCATGTGGCCCCTTCTCCTGCCAGCATTAACCAGCAGCAGAAGGGGAGAGATGTGCTCCCTGCCTGCAGCTCCAACTGTACACTCTGAATAACCCGCTCAAGTGACACAGCTCCTGAACCTCTGCCCCTCTCAGCCCAGCCTGAATCAGGCTTGCATGTGGCTATATGTCTGAAAACCCACTCAGTAATAAAATTGTGTCTATTGTGCCTCCTGCACACATTTGCAGGATTACTTTTCAGGTAGTCCCATTCAAGTCTCAGTATTTCTCTGTACTTTATAAGAAAGGCAAGCATAGGCTCAGCCTGCCTATCATACATGTGTAAATACTGGCTAGTGCTTGCACTCAGAGCACAAGGATGCAACCTGTGTGCATCCATCACATCCTGACTTACATTCAGGGCTATAAAATGCTACTTGAAAAAATTCTCTGCTTTTTGAAGGATAGGCTTTAGTTTAGAGAGACAGACAGAGCCCTAGGGGTGTGTTCTGGGCATTTCCTGCTGGACTATGCAGCTGTAAAGATCAGTCACATTATAAGCCTAACCAACTTGACAGAACCCCTTTAACTAAATCTGCAAATGAGGGAAGCCCCTGGTGGGAAGGAAGGGCCACTGTGGCTTAATTAAGTGTTAATGAAAAGCCTGGGCCTTTCCAATACCAGCACAAAACAACCTTAAGTAACACAACCAGTTGAGGATCACTCTTGGAAAAAAAAGTAGGCTTGAAGCCACCTTTGCAGAAATTATACTTCTCTTCCTTTCAGTGACTCTGGTGTGCCCAAAAAGCCTCCAAAATATGAGATGTAAGGTACAATTTTAGCTGACTGTTGCAAATTATGCTCTTATCCTACCCTGCTGTTCCCCTCTCCCCACATCAATGTACTAGCCATGCTGACAGAGTTTTCAAACTTAGAAATTATCATCTCCTGAAAAATACATTGTAAAGTGCAGAAGTTGCTTGAAGTTTACCATCCGAATCCCTTTTAACATTGCCTTGAGGGATGGCCTCAATTCAGCCAGTTAATTTCTAGATACCAAGCAATGGTTAGATGTGGTGAGGTCCTCAGTTACAAAGGTTATGCCTACCAGTCTCAGGTACTGACCTGCTGAGAGACTGAGAGACCACTTTCTCTGTCTTTCCATAGTAGTCAAGTAACCAGCAGCACTCACTGATCGACTGTGGCAAAAGAAATGCGGAAGGAAAATAAATCAGTGAAGATATTAACTTCTATGCTGCTGACAAAGGTTCACTACAGGCATAAGATGAACATGTCCATGGATGTTCAGCCACCAGCAGTAATTTTCCCCTGAGCTAGCTCTTCATTAATATTCTCCAAATTTTCCACACTTTGCAACAATCATGAGAGTAGAAGTGGGAAAGTCCATTGTTTTAATAGGCTGTTAGACTATTATGGAAGGCATACTCCTTTTGCTATATTCAGCAACTCTGTACTGCTTTTAAATGCATCACTGTTTCAAATGACTCAAGAACTGGCTTTCACCATCTCTTGTAGATGGAGTTCCACAGCTAATAAATGTCACTGAAGATATTTTTTTCCCCTTAGTAGACCACCTATGTTTAGGTTTCTTCATTCTTATCTCATTAGTCAAATCGTAATACTTTACCCTCTTTGGTGTTTGATGCTGGAATTACATCTGGATCGCTCACATAGATTTATAGTCTAGAAGGGAACTCTGTGATGATTTAGTTTGACTTCTGTATAACATAGAAAAAAAATGTCAAGGAATTGCTCCATCTCAGCCATTAATTTCTGGCAGAATCAAAGCATAACTTTAAAAAAGACAATGAGTCCCCATTAAGAGACTTCAAGTGGCAAAGAATTTATGATGTCCCTGGGTAAAGTGCTACAACAGGTCATTATTCTTATGGTTACAATTTTAATTCTGAGTTTTACTGACCTGAACGCTGAGTCACCAACACTTGCTAAAACTTTTGCCATTAAAGAATTCTCTATTTTCAACTCTGCTTGAGTAACACGTTAGTTTTCATTTAGCTTATACCAATTGTGAGTTTCATGCTGTCTGACTATGGTTGCAGCCATCAGAGAAACAGAGCTCCCCAGATTACTCAGAACTTCCCAGCAAATGTCACTCATGAGTGACAGGGATCTTCTCCTCATATCTTAAGAGATCAGCTTTTGTGCCCGCTGTCTTTCCAGCCTCCCGTCTTTCCATCAAAATGGCCAAAAGAAAGAAAATTAATTTTGAATGAGTAATCATTACCAATTTTTCTATTCTACCTTTGTGACACTTTTCATTCAGCAGATCCAAATTATCTGTCCTAAGAAGAACGATTAGATGCAGAGTTCATTTTCATGAAGACAGGAAGCTGGAAAGGAAGGGTCTGATGAATTTATGCACCAGTTCAGACAGGAGGAGAGGGCAACCCTTTCCCCGGGAACACTATTTTTACTAAGTTAAACTGTTTTTATAGAAACGTACATATGCCTTTTTCAGACTAACACAAACTCTGAGTAAATAGGATCCTGGCTTTTAAGGATTCCTCCCAAAAGCTTTTCACATGCAGAACAGAAGGGAATTTATCTTAAGCACCCAAAAACTTTGACAATAGAATTAATAATAATCTTTCACTGTGGTTTACACATTTGGCCTTGTTTGACATACATTTCTGTACCAGCATAAACTGAGGCTTGACTTAATTTTTACCTTTGAATTATTGCCTCAGCTGTTGATACAGTCACATTTCATGCTTATCTGGGTATAGATTATCCTCCCCTAGTAAAGAACTAAGTTACACCAGTTGAAAGAGGTGTGGATTCAGTCACCACAGATGACTCCCCGAAGCACCACCTGCAGTCTGTGCTGGCCTGGATCACACTGTGCATTAATGGCCTTCCAGTGCCAGAGTCACCTCCTCCACCCATCCTGTCCGACTGTTAGCATGCTATCTTCCACAAGATAGGATGGATACGAGTGAGGGATTGGATGCAACATTTAATTAAAGCAACAGGACGATCATCCCTAAGTAAGCGACTTGCATAATAAATCCACTGTTCACAAAGGGAACTGGTCAAAGTATAGACATTGCTTGTAGCTCACCTCCTAGGCTGATTCAACCTCCATTTTAAAGTCAGGGGAACATCAATGCAAAATCACAGAATTCTGACCAGAAAGCAATGAGGCCATTCTGAGCCCCTCCACCTCCTACAGACAGTTTTGTTAGATTTCATTGAATGGCCCTGCTGCCCTTTGGTACTGGTTTGACTAAGATGTACCAGCCAAGAAAGGTCTAGTAAAAAAGATTACTTGCAAAAGAAACAAAAGGTTTTCTGATATTACAGTAGTATGATATCTGACTAAAACTGAGATTAAACAATGAGCACAACCCAGTTTTCCATTTCTAACTGAGCAAGAGAGGGAAAATGCTCCAGTATGGGTCAAAAGGACCACTTCCTGTAGTGCAACACTTCCAGAATCAGGTAGTATCAGGAGCTGTGTACAGCACACTGCCAGCTACTGACTGCAGCATCTTCCATCTCCCGTGGGCATGAGACAAAATCCAAACAGGGAGACATCTCATTTCCACAGAGATAAGAATTAATGAGTCAGCATTCCATGATGGTACATATCAGACAACAGAAATAACATATAAGACCGACAGAAAATCTCATCTGGTAGCTGGGCTGACTAAAATAAAACTCAGATTCTTTGCTGCAAGGTGATGCCTACTCCATGCTGTTTCAGGATTTCTGCAGGTCTTAAAGAGCTATTTAAGTGAAATAAAAATAAATTTTCATAAATAAATAGTTTATTGACAAAACTTGCCAAGGCTGCATCTCCCCAAACCTCAGGGGAAGAATTGGCTGTACTGAATCAGCTACACTGAGAAAGGTCCCTCTCTTCATGCCTTCAACACCTACAAATCTTCCAGGGTTCCCTGGGCTGCCCACAAGCTGACAGTATTTCTGCAATTAAAATTTACTGGCTTGCAGTCAATTTTACAAAAGGAAAGTGGAGGATTTCTTTATAGCTTATAGGAAAGAAGACTGGCTTAGAGGTTTGGGGAAAGATACAACAGTAGATCCAGAGCAGAAGGAGTGTAGCAGAAGAGACATTAGGTGGATTTGCAAAAAAGATGTCCTGTGTTGCCCTCCCTGCCTAGAATTAGTTGAGCTTTGGCAGGTGACAAAAATACAAGTGTTTCCACCCAACAAGAAAAGGATTTTTTAACCTTTTTTTTTTTTTTTTTTTTTTTGTTTTAAA
>VXBB01009345.1:306557-320964 GCA_013399915.1 Illadopsis cleaveri
TTTTTTGGTGTTAAACACCTTGTTAATTTTTCAGCGATTAACAGCCGTTTAGCACATGGAGAGTGTAGTGGGCAACTTATGTAGACAAATGAATTAAGGCTAAGAATGCACACTAAGATGAAAATCAAAGCTGTCTGTTTTATTGGAAAGGCATCTGCAAATGAGAAGGGAGGAAATTGGTATCTCATTAAAAATGGGAAAGAGAGCAACAGCAAGAGGCAGGGGGGAACAGAAATCTTGTTAAAATAACAGGACAGTCTGTCCTAATTATATGTTTCCAATTGCTAACAAGAGGATATTTGTTAGAGGTTTGGAGTGTTTTTCATCCAACCAAAACAAACAATTATTAATGGCATTATTCTGTCTCCCCGGTGCAGTAGCAGTGATGGAATCTTTTGCAAAATAAACACCTCAGGGCTGAAGATCAGCAAAGTTAATGCAAGCAAAAAAAGGTCAATTACTTTTTCTCCTAATGACTGGTTGGAGTTTTGAGGCCTGACCTCTACCTCACTGCACGTGAAGTGGCAGGTGGAGTTTAAAATGAGGCAGCTCAGCTTAGTAATGAACAAGTCCACAGGGCAGCAGAGGCACCCCTGTTCTGAACTACAAAGCTAAGAGCTCCTTTCAGCCTCACCAGGTGCCTGTCTCTGTGCTGGAAAGCAGTGAGACTCATCACTCACCTCGGAACTCAAAGATAAGGTCTAGCAACCGGTGACATTTCATCCCAGTTCTTCCACTGGCTGATTCAATTGCTTTGCAAATGTAGCCTTGCCTCCACTTGCTTCTGTGTAGGCTGAAAGTAAAAACACTTTCCTCTGTCGTTTCAAGACCACAGTAGAAATGAGATGGAAATACAAAGTTCTACCACTCTGCAGGAGGAAGCCTAGAGTCTGCTATCACTACGGAACAAACTGCAGCTGAGCTTGGCTAAAATGGCCCAGGATTTATCCCTCAAACAGCCATGGTCTGGTTTGTGAAACCCATTACAGGTTGTAACAGGGTTGAGTTGCATCACAGTGTTCAGAGAAATTCTGTACATCTGTTGTGGAAACCACGGAATGCACTGGCCAAAGTGGACAAGTCTGTCTTGCCCATGCAAATGCAGTGTGGACCTGAGCCAGACAACCTTCTTTCCGAATTCCTTTCTTCTCTTCTCCACTTTTTTTCTTTTTCACAAGTGATTCCTCTGATAATCCTGCATGCTGGTATTACCAGCAACACACAAGTGTGTCTAAAACCTTGACGACAGTAATTAATGTATTCCATCAGCACCCATGTCTCACAGCCAGCTGTTTTGTTGTGAAATCTGCCAAGCCCTAGAGGCTGGAGACTGTGCCCCCTGCTTTCACTCCATACAAAGTCTGGTGTGACTTTCACTTAACGATTAGTGGCTTTATTCAATCCATCAGCACAGGGCAGGGGTTACACTGCTCTCAGGGACATCCAGCAAAACCTGATCTGATAGAAAGCATTCTGCTCAAGGAGAAGCGCCTATCAGAAGAGTAGCTGCAGGTGGAGAAATGAGACAGGAAGGAGGGGAGGCCTTTTAGGGAGAGAAATGCCACTTCTGTTCTGCTTAGTTATCAGGGCATACAATAGGATGCCTGAGGAAGAAAAATCTTGGCTGTCAGAGTAGGCAGATAAGATAGGAGCTATTCTTGCAGGGACCATCAGATTGTGCATCTGGCATTCTTGTCTTATCCTGTTCCAAGCTTTAAAAATATAAGAAACCTTCTAAGAAACTGTTTTGTACTGTCAAGCCCCCATAATTTCCCTGTATGGAAAACTCCATTGTTTATGGCACGCAAAATAGGAAGAGACTGTTTTTATATAACACACATATTGCCAAGCTGCAAGTAGAAAAGGAGCTTCTGATTATCTAGAGAACAAGCCACTTGTTTATCCAAAACATAGAGGAAGTAGAAATGGAAAACCTTCTTTGTACTTATTGATTAATAAGATTATGAATCACTAAGATTACTCCTGTCCTTCTCTGATTCACAGCAAGAATGTGCATGCAAATGAGTTTTCCATTACTATTGTCTCAGTAAAGGCAAAGGAAACTCAGGTGAAATGACAGGACTTGAATTTTGCCCTTAAAACAGGTAGGTTTATTCCCTTTCTCAAAGCAGTAGTATCAAGGCAGCAATATCAAAGCATTCTCCACCAGTAGTTTCAAACGTGGCAGACAAGAATGTTCCATAAAGTCCTTGTTTGCTTGTACTCATTACCTGGCCAAATCTACCTGGAGGTTCTCAGTCTGTGTTGGGTGCCTTAGGAGTCCTTCAGAGCTACCACTTATTCCCTTCCCAAGCTGCACTGCAGGCTGCAGTTGTCATTCCTTATTCCTGCACTCCATGTCTTTCGTCTGCAGTACCCTTCTCTAGCTAAACTCTTGCACCTTTGTCCTTCTCTTTTTCAACAGTCAGTCTGTGTGCTTTATTTCCACCTTCAAAGCTCTGCTCTTAATTGTGTCATTCATGGACCAGAAAGGATTCTGTTTGATAAACTCTGACTTATAGGGTGGATGAAGAAGCTGTCCATCCTTCCACTAGAGCTGTCTGTCACTGTATGTAGAATTTGCAACACCTGGAGTGGTTGGCACTACTCAGCCTCCCAGCTCAGGGCAGCACCATGCTGTCAAATGTTGCCAACAGCAAATGCTTTCTACCCTCATGAGTTTATGTGTTTTCCTATCCTGTTGTCTTCTTTGAAATATCCTGGGCTGTCTATTTTTAGGAGTTTTGCTTTTTATCTCCGTGGTGGTTTTTGTTTTTCCTTAAATTTCCAAGACTCTTTTACCAGACCTTGCATCTTCTTATTCTCTTTTACATAACACATGGCAAAGTTAAATTACTTTCATAAAGTCATGGCAGGGGAAAGGGAAAGCAATCACTTTACAATTTCTAGAAGAAAACCAAGCTTGACACTTCACTGGAAAACAATCAGCAATGCTACAATGTGCATGTGAAATATTTTTCATGGACTTTCCAAAGTTTGCCAGACTTGAATCCCAAGACATGGGCCATGTTGACCAAAGAGGGTGCACCTCATTTGATGCATAACCCTTTTGCAGAAAAAGCACAAATCAGTCTTTACCAATCATCACTCTAGGTGGCAAATATCTTCAGTAACTAGGTGTGGTATTCAAGTATAGGTAAAGACTCCCTCCTGTGGAGCTAATGAACTCTGCAAAACCCTATCAGAATTTGAGACTGCTCTGCAGTGGAAGTGGAAACTATTAAACAACATTTGGGACAGCCATTAGCTTTGAAGACAAATCCCTAAAAAGATGCAGGCAGACAGTTTGAGTCAGTGGTGCTTCACTCTAACTCTGCTAGCCTGAAAAAAAAGATTCAGCTGTTGCCACATCAGTGGGAAGCTACAGCAAGGTGGCTGTGCATCACTAAACCATTTCCAAGACAAATAATGATGGCTGTGATGTTGTCACCACATGCCTGATCTCACATTCTTTGCACTTTTGATGTCATGAGAGGTGTGGAGCCACAGGCAGCTGGGGGCATTGGTGGCTTGTAGGGGAACTTCTGCCTCGTGTTCATGCTTACAACAACTGCTTGGACATTCACAAATACTGTCTCATTTAACAGATATGAAGAGCAAAGAGAGCACTGATGAAAGACTCTGTGGATGAAAACTGGGGTCTGGATGAAGTCTGAGCTTCAGAGACAGCTCAGGTTTTCCCACTTAAAAGATTCTCAGGTATCTCAATGAGTGTGCAGATCCTGCTCCAGCACAGCCCACACAGCTCAGTGCCCACCACACACCAAAGCCCTCCCTCTTGCACTGCCAAGAGACTCGTGCTGTCCCCATGGCAAGAAGCCCAGATGACCTTGGTAAGTTTTTGAGAAGAAACGTGGAATGGCCACAAAGAACAGGATAGTGGCTGAGGGGAGAAGCTTTTGAAATAGCCAGGCTGGAAGTAAGGCAGGATATGGCTGTGGGAAGCCCCAAGGGGTGCTCAGCTGAGGAGAGTTCACGACCTGTAGCACGTACATTTCAGCAGCCCCAAGGAACCATCTTGTTTAAATCCTTCCTGATCCACAGCTGACCATTGAGGGTCTCCAGAGGCAAAGAAGACCTCTGTGCATTACTTTTCTCCCAGAAGACTTGCAGTGAGCTCTACCATACACTTTCCACCCTGCTGCCAAAAATAATGTAAACAAGGTCTTTCTGTTTAGTCTGTGGCCAAAGAAATCCCTATTTTGAACAACTCTGGCTGTGATGATCAGGACTGTTTGAAGACATTTTTTTTTTTCACTGGTGCTGCACCTAATGGCTGGTAGATGATGTGTTCTCCTGTATTTGTGCACAACTTCACTTCTATAGGTCAGACTCCTGAGCACAGCTTGGAGGATTCCAATGCTACATTTAAGGGAGTCTGAGCTGGAAAGCAAAATGTGCTGGGTACACTAACAGCCCTGCAGCAGTGTAGATGCCTCTTGTAGACAATGTGTGCAGCTCTGTGAAAAGAGAAGGATGCTTTTACTGCTTTATTCAGCTACCTCCTTTATATAGACAATTATGAACAATCGAGGGACAGAAGAAGATCCAGTTGGTAGAAGGCTAAGTTTTAAAACATGATAATTGCTTTTGCTGCAGAGAATTGTTTTAGTGTGATTTAGGATTAACTTCATATTTCAAAGTGCTTTTATTTTATTGTAATTTTTTTATAGTATTTCTTGATTAAAAAGCATCTAAACACATCATGTGACGGGAAACTTTTTTCGCCAGCATAACCAAGAAACATACAATGAGATTGTGGTCAAACTTTCTAAAACATTTTACCTCCACAGCTAAGACCACGCACTGAAATGGGAGATTATAATAAAAGTCCAGACATAACCTTGATGATAGCTTCTGTTGTTTTGAAAGCTATAATATAGGGTAACTACTTGTACCAGCCCAGCAAATGGAGGATTTCTTTTGTCCCTGACATATACCAAAGATTTCTTTGGGCTAGGAAAACATCTTTGAGTTCCTTAACTGAATCACCAAAAGAAAAGGAAGGAAAGAGGAACAAAATTACAAGAGAAAAAGACTTACTGACTCCCATCTAGTTCAATGAGCTCCCAAAATAGCAAGAAAATTCTGCCAAACCTCTAATGCCACAAGGTTCATTCATTCCCTGATCTGATCTGAACTGATCTGGTGCTTTTCATTCCACACTGGGATAGAAAATTTCACCAACCCCTCCTGGAGCTGCACAAATTGTTGTGCATTGTCTGCTCTTTCTCTGCTGGGAACACCTCTGGTTATAGAAAACTAAGAGCAACAAAGAACAGTTTGGGAAGGGAAAGAAAGAGAAAAGAATGGTTATGTGGGAAAGATCAAGGACATGAGAAGCTGAAGAGATACATACAAATGAGAAGAAAAATACACAGGAAGGAGAAGTGGGGAAGGTGATGAGAGGAATAGAGATGGCCATCAGAATGAAAAGGAGACTATGAAGAGGTATTTTATTTTCCCATCCATCTGTTAGAAGCAGAGAAAGCCATACAACAGAACTCCTCATTTCATTGTACATTCGGTGGAATTCTCCCATCTGGTTTGACATACCAGCTGAATCTACAATCCACCCTGAAGCCTCTACAAATATGTCAATCAAAATGACCTGCTGGGAAAGCTGTGAGAAGGCACTCTTTTGTGTTATCCTCACATGCATGTTAGACCCACACAGAAACTCTGCTGTATCTTAGTTTCAATCACAGGACGTTGGAAAGCTCCTGCAGATGTTATTTTTGCCATGCAAGTAAAGGAATATTGTGATGTGACTAAAGCATGAAAGATGAGGAAAAGCCATGAAATGGAGTCTGGTGTGTGAGCTAGCAGAGGAGGATCAGTCACACATGGGAGGCTCTGACACAGGAAGCTCAGCACTCTTTTACATGACTCATCCTGGAACCACAGAGACAACCAGCTTTGCAAATATTGCTAGAGAGCCAGTGATGAAATTGCTGCAGTCAACTCAGATGTTCCTATAAAGAAGCCCTTCAAGAAACTCCTGAGGCATCAGTGATGGCCAAAGAAAACTTCCCCATTACACCACAGAGCAATTTAAACAAGGTTCACCCTCCAGCTGCAGGAACTATCTCAGTGTTACGATCTTTCTTTTGTGCGTTTCAGATGTTCTTGGGCCCACAAAGTCAGTTCTCTGATTCAGTAACAGGTCTAAATCCTTCACCTCACAGGAAGTTTGAGGAATGGCTTCACAGTATTGCCATCTAAGTTTAAATTTAGTTAAATTCTGAGGAAGCTCCCAGACTATGAGGCCTGCTTGGTCTGTCATTGCCAAGCTGGGCTTTATCCAGATGCTCACAGTTACATTTGCCTGTCCTAGAGCTGTCTCTTGACAGAGTCTGTTCACAGTGTGTGCAAAAGGTAAATGATAGTTGTTCGTGTTTGCACATTACTATTCAAATGACAAATACCTGGTCTCCCAGCTGGTACTGCAGATACCATGAAACTTTAGGCTATAGAAAAGTAATTTGAGGAGTTTGTCCAGTAAAATATCAGATTTTTTTTCTCACCTCATGACCAAACTTTCAAAGGAGAGCCTGAATAAAAACCCTCTGTTTTCTTAAGATCATTTCATGCTGCTAGCTTTTCATCTTCATATGTTTCCTCCATATTTCTACTCTGATCAGATATAGTGGAAGAGAGTCCTATTTTATTTTTTTCAAGCAAATAATGCAATTAATTGTAATCCCATGCTATGAGTTTGACCTCAAGTGAGAAATTCTGGTATTTCTGTGAAAAGGACAAAGTCAGTATTTTCACATTTCTTGTGTACACAGTTACACAAGTGAAATCAGAATTATCTTGTGAGCATGCTGAGAAGGGAGGGCTGCAGTGGGACACCCATTATTTATGATGTACATAGAGTGGTAGGGTGGGGACTAACAAGCATATGACTAATATATGATGATAGAGAGGCATTATTTGCTACTTCTATAGCCAGGTGAATTCTGGAACATCATTTTCTTTACATTCTTTACACTGAGTTAGAGAAAAGCATAAATGCCCCATGGCCTCGCTCCCACCTCCTGATTCTGAAAATTGGATGTTGCTGCCTCCTCATTGGTATTGTGATTCTGATACCTGGCCTTCTGCAAAAACAAACTGGCATATAGTTCCATTTAGGGCTCTTCTGTGATGAAAGGCACATTATTTCAGAATAACCAAAACCTTGGCAGAGTATGCCTTAGGAAATATTGCTACTATTTCCTTCTGACAGGTAGTCACAGCTTAAATGAATGTGTCTGGGTTGAAAACTGATGCAGCAATGACCATTCGTATATGACCCCTGATGGAACTCTTGGATGCTTCACTGATTAATTCATTTCAGCTTTAACCACTGGCACTGCTGAAGTTAGTTAAGTTTTCAACTGGCCTGCAATTGGATCTTAATCATTCATCTCAAAGGTATGGGGAGACAATTTGAGCCAACCTGATGATTCACTGTCATGCTGAGCAGGTCACACTCGTCCAGAAGGGTTGCGTAAGGGTAGGGGGAGGGAGGGAGTTCTCCAGAATGATGCTAAACTGATCTGTACTGATCTCAATCAAGCCTCTGTCCAGCAGTAAATCAGATCCTGTGACACAAATAATTGAAATAGAAATCTAGTGTCTTTGTGAGCTGAAGACTGTTCCTTTCTTTAAATGGCAGACTGATAAATTGATGCCTCATGTAAACTGAAGTGGAAATAGTTTTAGTAAGGCCTACTGTATCAAACAGATTTTCTGTTCATAGTGAGAACATTGAAAGCACCACTGGAATTGATTTTGTTGTCAGGTTCTGATAACAGGACTGCCTTCTTTCTCATGCATCTTCTGAGAAAACCAAGAGCCTCTGTTTTAGAAGAAATAAAGAAGAAATTGAAAAAAGTTCACTGGGATCAGTTTGTGCTTCCTGTATTTATACAGGAGGTTTGAGCATTGGTTAATAGGTTTTTAAAATCTGAATAAATTAAACAGCCTCTTGACTTTTTCTCCTAGGGGATGTTTCATCTCCTTCAGGAGACTTCCTTGCTACCTTGTTTCACAAAATTCCACTCTCTATTCCCTACCATATAACCAAGGTGAAGTTTTAAATAGGAAAGCATACACAGCCTCATATGGGAGAGCTGCTCTCCCTTTTTTCCTTTCCTGTCATATCAGATGCACAGAGGCCACGTGCCAAAAATGCCACCACTCCACATCATGTGAGGGCCATTTATGCAGTGGCATAATGGGGAATAACACTCAGTCATGTGCTCATCTCCTTCCTTTTCACTTGATGGAAGGAAGGGCTGTGGGGACTTTGGAAAAGATGACAGCAAAGAAAAAACTAACAGAAAAATTATTCCAGCTTGCAGAACGCTCCCTCTTTAGCCATCTCCAAAAACAGTATCAAGTGACACGTCTTTCCACTAATGGGTAGCAGGGAGGCTGTCCTAGCAGAGAATGCCTTGGCTGTGTCTTCTGTCTTCATCATCATATGGCTGAACTATACCAGGGTCACAGACTTCGTGAAGAACCCTTTAACCCATTGGAAATTCTGGTTACATGTAGAGGGGAGCAGGCTACCATTTCACCCATACAGGTTGGTGAGCCACAATGTCTGATTGCCCCTGTGCTCTGGGTGTGTACTCCAAAGATGTGAAAAATGTGAATCGGGATATAGGAAATTAGGATAAATATCTTTACCATCTGCTCCTCTACATACCCACCATGCTTTTTGATAGACTCTTCTTTAATAGAGACATGTTGCAGAATATTCTTTTTACATTTTAAAATAATAAAAAAATATATGATAAAAGGGTTTCCCCCCTTGAAGCAACCATCTGTCTTCCAGCAGCAGCTTCTTCCACTTCTGTCTCCACTGTAAAGGATCACTTCCTTCACCCATGCATCCTCTGAGCCATCTCTAGTACTGTCTATGGTATGCCTCCTTGAATCCACATTCCTTCTGTTTAAGAAAAGATGGTATCTTCATTTATTTTGGGGGGGGCAATTATAGATTCTATCTGAACAAGGTGCAAGGAGTTGCATACATAGTGAGTAGTATGGCTGATGTCAATAAAGAGAAGAGTACATACAACACATGTACATCAGTTAAGATACTTCATCTGCCTCCACTCTTTGTCTCCATCATAATTTCATTTGGAAGGGGATTGTTTTGCATTCTTTGTATGGCATTTAGCACAGAGAGATTTTCATCCCATCACAAAGGCCTCTGAGGTTACAAGCACAATGATGACAGTGACATATATTGAATGAAATCTATTGTGCCACTCCTGTTACTTTGCATATTCCTAGATAAGCAATGGGAGATGTTTCAGAGCCTCTGTTTTTGTAGAAGATTATGCAAGCATGATTGTTCCTTCAAGGCTTTGTTATCTACAACTTTAGGCACCTCAGTTCAGTACATTCTTGAACTGTATTTCCCCATCAGACCATTGCTTCTTTGAACTCTTTGAATTGTCTGTTCTGTTTACTTCTTTGAAGTGTCTGTTCTGTCAATCAAGTTCCCTGTGAGTTACCTTCCTCTTCATGTCACAGTGCTTCCCTTCTAATCAAAAAATTGATAGTGCAGGCTGCAATCCAGCTACTTAAGCTATACTCAGAGCTTTGACAGAGGGGCATCAGGTAAGGAACTCCCCAGACAGCATATGCCTTAGGGGGGAGAACTCAGTGTATCATGGGTTGATGTTTCAGAGGATGAGCCACATCAGTGCAAAACAACATCATCAGTTTCAGGGGTTTATCTTGGGCAAGATAGTAAATAAATATATAAACATTCACTATTTCTAAATCACATTTTTTTAAAAGAGACATTTTGGTCCTTAATTTTTTTTAAGAGAACATCCAAAGGAGGGCCACAAAGATGGTAAAGGGCCTTGAGGGGAAGCCATGTGAGGAGTAGCTGAGGTCACTTGGTCTGTGCAGCCTGGAGACCGAGGGGAGACCTTATTGCAGTTACAACTTCCTCATGAGTGGAAGAGGAGGGGCAGGCACTGATCTCTTCTCTGTGGTGACCAGTGACAGGCCCCAAGAGAATGGCCTGAAGTTGTCTCAAGGGAGGTTTAGGTTGGACATTAGGAAAAGTTTATTCACCCAGAGAGTGGCTGGGCACTGGAACAGACTCCCCAGGTAGTGTGGTCACAGCACCAGCCCTGACAGAATTCAAGAAGCATCTGGACAATGTTCTCAGGCACCATGGTGTGAGTCTTGGGGTGTCCTGTTGCAGGGCCAAGAGTTGGACTCCATGATCCTTGTGGGTCTCTTCCAGGATATTCTGTGATCCTATGATTTGTGTTTTGATTTGGGAACAGAAGTGAATGTTGAAATATTAGAATTTCTCAGAATGTCATGCAATGTAAATAAATTGTGTCCTGTTACAGTTCCCTCTGACAGGAACTGTTCACTAGTAACTAACTCAGAAGGCCCGCTGAATTTTTATGAAATGGGAGGACAGACATTATGTCTGTTCCTACCACCCATTGCAAAGTGGCTTTGAAGCTTTTGGGACAAGCTGAAATGCCAGTGTGTGAACTGCAGCGTCTAAACACAGATGTACTTCCTATCCTCACACTTCTGCTAAAACAGGTGATGCCTCCAGAAAAGGACTGAAGCAGAAATGCCAGGGGAAAGTGGTATCTTTGGCCACCTCAGCACATGAAGTTCCTGCACTTGCTCTGCTCCTGGACTTGCATTCCAGGAGACACATATGATCCCCTCACATGAAAGCTATTGCCAAAATATATCTGTGGTTGGCCTTTGGTTTTTGCAACACAGGTTTCTTAGCCCTCTCCTCACCTGGCAGTGTGTGCCTTTTTGTTCCCTGACATCTGGCAGAACTCTGTGATAGAACTTTATGCAATATAAGTGTGATTGAACACTAATAAAAGAGGAATTTAGGTCTGAGTGTGTGTAGCCATTCCAGTATTTAGCTTTTAATTTCTGCACCAATGTTTGGAATGGGCTAAAATACTTCCAGTATGAAAACAAAACATACCCGACTTTTTAAAATTAATTCGCTGACAATAAGAATATCCTTTTTATATTTATAAGCCATCATGACATGCTGAAGTGGCACTGCTAATGATAATAATTACCTGCATATAAGACTAACGGAACAGCCAGAGTTTATTTCAGTGCTGAATCACTTTTCCATAGGCCACCTTGTGAACCACATTTCTTTTCCTTAGCTGATCATTCTTCTCAATATATTTTACTGTGATTTTTTACAAAGACAGTAGAAAAACATCTTGATTTGAACACTCACATATCAGCTGATCAGTCAAAATGACCAAAACCAAAAAAGAGATTATATGTTCCAGGAAACTGTGTATTTTATCATTTCTTTCCATTATATTTTTTAAGAATTGTAATTTTTAGAAGTATTTCTTAGGATAACAATAACTTTTTTGGGGAAAAAAACTAAAATGGGCTACTTCAATCTCATAAGCCATTTGCTATTAATATTTTCAAACCTGGGATCTGATCTGTGAGAGCTAATGAAGAGTGTATTGAGAGATCTTAAAGGACAGTTTGACAGAACAGCAAAATAATGTTTCTTTCCTATTGGGACCTTTAGCCACAAGCTGATTCCAAAGTAGTGTCAATGAGCTGATCTGTGAGCTGGGATTGAAATTTCAGATTTCTGTAAGTCCACCATTTGAATATTATTGAAATAACTAATACAAATAATGAAACCAAAATTAGTGTTGTTCCTGCACCAGGCATCCCAAATAATACTTGCAATTAGCAAAAAAGGGGAGGATTTTAATTGTATGAAGATCTTCTGCATTACAAATTTTAGCCTTTGATGTCATCTGTGTCTAAGGACAGCACTGGAAAAACTCCCTCTCTGTTTCAATATCTGATCAAAGTGAACTCTTGAAATACTGTCTTTTGTGAATTGCACTACAGGCTGAGATTCCCAAAGAAACAATTGTGTCCAGCACTCAAAGGTCTGTGCTCCAGGGAATGTGTTTTTGAACAAAGCAAGGCACATGCAGATACTGAGATAGGGAGATCCCTCTCATGTTTCACACCAAGGTGGGAAAATAATCTAGATTCTGCTTCACCTGGAAATGCCACCAGCACCTGAACAGCACAAGTTTCTCAAGAAAGGGCATCAGTATTCTGAGGAACCCCATTAATGAAAGAGAACAGCACATTACTATAAACTTTACTTAATAGCCTGAGTATTTAAACCTCTATTTTTTCTGCAGTAAAACTGTTATTATCTGAACTCTCCATCTTGATTCCAAATATCTGGATTTTATCAAACTCACTCATTTTTGAGAAATTACAAAATAACGAAATCCATTTAGAGGAGACAAGGAATAAAATCCTTCAGGAAAGTTATAGTTCCCTTTAAAAACCTGGAATGAGACACTGATCTCCAGTGCCAGATTGCAACAATGGCAAAGGAAAAAGTCATCAAGGAAAATGCTGACTTCATATCACACCTGATGGTAACAAATCCAGCTGCAGTTTCAAGCAGGGGAACAGTACTTCTCCCTCATCACTTTAAAGTCTGATCTGTTTTAAAGTTCCTGCTAAATTTAACAGTTTAAAGGGACATTTAATGGAATTGCTCCTTGTACCTCGTGTTATGCTTTAGCTCTGGAAGGAAAAACTCTCCAGTTTTGCTGAAGTCCTGCCAGGAGTGCGGCAATGTGCGCTATGCATGATCATCCATTTGGGACAGGAGCGGGATGGTCACTTGCACAGACCTTTTATAGCCATCTGAAGATCAAATGACCTGCTGTGGTTCTAATCAGGGCTCAGCTCGGCAGGAACTGCCAAAAGGAAAAGGCCAAAGGAGAGAGAGAATTCAAAGCTCACATCATAACAGCAATCAAGTGGGGCCATAGTTACAGGCAAACCACAGAAATGAGCAGGGTAAAAGAATTATCCAACGATCACAGGCACATTAACGCTGGTCACATTCCAAAGCACTCATTACAGCACTCCAGTGTGGCTCTCTGTACAGCTGGTCAAATAATGCTCATCAAATAAACGATTTGACAAATTTTGCAGAGTTTCAAAAATATATTATCCAAAAAAGTGTGCTTTTTAAATTATTCCCACAGCTGTAGTCTTGCAAGTCTAGAAATATGTTTAAACTCTCCTCTTTCCCTGAGCTTGCTCACTCTCTACATTTTCTTAATTCGTGCTCCCCAGTCACACTTTCTGAGCAGCCCTGTTAAAGTCTCTGGGCGTATATTGCAGCCTGCCTAAGAAACTCATAAGAGCAGCACAGCATACCTTGCCCTGTTCTCCTGTGCACCCCTAAATTTTAATAATAAATCAGCACATAAATCAGCATAATAAAGCCCAGAACCATGGCAGTTTCTCCCAGACAACTTAGGCATCCAGTGGCACTTTACCAGCGCTCCACAGAAGTTAATGGCACCATGTTGGTTTACATGACATGAGGATCTGCTCTGTGACTCAGGGCAAGGCACACTTTAGAAAGGGTTCTACTTTCTTGCCTTCCTGAGTATGGTCCTCTGTTGTCTGGTACACTGGCATTTGTTAGTAAGTACAACTCTGCAAATTTGTATTTCCCCATGACAATCTCAAACAACACCAAAAACCAGAGCATATAGTTATTGACTGTAATGGATTTTTTTTTAAAAAATATATTACTGGAGCCAGGAAAATGACTTTTTATACATAACAATGCATACTGAGTGCTTGTCCCAAACAAGTGTAAAAGAACAGGTTCAGCAAATTTATTCTAGTTCTTCTGAGTGGCTTCAAGTGATAACCGTGTTAATACAGCCAAGGTGGTACAGTCATCCCTGAATGCTAGACCCAGTTCTTGATTCAGTTCTTGATTCAGTTCTCCATAGCTCTTGTTTGAAGGCCCTTCAGGTAAGAAGCATGTAGCCAAAGTTTTTCCTTTTTTCACAATCATTAGGAAGAGAGACACAACAGCAGAAAGAGAATTTATTCTGTATCAACAGAAAGAATTAATTTTCCTCATCCTGCTGGACCAGCTCATACAACAGCATAAGCATACATTTAATCAACAAAAAGAAGCCAGTGTAGAAACTATTCAAAACTGTGAGGATAAAATTATCTTTTTTTTTTTTTATTTTGTTGACAGATTCTAAGACCACTTGCAAGAGATCCCAGATACCTAGCAGATAAGGTCCTGTTCCTGCTTCTAGCCAAAGCTCTCTCCTCCTGAACAGTGAGATTATTGGTCGATAGAGGGAGGCTTCTGACCATGAGAAGCAGGAGCCTAGCCAGGACCAAGGTCATGCTGTGGAATTTTTCTGTCTGCTGAAAAGTAAGTGAATGTTCAGTCTTGCCACTCTTAGAAACAAATGCAATACCTATGTATTTTGAAAAGCTTGGGTTTTGTCTTTTTTTTTTTTTTTTT
>VXBB01009345.1:321897-343040 GCA_013399915.1 Illadopsis cleaveri
AAATGAAATCAAAAAAAAAAAAAAAAAAAAAAAAAAAAAAAAAAAAAGGCATTTTGACCTTTCTAATTCTGTATGTATTGCAGAAGTTCTTAAAAATCTTACATATTTTACGTTTCTTTCTCTTTCCTCAGTTGTGTATTTTTTCACCTTTATAGGAATGGATTCCAAAGCCACTTTTATTACCCAAGAAGGAGTTTTCAATTGTGTCAGAATATTCAGCCTTTAAAATATGGGAGAGGGAGGGGAAAGGAAAAAAAGGTCTAGGAGTGAAAGAGACCAGAAAGCACCAGACTGTTATTTTCCAGATGCAGGATTACCATCTCTTTCGATTCTTATAGGCCGGTCCTGAAACACGAAGGACATGCTTCCTTCTTACAGGATTGCAGATTGGGACTGTTAGACTTGTAGATCCAAAGGCTGCAGCCTTTTTGGGAGGCTCTCTCATCTTGCTGTCCACATACATGAACCATTTGTATATGGGGTAATTATGTCCATGCTCAGGTGTAGTTGTCATGAAACTTCAAGAGTCTTCCAAGAAGCTGAGGGATGATGGAGTTGGGCCTGATCTGTGTCCTCCATGCAGCGTCCTGCAATGTTTGTGGTGCTTCTCAGCTAAGTAACTGCAGGTACAACAGCTGCTGCTGCTGCAGCTTCATAGGTGAGGAAAGCTGGGAAAAGCTTTCCTGCCCTAAGTCACCTACACAAGTCCTAAGGGAAGCTCAGAGAACAGGGCTGAAAACACACTTATTTGGGGCAATAAAGGAGTCAATAGGAAAACAAGGCAAAAAACCATGTCAAAAATAAACAAAGAAGAGTAAGCGTAAACACAGATGCTAGAGATGTTTTCAGGGAAGAAGACCCAAGATTCTAAAAGGGAAAGAGAAGTGAGGAAGAAACGAAATAAAGAAAAAAGAAACTTAGAGACTATAAGAAGGCAGTGTGTCACACATCTGAGTGGGTGCATAAGGGCATTGGACCAGCACTGAAGAGGATGAAAGCCAAAAGAAATCTATGTTCAAAACATCACTAGTGCAACCAGGGATGTCATTCAACATAAGGACTGGGCATCGATGAAGGAGAAAGAGGTAGACAGAAAAAAAAATCTGAGAAAGAAATTAGAGAGACTGGAGGCAGAGTGAGAAGGAGATTCATCAACAGTCATCCAGGATCCTCAGTGCAGCAGCTAAGTCAGTCTTTTTATCAGGGGAAGACTGGTCTCAGTGGCAGGGAGTAGAACCATAAAAAGATCACAAGGTCTAAATGAGCATTTCAACAATCAGGCAGGGATTTGAGAGGAAGCAGATAAAGAGAAGAGGGAAGAGGCATAAAGCTGGACAGACTAAGTCAAGGAGAAGGAGAGGATGTAGGGAGAGCTTGGTATTTAGAATCTGCACATTTCTTTCATAAAGTGATGAGGCAATTTATTTTGGAGAGGTTTATACTGTGTGGAGGGCAAAGGGGCTGTAGATGATCTGTCTCATGCAAGTTACAATTGAGCCATCGGTGTCAGGTGGCACAGGAAGAGTTAACTTCAAGTCCCACCAAGTGGCTGTACAGCTGCTGAAATGCATCTGTCAACAGAACTATTACTGTCATCAGATCAGCAAAATGTCCTTGACCCTGGAGGTCAACTGTGAGGCATTAGCTGCTACACAGACAGAGCTGTCATGTTCCTGTGGGAACCGAAAGGTTACAAGACCAATTGGATCAGCCCCAAAAGCAAAACCATCCCTCCTCATCCAATAGTGACTTAGAGGTGCAGGTGGAATGGAGTGATAGAGTTCCTCCAATACCTTTTCCCTTTGGAAACCTAGATTTAAACACTCTCTTTTAAACAGGCAAGGAGAAGGACTCTGCTTATTGCCTTTCATAGTCCTCATTTTTGCACATCACTAAACCATTGAGTAGTTTGTTGGGTGCAAAGCCTGCACTAGACATTGAATGGCTGAAGGCTGGAAGGGGGTGGGAAGTAGATTTGCCCAGGGAGAATGCCAGGAGTGGAAAGGCTTGGGGAAAACAAGTAGCATCGGACAGAGGTTTTAGGACTGCAGGAGTGAAGAGTTGCAGGACAGGACTAAGATATCTGTGCTTTCTACCATAATGAGATGAATACAGGGGTTTAAAAACTCCTTTTTAAAGTAACTGGTGGCATTCCCATTGACTTCAGCAATGTTTTTATTATTTTGTTTACAGTAAAATCTACTGTAGACTATTGTAAATCCACTGTAAAATTTTACTGAGTAAAATCTCAGTAAAAGTTCTCGACTGCCATAAAGGCAGAAGGCTCTTAATGTCACATTTCTGTGAAGGGATGTGAAGTCTTAAAGCTAAGATTTCATTAGTGAACAATTTCATTAAATCCCCTCTGCTGATATATATAGACACATAATCCAGTGCTGTTCAATTTTCAAGCCTGGCAATTTCAACCCCGCTTAACTGAAATATTATCTAAATTGCATTTTTAAACAGGTGATTGGCAGTGAAACGGCAGCATTTCCCTCAATTGTAGAATACAGCAGCGTGTAAGGGGGATGAGAGAAGGCGGAGGAAGCAGGGAATGAAGACAGAAAAGGTCAAAGGGAAAGCGAAAATAATTAGCTTTTTTTTTTGGTAAAGTAATTGTAACTCACAGCATATTTTTCAGCTTATGGAGGTGCTTCCTCTCATGCTCTTCCAGCTTACCTCCCCCCAGTGCTTTTTGTTTGTTTGTTTTGAGACAGCCCACACTAGCAAGATACATTTGTGTTACTTAAACTAGGCACAGCCTCCCACTATGCGCCAAGCAAGGAGAGGACTCTACCCTTTTGTTCATCTTAAGGTTCTGCAAATCCTGCAGCATTCATGAAGTCACAGCAGGTGGAAGTTCCCAGCCCCGCAGCAGCTGTGCACAGACTTGATCTTCAGGTTTTCACACACAGTCCTCAACCTCCCCTGCCCAAACCTTCTTTCCCTGCTCTTTTTTTAATGCAGAAAGCAGTAACCCTTTGGCCCAGCTAGCCCCCCGCTATCAGATTCCAACAGAGGAATTCTGGGCACGAAGCTTCACAGAGCAAACAGGTCTCCCGCCTTCTCTAAATGTCTCCCCCTCCCTCTCTCCCTCCCTCTCTGTTGCTGGGAATCCACCCTTATCCAGTGTAGCGGGGATGATATTTTTGAATTGTGTTTATTTGTTGGCACCCTGGTGTGAAAGCGTTTCCCATCAACTGCATATTAATCTTGTCAGCAGTTTGTGAACATTTTCCTCTCTGCCCTAAGTAGACCATGACTTTTGGGTCTCTTGCTCTCTTCCATCCCCACTTCTCATTGTAACTGAAGAGAAACTAATCTTCCTGGGTTTTGTTAAAGTGACTTCAACTATGTCAAAACAGTAAGACAGGGATTGCTTTAGCCCTAGGAAAAGTGAAGTTAGTAAAAATTGTAAATTGGCTTTTAGAAAAACATAAATGGGGATACAGGTACCTAGTCTTTGCGTGTTCTGATGATCTTTAAAAGTCCTCAGTCATTTGTACCTGCACTCATTGAAACCTATGCTTGGTTTTCCTTATCTTGAAAACTCCAGGGACATTGCAAACACACAAAACTGTACAACCTGAAAATTTTGAAAATATTCATTGATACAGCCTTTTGTTCACTATTTCCATCAATACATTCATACTTCTGTTACTTGATTACAAAAACATGCCTGGGCATTTTTTGCAATCCCAGATTCATGATCCCTGTTTCTTGGGTACATTATGAATTTTATTTCAGGGTTGTTTTGGAAAACTGAATTGAGTATATTTGCACTGAACAATATTCCTCAGGAAAAGACATTATTAAAATCACTCTGACTGATGATACAATGTTGGGAATGGATGGGTACATTGCATAGTGGGAATTAGGGAAGAGGTAACTGAGAGAGCCCATCACACAGGGACTGCATATATCCATCTCCCCCACATCCATGAGAGAGGAAGGTGGTCTCCCCATCCCACTAGAAGACTGGAGCTAGCAGAAACCCTGTACCTTTTTTGCTCGTGATGACTCAGATGGGTTCTGGAGCCACCACCACAACACCCAGCTGTATCTAGGATGGGTAGTGCCAGCTTGAAATAAGCTCTACTTGATTAAAAGCGGAACTACTTGTTATACACCACCCCAGGCTGTATTTACTGTCTTATTTTCCCAGGACCCTTGCTTAAATAGCCCAAGCAAACAGAGAGCTTCAGGAAATACCTTCTGGTTCCTCTACGATAAGAGACCCAGTTATTTGGAAAACTCAGCACATGCAGTCTCATCCTTCCAGATCTAAAACACAGATGGGCATAATTCAGAGAAGCCTCTGAACTATGCCCATCTGTGAGCTAACTAAATGTCTACTGTAGCTGTTTGGCATTTATATGATGGTAGTAACTCTCAGCCTTTCCACCTGCATTAGGGTGTGACTTTTGTGGGGACTTTTCCACTGTGCCATTACAATTCATACTTTCATTACTTCACAAGCAGACCACTGTTATGTACCAGGCAGGGGCTGATACTTAAAGTAAATTCCATAAAGATGGGAGTGGGAAGTATTACTTGCCTTCTAAAGGAGCATCTTCTTGAGATAACATGTCCTCACAGCCCTGGGATTTGTACCACATGCCTATTAGGCTTCAACTTTCTCTTTTTGACCCAAAATAGCCAGAACCAATAAAACATCTCCTCTTCCCAGGATCCTGTCCTCACTGAAGCTAGGGATGGCTGACAAATCCAGACTCAGAATCTCCATATCAATCATATCATATCATACATCATATTGTATCATAATCATATATAAATCGTATCATATATTTTCTTCTTTGTGGTGTCCAAAATTCCCCAGATGTGTCAGCCTTTTTGATACACCATATAAATGGTTTATATGATCAGTGTTTCAGGAACAGGATCATAGAATAGAAGGCAATAGAAGGCTTTTATCTGTGTGAAGGAAAGAGGACAGTGGTTTGAATTCAAAGTGTTGGGCTGAGTAAGAATTCTTTGTGATGCTGGCTGACAGATGTTTTGTAAGAATTTGATATTGCTAAGTACCTTATCAATGCTGTATTCAGATTTCTATTGTTGTTACAAAGCATTTCACATTAGGCAAACAAGTTCTCATCCCAAACAGAGAGGTCAATGACTTGGCTGAAAAATTAGCAACCTGCTTCCCTTGGACTGAAAGTTAACTCTGATTTTTCTCTTTGACAGCAAGGTTTTTCTACCACACTGTGGAGCTGTCTGCTTCAAGGCAGATTCTGCCTCCCTTTAAATATCAAGAGAAACATCGTGCTAAGCACTGAAAAGTGCAGCAAGGTGAGCAATCTTGTACTGGTTGAAGACTAGAAATGCAACAGGCAGAGGGCATGTGACCCTCTAGACGTTTTAAATTCAACTAATTCCATAACTCAGCCTCTTCCTGCAAGATTTCATTTGCAAGGAAGGTTTAATTTGCCTCCTGTCTGAATACTCATCTCCTTGTTTTGCTAACAGAGCTACGTCTTTCCATTCTGAGCTCTGATAGTGCCTCCGGTACCAAATTTACATCAGGTGCAAGTGTGCCACTTTGTTATTTATGTCAATAAATAATGCTGGCTGGGACTAATGTGGCTTTGTGTGCCACAGAGCTGCAGCTTTTTCTTTTATTTATGTTACTGAATCCTGCATAAAAGGTTTTGCCAAAGTCTAAAAATGTGCAAAACTGATGACATAATTGTGGGAGAGTCTACAGGAATATGAAGCAGGATTAGGATACTATCAACAAATCAGAATTCAAGTATTGTTCCACTGGGCAAGGAGTGTTTTCAATTAATTTGTAATTAAATAAGGGAAGCAATTTAGTGAACTCGGAGAGATATTCCAGCAAACGGTTTATCTCATCAGTCTGAACCACACATTCCTCCAGAACAGGATCATTGTTTAGATCTTGGGCATGTTATATGATCTGACCTATAGGAGTAATTCAATAAAACATCAATATTTTCCTTATATTAACCCTCAGTGTCATGCTGAATGGAGAGAGCTGCGTCTGCCTCCCTTCACAGTCCCCATTAGATCTGTACCCTCTAACTGGTTGGACAGGTGTTACCACTAAGCAGCCTGGGGCTTTCAAACATAGTCAAACCAGACACATTCTCCAGCCAACTTGCAGCACAGCACTGATGTGTGGAGGAATGGAGATGAAGCAATGGAGGGACAAACAGAGGACAGAGAACAATGAAGGGGAAACACATACTGCTTTCACAGTGCAAAACATAGTGTCAGTTGAAGACATTTACAACTGACAAGATTTGCTAATTTTTTTCTCAAAATATTCTTTATAAAATCCTTTTTCAATCAGACCCAGAAGTATAAGGTAGTTTAAGAGGACCTGGGAAAAGACAAGCAATTCCAGATGTAGTTCTATGCATTAATATATTCCGGGCAGCCAGAGTAGGGATTTGTTGATTGTTTAAAGGGCTTAGTGCAACAGCTGGGCACATTTTGTGTATGACCAAAAGTAAGAGCACAACTGAATGCTGATGTCCAGACATCTGGCCTTACAGCTATTGTTCTTGGCTTTTTCTTTTCTTTTTTCAAAGCCAGAATTATTCCATGAAGTAGACAGAGGAGACAGGACAGGCAGAGAAGTAAAAAGAGGACCATAATAACCATATGCTGTTAAAGACTTACTGCAATTGCTGCTAAAGAAATGAAGACATAGACACCTTTCACATATTTTTTTTTCCTTTTCAGGTCTCTACTCACTTTTTCTTACCCTTTCCCTCCCTATTCCTAGCCTTCCCTGGTCATGGTCATATTCATGGTAAGACACTTGTTTGGAAAAACCAGCTTAGAAAAAAAAAAGAAAAATTAATTTATGGACTTTTTTTTCTCATGTTGATCATATTCTGAGATTTTTTTTGTTGTTGTTTTGGAAGCTGTAGTAGTAATAATATTCAAAGGAAAATGTACTCCCATCAGAAAGAATGGCTTTTGAGTCAGGACTGTTCTTCATTTTCTCATTGTGAAAACTATCAAAGCTTGGCCAAGTTCAAAGGTCACATTTTGATATGCACAGGTCAGAGCTGTGCATGTGAAGTCACTGAGGATTTTGTGCATTCCCTGCATGCATAAGAAGTCAAGTAGGTTGCTTCTTATAGTTACTGCTCCTGTAGTTAATAGTGGTAGAACAGACTCCCCTCAGGATTGTGATGATCTGCTACTGGCAATGAAAGAAAATGGTGGAGAAGACCTACTGAATGGAAGCAGATGTGGAGGGGAGAGGGAAGAGGGAAGGAATAAAAACCAATTGATACCGAGCAGGAAATTGACCGGAATGCTCAGGAGAGGAATCTGAGTAAAAGGGAAGCCCACATTCAGGAGAACAGAGGAGGAGGCATCTGAAAAGGAAAGACAGCTTGGGGAGAAAGATGGAGTCACAAGCTATTTGGAAACCTGTCAGATGAAGAGGTGAGGCAGGAGAGATACCAATTCTAGTAAGAGTTGTGTGCAAGATAAAAGAGTTGGTCTACATAGAGCCCGAGGCTGGAGAGGGAGTGGACCATACAAAAGACAGAAAATACAGTTCATGCCAAGGGTGATTGAAGATTCTGAGAAGCTGGAGTGGGACAGAGCAACAGAGACAGTGAGAAACACAGGTAGGGAGAAATCACTCAGCGTGGCAGAGAAACACTGATGGGTGAACTAGTTAATGCTAGTGACACAAATCAGAGAAGGGGATCAGAGACAAGCTGAGAAACTGGGGCAGGTATGGGGGAGAAGGGCTTGAACTACAACATGTATCTATGAACACGAAAAAGGAAGAACTGCAGCAAGGTTCAGGGAACAGAGATGGGACACAAGGATCACAGCTTGTTTGGAGCTGGCAGAGGGGACCCACTGTGATCACAGTCCCCATGGGAACAGAATCTGTATCTCACCACTCCTCTCCCACCACACATTCTCTCCAAAATCCAGTAGTATGGGGTAGTACAAATTGTATGACCTCATCTTTTTTTCATGCTCCTTCACCACCAAATAGCAAACCTCTGCTGTTACCAGTTGTTTCACTTAGCTCAAGTGACACGGGCTTCTGAAAGTGACCTTAAGTTATCAGTTGTTAAGGATGTCAATGTGATCCTACATAACTGGTTTATTTTTCCTCGAGCTCACCTTTCCTCTTTGAGGCCTAGGAACATAATTCAGAAAAATATTTTAAGACAATACTATTGAGCTGTTAACGTCAAAGACTTTTAAGTTGTTTAAAATAAGGACAGCATTGTGAGGTATGCATCAGGTCAAAAGTATGAGGTTATGCTACCGTATGAATTTAACCCTGTTTTTCATACAGTTTATCCTGTCATGCTGTATTAATTTCTGATTTGTATCTAACAGTGAACTCAATCTCAAGCTTGATTTTTAGTATGCTGAGACACAGTGTTCAAAATACTTGAAAATGATTCCAACAAAAAAATAATTGCCTGCATCCTTCTTCAGCTCCACATCCTGCAAAGAAAATGACTATGACAGGAGACATACAACTTTCAGAGGTCCTCTCCTTCCTTAGAAAGTCCTCCTTTCCTACTCCAGCAGCAGTTCACCCTGCCCCTCTCAAGCTCCTAGAGATAGGTCCCTTTAAGCTAAGGAGTAGCCTTGGTAATTTAAAGTTAAATACTGCTTGAAAAATCAGATCATATTTTCCCATTTTCATTTAGCAATGGGTCCTTATCTGCGTGTGACTCAAGCTTCTCTGCCTATTCCAGAAACAACCAGGGGCTGTTAAGTCTTATTTAGCTCAGACACCTGAAAAGAGATTGCTTTCCTTCTGGAGAGACCAGGCAAGACTGGGTTGCAGAACAACACAAACCTTTGGGCACATAAGAATTGCCTTGGTTGTGGTGCTGTGGTTTTGTATTTACAGTTTGCCCAACTACAGGCATGGAACACAGCCACAGACTTGGCTTGTTCATCTTTGTTTTGGTTGCACCAACACCTATAAATGAAACAAAAAACCCAGAAAAGGGTTTCTGATCTTAACCACTGCTGAGCCTTTGCCCAGCTGTACAACTTCTGGCTTTCCCTCATATAATTATGGAAGGACCAGAAGCTTGATCCTCAATCACATATGAACCTTCCCCTCTGCAGAAGGGAAAGAAGTCATTCTTATGAGGACCCAAGCAATACAGATGATAAGGCCAGAAGAAGCCATTGTGATCATCTGGTCCAGTTCCCTGCATAACACAAAGCATAGGGCTTTCTTAAATTATCTTATCTTCAAGTTATAGTGTCTATTACAGGATAGTAAAACATTCAGTTTTGCCTGTTCTACTTTAAATGCATGCTGCCTTCTTTCCAGTCTGAACCAGTCTGTCTTGACTTTAACTCACTGCAGAATATGAGGAGTTTGTTAGCTGCAGTGAAGAGGTCTACAGTGAGGAGATCTGGTCCTCAGTCTGCCTTACCTGTCACACTTCAATGACAGGATAACTCCACTGAATGGTGTCATCCCAGCAGTGCAGCTCCAAAAAAACCCCATGGACCTGAACACCAGTCATCAATGACCCCCTGGCTCCTTACAGAGCATTGCTGAGAGAAACCATTCCTTTCAAAGCCCACGGGGATTCGTAGCAGGAAAGACGCGATGACTTTCAAAACACTGAAAATTGTTTATAATTGAAGTGGTCACTTATAAATAGCTCCCACTTGATGTCATGTTGCCAGCTTAATTAAGTAGTGTGGAGCGTGTGCGGTCATTCACTTCCAATAGAAAAATCTGTATTGGGCCTTCACCCTAATGTGAATTTCCTGACCTGACAGATGGGGATTGAGTGTCTGTTTATGCCAAGAGGAGTTTGCTAACATTATTCCTCTAATTACTAATTATACTAGTGAAAGGGGCTTTACGGCCGGAGTCCTGGATACGTGAAACTTGATCATCAGAGATTTGCAGGAAAGATGGAAGATTGATGGGTGACATCAAACAGCTGACAAGGAGGCCAAGGCAGCCAGACGGACAGCAGCTGCTCCAAGGGGCTTTGGGGGGTGGGAGGGGGCAGCTGCTCAGGGGGACAAGGGTCCATGTGGGAGCAGTACTAAGGAGAACAAGCCATTTTAAAATTTCGCACCCCCCTGTCATTTCAGATATGAATGGGTCTAATCTCCTCAGGCTTGAGGCTGCCTGGGAGAGCACTTCCACCAACAGGTGGTAAGGCAGAGGCAAAGCAGTGAGGCTGAAGGCGTTTGCTGCTGCAGAGGGGCACCAGCTCCAGCTGCAGCAGAGGGCTCCACAGGACGCTGTGAACTGTGTATCAAAGAAGAGAAGGTGGAGAATGTAGAACAGCCCCTCTGGGCCTCAGGTTTTTCAGATCCAAGCCTGAATCTCAGTGTGTCCATTCCCAGAAGCCCCAGGAAACTTGTACCAGTCAGCTACAGAGTGAGGCCAAGGACATTGTGAAAAGTTCCCATGCAGGGCAGTTTACTTGCCCTTTCCTTTTCAGGTTGTATAATATCATCAAGCTGCATCAACACCTCTTTAGGGGACCAGACCTAAATCATGCTGGTGGTTTGTGACACAGTGGTGGCATCAGCATGTTGCCTGATTCTCTGAAAGATATTTGGGCCAGGCTAGTCTGTGTTTCCCCTGCCCTGCCAGCATCTGGTGGACTGGTGATTGGCACTGCACCACAGGGCTTGTACAAGTTCAGTCTCCAGGGATCCTGCCATAGTGTACTTTATGTGGTCTGCAAACCACTGGTTTTCTTAGCATTCTTGGGAATCACAGGGAATGGCTGCCAGAGCTTCCCCTACATGCTGTGTTGCCTAAACTTCAGATCATCTCAATTGCAGCCACCCTGCCTTGTGGAGACTCTGTGGAGACAGACTCACACACCAAAAGGATCCTTCTTCTGTTGGAGGATTTAAACCACCATCTTGAATGATATTCCCTGAGTGGACACAAAAGTCCTGGTACTTGCACAGCTAGTCCTGTCTCCATCATGAAGAGGATTAATTATCATGAGCCCACATCACTACACTAGCAAACCGAAACCCGTATCCTGCCCAAACCCTCTATTGTATAAACCAAGCAGACGGACCACTGGAAACACACAAACTAGGAGTCTACCGAGAATTTGAGAGAAAACAGCTTTCACTGCCCTGGAGCAGTAGCCATGTGGCTGATTTGTATAATATTAATTAGAAATCTATTCTTGAAAAGGGACAAGTGCTTGGTTTTGCATTCCCTGAATATGAAGGAAGTATGGAGACAGTGAACTGTCCTTATGAATATCGCTTTTTGCTCAGTGTAACAGAACACAGCAGCATTAGCACATGGGTGAGTAGATCTGTGATATTAGAAACTTTTCCACTAGTACAGTAAGCTGAATTTCGAACTGGCATGACACACAGTGTACATGTACATCAAAACATAAATAAACTCTACTGCCATCTAGCCAATAATCGAGGTCTCTACCGTAAGCTCTATCTTGAGTAACAAGTCTGCCTTTCATCAGATTTGTCAGAATATTTTCGTAATTTGGAGTATTTTCAAGAGCTCTAGGTCATGACTGTAAGTCAAACAACAATCAAATGGTAAAATAGGAAATGCTATAGTTTCATGATTCAGCATGTACACACACCCCACTGTTTCTGTTCCACGTGAAGTGCTGTAACACATATACCTGTTTCTGAAGGATGGAATCCCTCCTGATGTTTGCTTTCCTATTCTTGTACTTTTCTTTTCATAGATACAAAGTACCGAGCATTTGTTAGCATAGAGTCTTGCTCTTCCACTGCTATCAAGAATCTCGCCTGAATTTTGTAGCTCCAGCTTTACAAATGCATACTGAACCACACTGAAAATATGGATATTTAATATTACAACTAGCTTTGTTTTGTCTTGTTCTTTCTTAAATTTATGTTTCAGACCTACTACTGTACACAAGTGTCTTATGCACCTAGAAAAAAACACTCAAAAACCACCACATCAGATTCTCACACATAACCCAGAAAGCAGCTGGGCAAAATATCCCCAGTTTGATCTTTATCAGGCTGATATGCTATTCTTTTAAAAAGTCTAATGCAAGTGTGTTTCAGGGCTTCCCATCTAGGTCAGAAGCCTTTCAAAACATGATTAAAATATTCTATTTCCCCACTGACTTGAGGAAAACAAATGGATGAAAGTGTGTGCATAATGTTTCTTCCTTTCAACAATTCCTTAAATTCCAAATGCATAAGTGGAGGTCTAGATACCAGCATGGGAGAATGGACAAATGAATGGGTTAAGGCAGGTCAAGATATCTCAGTTTAAAAAGACATTGAACACAGCATAGTCTCAAATGGTAATATTGCCATGCCCCACTTGTAGTGTATTTACTTTAAGAGAATTGGAATTATTTTCTTAAAATGCCTGCCTCAAATGCCTGCCTTTAGTGCACTCTCACCCTTCACCACATTTCGAGTCATACAGACTGCTTTGTTCATGTGTTGGAGCAGTGATGCAATGGCTCCCAGGGTTCTGAGCTCTGTTACTCCTTTGTTTTCTCCATGCCTTCACATTACTTCTACAAATGAAATCAGGCTCAGGAATTCTTTCAGAAGATCACTCTGTTCCTGGCTAGTTGATGAAATATCAATGGTGGAATAAATGAAGACTTGAGGAATGCCTTGCAAAGGCCAAGCTGCATCAATAGTCTTTTATCATGAACACTTATGGAAAAAAAATTGATTTATGGCACTGAAGCCTTCCATCATTTTGCCATATTCTGAAAAGCAAAAAAGGACAGTGATTTCTACAGGGCACTCCACCATTCTTGACAGGAAAGATCTCCAAGTCTCTAATTTGAACAGGATCCTAGTACATGTAGTGAATCAACTGACTAACATTTCCTTAAAATCTACTAGAACCACTGGATGAGAAGTGCTGCCAATCGTACCTACTGCATGTTGCTAATACACTCATTCTGGGCAGAAGTGTAATCCACCTCAGTCTGCCCTGTTTTTTTCCCTATCAGACAGCATTCTGATCAGGATACCTCCAGAGATCCAGGGCACGTGGGTGAAGATGAGCAAGGCAGGTACAAAAGCTCAGGGCACTCAAGATGTCTGGGGAGCTCAGTGCCTACAGATCTGGGCTTCAGCTTCTTGTTCAAACCATCTAGAGTTACTTGAACTCTGATGGCAAGGTCTGAATGAGATAAGTGTTGAGCTTTAGAAGTCAATAATTGCCTTACTTCAGAACTGATCAGCTTTTCCCACAGTTAACTTACTGCCACAAAACAACCAACAGAACTTGGAATCTCAAGTACTGAGCTCTAAAAAGAACATAAAGTGCTGATTGAATGTTTTGTGCAAAAGCTGGTATGATCTCCAAAATATAATTCCATAACCTCTGAAATGCAAACCACTCTAGGAGTGATTCATTTTCAGAGTAGTCTTTTATTCCATCCAAACTCTCACACTTTTTGGTGGCACAGCTCTGTCTTTCTAGTGTTGTCTAAATGGCATTACACTAGAAGACTTTCAATTTCAGTTAATAAACCGTCTGTCCAGGAAGACAATATTTGCTGTTATATAAAAAAAAAAATTAAAGTTCAATTAAATCTTGCAAATGTTAGCTATTTGTCTAAATGGAAACCAGAGAAGTTGCAGTTCATTTATTGACGCTGGTAGTAATGGCATTCAAGATTTACTGGTGAGAGTTTGCAGTAAAAATAACTAATTCATCAGTGTTTTTCTTTAAATTATTATTGTTTAGTCATCAGAGGATTTTGTGGGATGACAAAGAAAAGCAAGATAATTCAAAGCAAGTGAAAAAGTATGTTTTCACCAAAAAAAGATTTCTGTTGGCACGTAACTTATATTTTAAAGAAAACTAAGAAATCTGCTTTCTTTCGTTTTGCTCACAGTCCTAATTTGACATACCCAATGACTTTCACAATGACTTTACAACATTTACATACTCCAAGCCTAAGGGTGCCATTGAGAATTAGGGATTAGACACCATAGCTGGTACATTGGGCCAAACTGCTGAGCTCAACTGTTTATCTCAAATCTCTCCACATTATTTTCAAATGCTGACTACTACCTCTCTTAAAAATCACTGGATACAAACTAAATATTAAGGATGCATGATCTGAAAGGACTGGCACAAGCAAGTCAAAGCATCTGGAGCATGGCCAGACTCTAGTTATGTACTGTACCTTTTCCACTAATGGCCCTCCACATCTTGCAGCCCTGCCACAGTAAATGTTTTGCTTTGTCTGAAGTAATGAGATGGAGAGAGATGGAAAAAGGCCTGCTTTTTCATTTTGACTGCTATTAATGTGAGTTAAGGAATTTGACTGAAGGGAATTAGTGCTAACATAGTTTGTTAACTAAGAAAAGTGCTAATTAGAAATGCTTTTGAACTCGATCTCTGCAATGATATAAAAAACTTGACACATTTTATTTGTTTAAAGCTTACTGAATCCATATGAATGGCTAGTCATGGCAGAAGCCATCCAATGTTGATATATCATTACCAAATCTTTGTACCTTTTATTTATTATACAACATCTGTCAGTAATGTGTGGAGCTTTTACATTAAAGAAAGTGTTAGCATCTGATGGGGATGAAAATATTATTTATCTATCCTAAAATTATTTAATTTGATCTTTAAATAAATATTTTTCAGAGAATTAAATCACTCTGAAAGAGCCTTTGTTTTGCTGGTATTTGCAGAAAAAAAGACACCACAAATTATTTCAACATCTCATATTGTTAAGACTTGCTAAAATCTTGCACAAAGGATACATACATGGACTTCGGTGGGGCTGTCTTATTTTGTGGTTATTTCACATAACTGTACAGTGTCCTTCCAAAGAAGCCAAAGAATGCTACTCCCTTACAGATAATTCCATGAAGGTAAGCCACATTTCATAATACTTTCCAACACTCATTTTCTTGGTAGGAGGGTGCAAGATGAGGCCCTGGCAGGCAGAGATTGCCAATAGCCTGCTCATCTCCATCACCTGGTTCTCATCATCCTTTTCCTAGTCAGGGGCTACAACAGTTGCAGGGGACACTATACAGATTCAGGGTTAGTTCCTGATGCCTTTAGGAGTAAGTGAGTTCGGGAATTATCTGGACTTTCTATAAGAGGACTCATAAATTTTAGGCTTTGAACTCATCTATTCAGCTATAGCAGAAGCCAGCCTTCCCTTGTTCTTTTATTTCATATAATTGCCTGGGAAATGGTGGTAGTGGAGTGCCCAATAAAGAGCAAGAGAGGAGGCATTCCAGCACAGCAGATGAGGAAGAGGACCTCACCTGCATAAATACGTTCATTGGAGTACTGTGCGTGGAGTTCACAGGATGGGGTTCTTGGCAGATGTAGCTCAGATCACACAGAGCAGCTGTATCTAGTAGCAAGGACTGGCAGGAGAGAGGTGCTGGTGAAAGATGAGCTCCTGCTGGGCAGCGCTGGATTTGATTCTTTATGGTGTCACAATGTGCAGTCCAGTTTGAATTCTGGAGATGCAAGATAAGAAAAGCTTGTGAAGTAGGAATGATGCAGGTGGGGAAGAGAGCAGCACAGGATGCTTTTCTAGCTGCACTTCAGGTTTATGATAAAGGATTTAGCGGGTGACACCATAAGGCATGATAGTGTTTTGTGACATAGTCCTAGGACTGGGAAGTTTAAACATGGCTGTTCCATAGAGCAGACTTAGGCACTAGTATGACTGAGAGCCAAAATAGAGCAGGAAATAGTCACTGCTCCATGTACTCCTTTCCAAAATGTGCTCACTGAACCAGATGTATTGGGGGGTGTATATGCTCAGGAAAATGGTTTAGAAAGAAATGAGGGGGAAATAAAGTCAAAGCAACAGTTTCAGTATAGTCTATAATTTGGTAATTTAGTTATTCTGCCATTAGACATCACCTTAAGAAAATCCAGTTAAAAACTATCCAACCAGAAGTTCACTGAATGAGACTGCCAAGGCCAAAGAAGTATGGCCCTAGCCTTTTAGTTACTCCAATTCTAGTACAGCTTACACCTATTTTTAAAAATAATCTCTTGTTTTAAAAAAAAATAAACACACCATGTCTTTCCACCTCTTTTCATCAATATTTTCACTGCAAACTCTGGCATACAGCTCCAGTCTGTTTACCCTCCATGGTGTTAATGTTTGTTTTTAATGGATTAGAAACTTTTTTTTTCACCAGTAATGGCATAATGTTTCATATCCTACTTATTTAGACTTTGCTTTGTTTGGCTGTTGAGAAATGTTAGCAGCTAGTGCTCAGCACTGCTGTGCAAGTCACCCTTTCTGGATGGTGGTAGGAGTAAGGACTGCTACAGAAGCAGATCTCCATTAAAGACTTAATAACCTTAGGGAAACTACTCCTTTTGTGGCAGAAGAAAGCATACAGTGATGCAAGATTTGAAAATGCAGGAGAATGGAGAGGAGGAGTTGAGTTTGGCTTTCTGGAAGACTGGGAGAATGTTTTCTTTGGATTTCTTCCTTTAGGGAGAAATATAAAAACTTGTGATCTGTTTTGGAAAGGGACAGGAATAAAACTGGAGGTACCCGAATTTGGATTTTTTTTTTTTTTTTTTTTTCTGGCTGATAGCACTGAACTACTTCCAAAATTCAGTTACCTAGAGACAGTAGAACTGCAATACCAAATGCAAGAGTCTTTCTTTAAAGAGACTGTTGCACAGGATCCAGCTGGAATTTGGAAGTCATTTTACTGACAGATGATAATGGATTTCATTTTGAGCTTTGCCAGGAATCCTTATGCCATTTGTTACAGAGAGGAAAAAACATTCTCCTTGCATATGCATGCATGTGGGAGAGCGGACTGAGAAAGCATATTTTCCAAAATTAAATACAGGGCCTTGCAAGTTTGAGTGTTTTTTCCCAGTAAAACAAAGTTGGTGGAGACTCCTAAATCTAAACATATTTGTATAAAGAAAGTTTGATCTGTTCTGTATGTTGTACTTGTGATAAACCACAGTCTACAAATACTTATAACTCACCTTGACTGGAAACATTTGAGTGAAGAGAAAAATGCACTGACTGGCCAGACACCCCTAAATGCAAGAACTGAAGGGAGACGGGAATATCTACAACTTGCTTTGCTTTAGGCCATGTTATTAGATGGACCAGCTTAGATAGGTTAGGCCCAGAGTGTGCATAGAGTGGCCCAGTACTGGAGGGCAGGCCCTGCCATGTGGTGGATGGACTCATCTGAATTGCATTGTCTTTACAATCCAGCTGTTTCCTTTCCCTCTAACCATCCCTGCAAATTCTCACAGTTCAGCAAGTATCTAGCAACCCTTATTTTATCAGGAAAGCCCATTACAGTCTGAGAAGGAAAGGCTGTTTTATTGTCTCATGATTAGAACTCAGTCTAATGAAGAAGTTACTGACCTTTGGCACTAGAAAAATAAGAGCACCATGTCATATTCAGAAGAGGAATGTGTTAATATATTTACACTTGGCTTAACCTTTATCCCTTTCAGGACACATGCACTTAAAATTTACTGATGTAGAAATAAGCTTTCTAGATCCTAAACCCAAAACAGAGACTTGCTCCACATCCACAAGGCAAATTCAGCCCATGTGCGAAGTTTTATGCAAATTATATAAACAAATTTAGAGACTACTAAATAAATTATAAAGAATCATTTGGTGGCCAGAGCAGCAACTGTAGGCAAAGACATCCTACATCCAGCTTGGCATGTGAGAGTTCAGGGAGGCTGTGGTAACACATGCCATAGCTGTCAAATCTGTGTAACTTGTGAGATGTTTGTGTCCTGGGGGGTTGCAAACTTCAAGCAAAAGCTGTTCCCAGCCCAGATGCTGCAGTGCTATGAAACTGGAAAGGAAAGCAAAATGAGTTTTATGTTCTGCCCCTTCTTCCTTTCTGAGGGGAAAAAGGACTGAATAGTGTTCTCTTGGGGGGACAGGGAGGTTAAGGGGGAGGGAGTGTGCTTTTCTCTTTTTTCTTAATACCTTTCTTCTTCTTTTAGAAATATAAGGAGGATGAAAGGCTGTTTCCTTAGCAGTGCTGAGAGTAATGTTAGCTGTTCTAGACAACTTTTCTAGCCAGTTTTCTAAAACAGAAACAGCTTTCTGAAGCCATAATTCAGGAAGCCTCCCTGTTTCAGCAACACTTAAATCTTATGAAAGCAGTATAAAGCAATTAAGTGTGTTCTTAAGGACTCAAGCAAAGACACTCTGCTTACTTCCCAACTAAACCTGAGAAGGTGATGGCTCTTACTGAAAAGATCATTTTTTCCAAATAATTTTCAAGCATTTAAAATAAGCACATTTTTAAAACAAAGCAAGCAGGATTAAAATTAATTCCCCTCTAAGTTAATCAGGCTTTAATTAATAAGAATCAAAACCTTGACTGGTTCTTTAGTCAGCCATAGTCTTTCAGAAAATATCAAGTAAAGAAGAAATGACATGTACAACTAGTAATGCCTTTCCACTCCCCACAATTCACTGAAGAACAAGTAAGTGCAAATATTGTTTAAGTTGCTCTAAAACAAAAGGCAACCAATGTTCCTTCTCTTCCTGAAAGAGGTAAAGAGTATAACTCATTTTTAAACTCTCCTTCTACACAACTATTAACAGTATGGGCATGCAGACATGTTATTGTACACTAGTACTCCAGTATTAACCATGCATGCTGTCCTATCCTCCTATATAAACTCATAATGCATGGCCTTGTTAACCTGTCTCCCAGGGAAAGGTAAACTATGCTTTATTTACACAGAGTATTATTCAGAATTGTAAGTGTACTGTAAATTCATGCCTTAGGTTACTCTGCACATGTATTCACAAGTGGTGATTTTTAATCAGCCAAAAAAATTAAAGGCTGATGTTGGCATTTTTAGGTTGCCACTCTCCCTGAAAATCTCATCATAAATATTCCTGTCACACACAAAGCCATTACAGATAGTCCCATTAACTCTTGCAGTAGACCAAATTTTTCTTGGAGATGACAAGCTTACGTCTGCACATTCCTGTTTTCTGCAGAATATACCCCAAACTGCATACTGTCTCTCTGAATCTGAAATCTACCTATTCCTCCAACCAGAGGCTTATCAGTATAGCTGAATTATATTCAGGTTTGCTAACACAAGTTTTGAGATAGCAGCAGCTTCATATTTTAGTTATCAGAAGGAAGCTGAAGTCACCGCAAAACATGCAGCTGGGTGTTGTGCAGTCCAGACCTTTTGGAGGAAAGAAGGGCTGTAGTTTCCCAGTATTTCTGATTTATCTGTCTGTTTCAGGATTTAACCATGGGGGTTTCAGTGATCTGGTTTACAGCTTGGCCTACAAGCATCTTTGGCAGCACAGAGTGGACAGGGACAAGCAGGCAAACAGAAGATGTCTTCAGCTGACTTCAGTGACAGATAACCCATTTTAGGACTAGACGCTACAACCCTTTGTAATAGAGCATAAACACAATTTCTTCCTCTCCTTTGTTTGTGAGAGTGGTGATGGTCATTTTAAATGAACTGGTATGAACTCCCAGTGATCAGCTGTCCTACTTTAGTTGGACTTGGTATCTGCTACACCATTCAACAATAAGTTATCAAGATGTATTTACTAAGGTGGTAAGCAGCAGAACAAAACCATTTCCTTCAAATAGTCCTTATACATCAAGCAAACCCACAGTAGATATAAACAAGCCAGTTCATGGCTCTCACGGCTACTATTTGTGTTCTCAGAGCTTTTGGTTGGCTAACAGCATTCTCTCTGGTTTTTAACCTTCCAATGATCTGAGCATAAAGATCCAGGTACGGGTATAATTAAACAGTAATTATCTCCCACCAAAGTCATGGGAATGCACATTCTAGCCACACCATCAAGATCTGGGTACACAACCCTGTCCTGTCACTCCTCCCAAAATTTATATTTATTCCTGAAAACTGAGTCATGAAAAACCTGATGGGTTGTTCACAGTTAGGATATTTAGCAACGCTATCTGTGCATTCAGCCCCAAACCCCTTTATTGTTCTGCTACATCAGCTGGTGATCCTGCCCCATTTCTCCTTTCCATACTCAGTCAGTGCACCTCAGACAGCACAGGCTGTGTATCCCAGACTTTAGTGAAGAACAAGGATATGGTGGGAATGTCATGCAGCCTGTGTCTTTGAACAAGTGATTTTTGTTTTTTCTGAACAGAAAAGAAAAACTCAAAAAGAGAAAAGTGGATACCAGCCAAGAGATCGGCTGGGGGGAAATGTTAATGGATGTTGGCAAATCTACTGTGCAGCTTTCCCACGTTACCAACTGCATCACTATTTACAAACACTGGGAAGATACCTTTCTGCAAACAAAAATGATGAGAGACTTGCTGGTTACATCCCCTATGAAGCTAAATTCCTACTTCTCCACTAAAGCTGTGTAATAAAAGGTGTTTTATACAGCACACACACTAGGTCAGTATCATCCCAGAACAAAATCCTGACTAAGGCAGTAACACACTGCACAGCAGGGTTTTAAGCTCTGATGAAAATAAAATAAAGATTTCGAGGCTCTGAGCAACCCCAGTCAGTATAAGGGGATGGGGGAAGGGTAGCATGTGGTTTGGGGTATTTTCACCAAATGTTAAATCACACAGAGTATTTCACTCGTCTCCAGTGTGAGATCACGACATGACTCCTCTGTAATGAATTCTTTATCTTGGCAGCTCTCCTGTTTTCTCCCAACAGTGCCTCCCTCTCCCCTTCTGGTCCCAGTGCCGTAACATATGGTAGTATTTGGAAAGCCACTTGGGCCTGGGAGCAGGCCTGGCTGCCCACACCTGCACACCCCCTGCCCCGCCGCTGGGCCTGGAGCTCGCTCCTTCACCCTCCTCAGCGGCACGCTGAGCAGCCACAGGTGCTGCCATGTGGCCCTGGGGATGAGATGTGTCACTTGGTGTCTGTGTGCCGCCCCAGCACTCCCCATGCAGCCTCGGCGAGGCTTCTCCTTCGGGTGGCTGTGATGAGGGTGGCTCAGTGTCTCCAAAATGATGATGAAAGTACCCAAAAGGTCCAAGAGAATGGACAGAATCTTTCAGGTTGGAAGGAACCACAGTGGATTATTGGTCCAACCTCCCTGCTTAAACAGAGTTCCTAGAACCACATGGCATAGAGTTGCATCCAAATGGTTCTTGCC
>VXBB01009345.1:344383-357657 GCA_013399915.1 Illadopsis cleaveri
GTGAGGATCTAAAGGCATATTTAGGTTTCCAGGTTCTGTGTAAGCAATGTAATTCTCATAAATCTCGACTTGCAAGGGAGAATTTGGTTTCAAAGTAGGGTGGTAGTTTAGCAAACAATAATATTTATCTCACATGTGTTTATCTAGCAGGGCTTCTGCAAGTGAGACAAATTGCTTCCGTGGCTTTCTTGTTTTCTAGATTCCTGTTGTGCCCTATTAAAAAAAAAAAAAAAGGCAAAAAAAAAAAGCAGATTTTTGTTTTAGCTGACGTGGGTTTATGTTTTGTTGGGTTTTTTTCTTATGCCAGCAACACTGGTAAAATATGTGGAACTTTTAATTCAGGAGGAGGCTTTTAACTAGCTGATTGCTTTTCCTGGAAAAGCCACAGATGTCCAGAAATCTCTTAAATATTTACTTGCTTTTACTTTTATTTGGTAGCAACCATATAATACAAGCTTAGCCAAACAAGACCACTTTTTGAATAACTTAGGCTGTTGTTTCCCATTTTTCCCTAGAACACAGATTTTTCAGTAGAGTTCTAAGGTGCTTCAGCCCTTTCTTAGTTGTGAATCTTGTCCCTACCCTTGGGAAGCCTCCCTGAAGCATATGAATGGGGTGAAGGTTCAATCTCCATCACCAGCTCTGTTCCTGGTCTTCCTCCAGTGCTTAATAGCAAGGTGCCAATTAGTGATTATGGTTTTTTTATGGTGGTGTTTATTGTGGTTGTGGATATTGTGCAGTGAATTCACTGAACAAAGTGCTTTGTATGCCCTGCTGCCTGTACATATAATTTATTACATTTCTTAAATGCAAACCATTATACTGAAGTATTTTTAAAGGTAGGAAATAAAACGCTCAAAATTTAGGAAATGTCAAAGTTGGTATTATTCTGGACCACACATTGAGGCAGATGGAAAAAAAACGCTGAGTGTTCACTGAATGGGGCAAGAATTCTGTAGGAAAAAGTATGTGATCACCTAATTAAAGATTATCGTAGTGCCTATACCCATGGGGGCTGACTTGAGATTCCTTGTTTCCGTGATTCTGGTATCATCTAACTGCTTTCTGTTCCAGTTAAGCTAATTTCACTTTCTCTGCCGTGCTGTTCACAGACAGAGCCTTGGGAACTTTAGAAAAGCTGTCCCCTTGCTGTGGTCAGCTTGAACTCAGGCTTCTGAGATGCTGGGCAGCCACTAAAATTTCTTACTGCAGGAGTGTTCTTGTTCAGCTCTTACAGTCATGGGCAAGAGCACACTCGGTGCAAAACTGTCAAATGCCAGCGAATCTCTTCCGAGCATGTGTGAATCAAGATTCATCAAGTGTGGCCAAATGTGGGTGTACATAATGTAAATAAACATGCTCTGTAAAAGCAAATCTTTGACACAAGTACGGCTCTGCTGCCAAATTTAATTCCTTCCTCTTGAACACAGAGGGCATTGAATATCTTAACTACTTAATCACATAGGGGTTTTTATTAAGGGATAAACATGATTTTTAAAAATCAAATCTCATTCTGCAAATAGTCTAACCACACTTTCCCTTCCCCCAGCCGCCCTACCCCAGTAATCATATAATGTACAAAGTTTAAACTCAAATATGTAAAGCTCAGGAACTGAAAGCAGTCTGTAAAAGAGAGTTGAGCAGCTTGAATTTTATATCTCACCAGACATAGTGCACAAAACTTATTTCTCACTCATCCTCAGTATTGTATGTGAAATACCATATGAATCTGAAATGATTTGGGAGATGACAGGAACTCCTATCAAGTAAATAAATGTCTCTCCTCATAATTCATATGTAAAGAATTTTTAAATCTTTTACTTGTATCAATTTGAAAAATATTATTTCCCTTTATTGGAGGCAAAGGGACTGGTTTTAAATTGTACCAGATAGACCGAGTGGTGAAATTTCACATTTTAATGTGTTTATGACTTGCACTATTTTATTAGTTCAATCTATGAAAAGCGTTTTACCAGTGCTGTTAAGATTTTTATGAACGGGTATACCAACAAATATATGATTTAAATGGTATTTACTAAGCAAATAATTGCTTTTACTAAATGCACTGTGAAAACTGGCACATACACAACTTAAAAACACATACAGAGGAAATATGGATTTTCCAGAGCCTCACATTATAGTTCAATCTTTCTTGTTTGTAATGTGCTATGCAGAAGAACATGGAGTTGCAAACTGTATTTGCCTTCAGATATTTATCATCTATTTTGACTGGGTTCACTACAGAATTAAATTACAAAATATAAATTAAGATTTTTAAGTAGTTTTAAACTTAGCATGTGCTAAGTAGCTAAAGAGTGATATTTGCTAAGTGAAAGGTGAAGTCTGGGTAAATACAGCCCTCAATTAAAATAACTGTCATTTATTATTTGTTCTTATTAACTAGTATAACTAAGCATAGCAGCTGGAAGGCATGTTCTGTGCTGACTTTCCATCTGTATGGTTTCTCTCATTTCATTGGCATTTTAGGGCCTTAAAATTGAACTTAAATCTTGTGAAACCTCTAAAAATGTTCTGAATAGGATGGCTCCACTTTTGATTGCTTTTCATACTACTTCCTCCTCAGAGAAAAATTAACATTCTGTTGAGCTTTGATATTCTCTCACCTGCCAATGTTGTACAGCAAAAGCTCAAGCTTTTAAGAACAAAAGCCATTAGTAAATGTGGATGTGTCAATCAGCAGGTAATGAAAGTGGGTCTGCAGATTTCCAAGCAGTGATGTCCTACCCTAAGGCTACAAAACTCCTGATACAACCTTTCCAAGTAATGCCAGCTGTATTTACTGGTGTACAAGCTCCCTCATTGTTGAAAGTAAACGGTGCTAGAGTTGCTACAATAATTGTTCATAAATAACTGATATGTTTGATGCTCAGATGTTTTGAGTTTGAGTTTTCAAATGTTTCTTCTCTGCCCTTACAGGTAAATTTGAAATTCTCTAATGCTGTAATGAAATGAACTTACTGGTTGTTGTCCTAAGGGAAAAAAACAAACAATGAAACAAAACAAATACACAACTCGCAAAAAAACCCCAACAAAAACCCCAAACAAACAACCAAAAAAGCAATCAAACAAAAAACAGTAAACCCCACAACATTAAGTACCACGAAAAGAAAATTACAGATACCCAGATTGTCTGGAAATGGGAGGAGGGTAAGGTGGCTGCTTGATGCTTTTCTTGGCCAAAGACATCTAGAAGCTGGTACTGAAAAAATAAACAATATACCTGACTTGTTCAACTGTCTTCCCTAGAAAAGCTGCCCTTTTGTGTCTAGGAAATGAAGTAGAGAAAAGCAGATGTGTATAAAATGGAAGAAAAAATGGTGTGCTACATCTGCTTTTTTCTTCAATGTGAATTAAAGTTAGACATTTTCTTAACATACCTATGCTATTCCAGTACTGCTGTGATGAAGATATACAGGCTATGTGTACTGGTTTTTAACAGTTGGAAAAAATCACTTTACAGAGGAGCACAATGGAGCCTTAAAAGAGCAAAATTGTGAGAAGATGAGGTACCTTCTTTGTTTTGTAAGAGCAAGGATTTTGGATAACCATTTGCTGCTTACATGGAGCTTCCAGAATTAGGTTGATCTTGCAGATTTGGAGCCTCTCCAACTAAGGGACATAGAAGTTTTGCACATAGATGGTTATTTCTAACACCAAGAGGCTTTGGTGCATTTCACCTCTTGACATGGCCAGTAGTTTTAAAACCAGGACAGTGTCATTTGTAACAATGGTGGTCACTGGATGTTTTCCAGTGAGAGCCATCTGGCCGGCCCTTAACTGAAGTTTGTTTCAGGTTGCTTAAACAGTATTCAGTTGCCAATGCCACATTTCCAGCTTCAATTTTTTTTTTAAATTCACATTTGAACCAGCATTGTTTATTCTGTAGGATATCTGTTACCTGCATTTTGGTCTTATTTGTGCAGTTTGTAGTGCTCATGTTAAATTCTCAATGGCAAGCTCCCTAGACTGTTTCCATGATTTTTCAGTAGTTCTTTCTACGTTTTTTTCTATCCTGTTCATTAAGCTAGGAACGTCATTTGAGGTAGCCTTAGGGTCACTAATCTATCCTCTTTCAGATCCTTTCTCAAGCCTTGATACTACAATAATATTTGAAAGAATAAAACTAAGTAGAGGAGCAGTTGTATATTGAGGGAGAAAATATTTTTAAAGTAACCATATACATTTTACTACTTTTCCTTCACATTTTTATGTTGTGATTTTAGGTGGTGAGCTGTAGTAGCAGGGTCTGTTTCTTCTCTGTCCTTTCAGTGCCTTGAACATTAAGGATACTGTTACAGGATCGATAATATAAAGCCAGTATTGCAAAAGTATTTGATTTTTAACCTCAGAAAATAGTCTAATCAATTAAACACCTTAAACTGTGTGTTTATGCTGCTCATTGACTATTGACTTCAATTCATGTTCTCAGTGTGCAGCTTTTCTGAAAAATGATCCTTAAGGGCTTCAAACCAGTCAGTCTAGAAATAGATTACATTGCTATTAATTACTCTGGGAAGTCTAGATCATTATTCACTGTGAAGATGTGTGTAGCTACTTCAGATATTTACTGGCTACTTCCAGCTCCTACTCCCAGGTATTGCACTTTTGTTTTAGAAAAGCAGTTTCTTTTCTTCATTTAGTAGTAGGGAGGTATAGGCTGTCTCTAATAATAATTAAATTTTTGTGCAAAAGACCTTGTATCAAGCTGCATACACTTCTGTAGAATTAAGTAAGGTTATAATTTTCACTACTAGTTCAGTTATCTTGTAGAGGCTCATTCCATGTCTTTTATTTTAATGTATTAGCCAATGGCTTGCCTGTAGTATAAATATTCTCATAGCTGTTCCATGGAGCAGCTTTATCACCTTGTTTCTTTGAAGCAGAGCATTTTCCGTGGGAACAAGGAAAATGCCCTTGTCTTAGAAAGGCTTATAGTACTTTTGTGGAAAAGGGTCTCATTGCTCGACCATAACTCTGAAAATACCTGGGAATTATTATATGGGCTAGAGGATAAGAATTTGGAGAAGGAATCTGAGGATGGAGAAAGCCTGAAGTGGGATCGGATAGTGAAACTGGAGACCAGCTGTACAAGGACATAGAGGAGCAAGTCACAGGTGGGGGAAACATTAAGACAAGGGATGTAACTCAGATGAGGAACAAAGAGTGAAAAATGAAGGAGAAATTGACTAGGAACAGTTGTGACCAAGGGGTGGAAAAATCAAGGAGAGAGAGGATGATAAGGAAGACAGGTTCCAGAGACATTGTTGTTGCAGTGATATTGGTCAGTGCTAAGCAGGTTTAATTTGTGGGCAGCAAGCTATCAGCATGTTTTAAGGAGGAACTAAAGAAGCCATGAGGCAGGGTTTTAGAACTCTCTGATAGATACTCTTATATATATCTGAAAAACTGCAGGAAGTTGTGGGAGTAAGCTCTGTATTTCTGCTGGCCCATGCTTACCACAGGATCCTGAGTAGAACCTGACATTCCTGATTCTTCCTGCTCTTGAGCTGTCAGCATCTCTCTGTGAGACTTACTGAACCTTATTTCCCTCTCTTGATGGTCCTCACTGAAGTGGGCAGTGGAGTGATAACAGTTGCTCCATTAGCTCATGCCACAGGTAGATGATTATTCTGAAGATTCCATGTCTGCACTGGGAGCACCAGGATACTGCTACATGAGAGCATTTCAATGTCAGTTCTGAGAACCTAGAAAATTATGCATTTCCACACAAGCATGGGCATCTAAATACTTCCTGTTCAAAGAATACTGAAGTTTTACTGTCCAGCTCTTGGCAGGTATACCGTGATAGCTTTAAACCAGATTAGCTACAACTCCTATGCATGTTGACAATATTGGAATACCTAGAGCTCTTTCACAGTGCTGTGCACTAGTAGCTATCTTGCTGCTTTAGGCAAAAAGACTTGAAAGAGCTAAATTAAATTCAGTGTACTTGGTGCAGTCCCCACTACTGCTGCCACTTCTCCAATGAGCAGTGTCTGCTGCCCCAGTGCAGCAGGACACTCATAAATTCCACCATGTTTGCATACTCCTAGAGCATCAGTGATATGCTTGATCTCTCTAGCACTTCATAATTTTAAAAACTTGAGGTTTAATTTGTGCTGCAATAAACCATCAAGGAAGTTCATGATGTGTGGAGCTGTAGGCACTCTTTTGGATTAGTTATCTGATCTGTAGCTACTTGCAGTTTCACTTAATGACCCAGGTGATCTTTACATCTTTTTTGTTTTGCTGAATATTCTGTGGTTAGAAAAATGGGGCATACTCATGTGAGGTTATCCTTTGTTATCTTAAGTGTTTGACAAACTCTTTCCCACCATGCAAGCATGCACTGTTTTGAAACTTAAGTCAACTGTGCCTTTCTCCCATCCCAAGCCATCAGTTACCCAAATTGCAGACATTTAGGTAAGCTTTTTACCAGCTAAGAAAATGAACAAATGAAGAAGGGTACTGTAAAACTGGAAGAAGATGCTTCTCTTACCATATGAGTCTTTTTCTTAGAATGGTCCTTTCCCTCACTTTACAATAACTCAGCTCAGGTTTTGTTCCTGTTCCACAAGGACTTTGTACATAATATAAATATATGAAAATATTCAATATCCTAAAGTTACCACCCTATCTTCCATCCCTTACAATCTTTCCTTGCTAGGATGCACACTTGAATGTGACTCTGCTTAGCCTGGTCCTGATTAATGTAACTGTCCTGGGACTGCCTTGATTTGACTGAATCCCTTTCCATATTTACCTTTATGTGGCTTCATTGGTAACCTTGCAGTTTGCACATGCAGTTGTTCATTGAAAAAAAGTAAATTTGGTGATTCCTGTACACCACACCCATTACAATTGTTCCTAGTTCAGCCACCACTAATGCTGATAAAGAATACTCTAGAGTGAGATGTAGATATGCTGGAGATAGTGACTCACTCTGTGAAAGGGATTCCAGTAGGAATATGAAGGAGAGTAACCAGTAAAAGTTGCTTAAATTACATAATTTTGAAACTTTTGTGGGTGTACATCGCTAAATAAAGTGTTCCAGTCTTCTCTTGTTCTGCATTTTTTTAATGCTGAAAATATTTTTTGCATTACAGTAATGTGTATGCTACTGCAAATGTTTGAAAACTGCTAGTGTTTTTAACCTATCAGTATTGTAGTGTACAACTTGCCGTTGGTAAGTAATTTTTCTTGATTCAGAATATTTAGTGAAACCATGCAAGAGTCATACTATTCATGAATATACCTTCATAAAACATCATAAAAATAAGGCTACAATGTACAGAAAATAGTACCTGGGCATTATCTAATTCACAGGATGAGGGAGCTGAAAATTGATAATTTTTTTCTACATTGAATAATCACAATAATACATATATTCAAAATTCACTTCATGTTTTCTACCTGAACTGTCAAATCTGCAAATGCCATTCAAAAGTTAGTACATCCTTGTGAGATGCTAGTGCATCATTTGCCTGCGAAGGGGTTTAAGGCTGTTAGTAAGCATGTGTGTTTTCCATAGCATAATGCTGCCACCTGATGGCAGAAAGAATTGGGACAAAGTAGTTGGGGCTTCTCCGGGTTGCATGCAATTTCAGTGTGATTAATACAGTGATCTTTAATATGTCTTAAAGTGACGTAAGATTACTCTTTGAAACTGCAGAGAAGAACTTTTGTTGGGTTTTAATATTTATTTTATAAAAATATTTATATAATATTTTATATAAATATTTACTGAAATATTTTATTTTGGAATGTAGGATGACTGGAAGCCTAGCATCACTTTCATTGTTGGGACCAAGACTGAGGATGAAATCCACACTCAGGCCCTGGCTCTTGCTGTGCAGGTGCCACTGCGAAAGCTCTTCAGTGTGGTAACGCGTGAAGACATTTATAGACAGGTATTCCAAGAAAGTAACTTTTAATAATGAACCAAACTGTAGATGTCACTTCTAGATCCTGCCTTCTTTGGCCTATGGTGATGATAAACTACTCTGTGGAAGTTTCAAAAATTACACTAATTCATTAAGGTTGGAAAAGACCTTTAGGATCATTGAGTCCAACCTTTGAACTTTATCAACTGAACCACAGCACTTAGTGCCACATGCAGTCATTTCTTAAACACTTCCAGGGATGGTGGCCCTTTCTAATGCTTGCCAAACCTTTCTGTGAAAAAAAATTCTTCCTGATGTCCAGCGTGAACCTGTCCTGGCACAGCTTGAGGCCATTTCCTCTCATCCTGTCATTTGTTGCCTGGGAGATGAGGCTGATCCCCACCTTGCTACAACCTCCTTTCAGGGAGATATGGAGAGTGATAAGGTCTTCCCTGAAAAATGAATTTCTCCAGACTAAACAGCCCCAGCTCCCTCATCTACTCCTCACAGGAGTTATTCTCTATACTTTTTACTAGCTTCATTGCTCTAATTCATAGGAGTTAAAAATGGAAAAAGAAAAGCTTATGGTATAAGCTGCTCTGCTCCCTGTAAACAAAGTTTTGTTACAGACTTTCTTCAAGGTGCTGACCCAAAAAACTCCCTCCCTAAGGTACAGGGTGTCCATAAGATGATTCCTCACTGTTTTGGGGTGTGAGTATAGTGTTTGCAAAAGGGAATAATGAGTAAAGTACTTCGGGTAAATATAAAATCTTCTCACAGTAGAATGCTTTATTTACTTGCAGATCGCAGAATTTGGGGGTCAAACAAAACAAAAGGGAAAAAAGCCTAAGGACCTGCCTATGTACTATGAGGTAGGTTAAAACATGTATTGCAGAGTCAGTGCTCTTTAACACTGACATGTGTAGAGAGCCTTGTGGTTTTGTTATTCATTCTTAAGTAAATGCAAATTTGTTGGATGTAGCTGGTAAAAACATTCAACCGTCTAGATACTTAAGCTGCTTTGTTTTTGTGATACCAGCAATATTCTGTTGGACTGCTGATTAAGTGATGATCAAAACATATTTTCAGGGATATGAGTTTCATTATTGAAGGATATATTACATGGTCATGTTTTGATGGTGATGTCTCAGGTTACAGAAGACCTTCAGACTCTTCTGTCTCAGATGCTCCCAATAATTTAAAAACTTACACCTTCATTTATGAGTATGCAGTCCCCTATATGAAACACTATTCTATGTGCTAGTACCCATTATAATCTCAGTTTGTTGCAACCTGATTCATCTAATAGGCTATGTCAGCAGGGTTTGGAATCATGCTTAGTACAAAGAGTACTTACTCCTACCCTGTTAATGTTTTACTTACGGCTTATGAGAGGCGATAAAATCCTGCTATTAATTAGAAGATTGTTTAAAATTTTCACAGGCAGAGTTTTGGGGTTCTTACAGACCTGGAGCTTAAAGAATTTTGGATCCCTCTAAAAAGGCTTTGTTTGGTTTTATTTCTACAATGACTAATAAACTTTTTATGTGTCTCAGGTTTTGGTGGACTTTGTAACAGTACTATTTAGCTGCGGTCTGTTTTTCGGTAGTGCCAGGCTACTATCTGAACAAGTCCCTTTGGAATTATTTACCGCTGACAGGACTGTGAATTTTATGCAATTAACCCTCTTTGTTTAGGACTAGCCTCCCAGGCAAACTCACCCTTATATTACTGGTATGTAAAACTTCTTCAGTTCTACTTGACAGAAGGATTTTGAAGTCCAGCTCTAAGCAGAAGCCTTGTATGATACCTGTATTTAATTACTAAGAGCAATTTTCCTTGTGAAGTGGACACTTATTAAATTCCAGCTGTCAGTGCTGTGTCTCATTAGCTACTTACTTTACTCCTCAAAGACATTTTTTCCTCTCCTCCTTTAACACAGAATATAAAATGCCTATTCTGACCTTTTGCTTGGACTCAGTTTCCGTTCAGGCTGTAGCAAATTAAAAGATCGATCATGTTGCCACAGCATTAAGATCCCACCTCTCTGGGCAGAGTTTGCTCCTGAACATTCACTTACATTCCATGTGCAGTTTGTGCAGTCAAAGCTTTCACTGCTTTCACTGCTTCCACTAGCAAAGATAAACAAATACAAGGTTGGCACAGAAGACAGGGTTGTTAAAAGTTCTTCTGAGAGGAGCGTTTCTGTCATTGCCACATACAGTTCTCTGTGACAGGATTTTCAACATGCTGCCATTTCCACAAGTTTCCATATTCATTTTTAGAGGTACTGTGAGTTTCCTGACATTTAATGGTCTTTTAACATGTGGCATGTACATTTGTGTGAATTTGGGACTAATGATGTGCATAGTAATTGGTTATTATTGGTGTTAGTAGTAATGTCTTTGCCCATGTCGTTGGTCTTACACTTTGCATCCACTGAAATGCAGGGGTTTTAATAAATTTCAGTGCAGCAGTCTGCAGTGCCTACTAGTCAAGAACCTTTAACAAACAGGTCATGATACATGGCAAGCTATGTATATATCATAGTAAAATAATTTCTGCTGTCTGCTCTAAGTTATTCCCCTTCAGGCTTTCTATTATTTTATTGTTTTGTATGTCATATCACTCTTATTGTACAAAGTGAAGAGGCTCAGGGCAGGGTTTATAAATATGTAGCTAAAACATTTCCAAATCCAGGCGAATTTGGGGTCTAACACCTTTTCTGTCTCTTACATGACTTGATGGGGATAGGAGTCCCACTTGGTAATTTTGTACTAATTCTAGCACTTAACTGAATGATGATAGGCTTATTCTCTCATAAAGATGCTGAGGAACTAATTTTTTCACTTATATATGAAAGGGAAAATGTTATGCTTCCTGTAATATATCAACACACTTCATAATTTATCATGTACAATTTTTCTAACAAATATAACTAAAAATATATGTATTTAATCAGCAAGGTGTTTATTTTTTTATTGTTTACACACCTGTTTGTTGGATTAGTTTTCTATTAAGGTTAATAACATCATGTGTAATTAAGATATTTTGGCACTACTAAATATGGTAATGTTGTTAAGATCTGATTATTGAGAAATGCCTCTGCCCAAATAAGGGTGCCACAAGACCACATGCCAAAGTCAATGGTACAGATTTTATTTAACAATGAATTAGAAATAGAAGAGAGAGAGGGGAGAGAGAGAGAGTTCAAGTAGAAAATTACACAAATTACACCACTCATGGATCCACCAGCATCCTGTTAGTCCTTCTGCACTCTGGACTTTTTGGTGGGAGGGTCCCAAGGTCATTCAAAACTTTGCATTATCTCTACATTTTAGCAAACAAAGGAATTAATACTTGTTGGCTACAGAGTTCTTTTATGCTATTGGTTAAATTAGTATCTCACCTCTAGTGCTGGTTAGTCTGCGTGCTCAGTCTTTCTCTTCTTTGGAGTTGGTGGGTTTCTGGGACCAGTGTTCACAACCTTCCCATGCCAAAATTACCTTTTATCCAGTTGGAGCTGATTTCAGCACAGTTGCTGAGCTGGCTGCCCTTGTAGCTCATACATTCCCCTTTTGTGTCCATTTTCAGTGATAAAAGATACAGATGGACTAAAAACATACATTCCTTTCTCTAGGCTTTGTTAACCTCCCCCTAGATCTGAGATAGCACCTACACAACACTACCGCCATTATGTCATCTACAGTCCAAGTTTCAGGTATCCAGAGGAATATTTAGGTGGGGCTTTGGTGATTGTTGGTGGCTGCAGATGCCATCTCTCCCAAACCTTGGGGTGGTCTTTGTTTGACCGGTGATATGCCCATGAGCAATTGCTTCTTTACACAATTTGGCACAGTGGGAATTTTTGTCCAGATATGTTACACAGGATGTGCTAGCCAGATCTTGCCTCCACTAGGCCTGGAGTTAGCATCATCCTGTCGCTCCCTTCTGTGCTAATCTCATGGCAAAATCCTTCTGTGGCCTTAACAGTGTTTGAGACAGGCAACAGTGCACTTTAAGTACTTACAGGAGTTCTAGTTTCCAAACTTTGAGTTTTGAAAATTTATTCAAGCCTAAATTTTCCACACCAAAATTCTTCATGAGACTATTTTTTTTTTTTTAATTTCGCCTACTTCCCCCTTGAAACTTCTGGTGAGATTGAGTTCAGAGGTTGTGTGGATCAAAGGATCTTATTTTTTTTCTTTTTCTTGTAAGAGTTATTTTGCAGTTTTGTTGGACTTACTGGGGCAGGGAACAAAAAGTTGTCTTTGTGCTACCTGGGAAATTCTGAGAAGGAATCATGTCCCATGCTAATAAGGAAACAAGCTGGAGCTGCAAGTTTGGTGGTTATGAAAGCAGATGGAGCCTCATGAGGCCCCTTTGCATGGGATGACTGGAAGATGATGGATTATGTTGCTGGAAATGAACAGTTGAATAAGGATCATGGCCATGAGAGAGAGAGGGATCGGAGGGAGAGAGATGTGAAAGAGTTTTGTGGTTCTGTCAGATAAGCTGAGATGCTTGGGAAGAAGTTTCATGGAAAGATGAAAAGGGCACAACTGGCAGAGATGAGAGCAGTTTTATTTGGCTGTGGATTCCAGAATGTGGCCTTCAAAACATGTCCTTGTGCTTGAGAAGCCAGCAAAACTAAAATCTTGTAACAGAAGCACCCTTCCATGCTGCTGTGACTCATCTCTGGGACAAGTCATCCTGTGTAACCAAAAAAGTGTAATTAAAACTATTAATCTTTATTCTACTACCAGACAAGAATTAATATATTGGTTATTGTTTCTCCCAGCAAGGTTTCTGCTATAGTTGCCAAACTGAAAAATATTATCAGATCAGATGCCAAATCCAAATTGTGTCCCACTCTCATCCTGGAATTCCATGAGATTGGAGCAGCATAAATCAGTTGTAAATAAGTTTTTCTCAGCTGTTAATCACCAAGTTGATAACTAACTCTACTGATGTCTCCTGCATTCCTCCCTAGACTTTTGATTCAATGAGGACAATTATAGGTCAATACAAGTTCAAAAAAATCCTGAGCATAGCTGAATTTTATATATATATATGTATATATATGTGTGTGTGTACATGTGTATAATTATTATTTATATATGTATATATAAATTTTGTGTCTATATATCTCCCATAACTTGCAGGAGGTAGGAGGAGGAGGTGGTTGGAGAAGGCATTCGTATTAGAAAGGAAAAGGTAAATGGATTGCCTAGGCTTTGGACCTCAGATGTAGTGGAAATGTTTGGTGCAGTTGAACGTTTCTAGCATATATATATTTTTTTCTTTTTTTTTTAAACCTGTACCCTGTGTAGGTTTAAATGATGCCAACACAATGTTGCCTTTTTTCTT
>VXBB01009345.1:357721-423986 GCA_013399915.1 Illadopsis cleaveri
AACACACAGCACACACAGAACAGACGATTGGGGATACAGGCATCATAGTCACCCTAGGACACATATTTTCTGTTTCAGCTAGAATTGCAACCTTGCCATAGAAAGCTATTCTTTTTGTGAAAAGGCCTCCTTATTTTTTTTTCTTTAAGAGAACAAAAAAAAAAATTAATAATTATTTTACCCTCCTTCTATTTATTATCTTTTGAATCCTCTTTTAAGACATTAAGGAAATAACATCTCCTTTGTTGTTCTGCAATGATCAGCATTACATTGCCAATATACATCATTATAATTTCCCTTTTTTAAGTATTGGTGTGATATTTTCTTTTATTTGCTGTAAAATTGCCCTTGTTCTCCAAGAGTTGGTTAAAGTCAATACTTGTAATCCAAAGAGTTCCTCAGCTACCTGGTTTTAATACTTTGATTATATTGTCCTGGTCTACTGATTTTTTGTATTCCTTGCTTTAAAAGCTGCCTTTTTGCAACCTTCTCTTGATGAAGTTGTAAATAATTGCTTTTAATGAAATGAGACAACCACATTATCTGTGGGTTTTTTCTGAATATAAAGCAGAATGATCACTGATTAGCCCTACTTTTCCTGCATCTATACTGAATCTTCTATTGTTTCAATATAATACCAGACCTATGCCATGTTGATGATNTTTTTTTTCTTTTTGTTTTAAACCTGTACCCTGTGTAGGTTTAAATGATGCCAACACAATGTTGCCTTTTTTCTTCTCTTTTTCTTTCCTTCTTATCCAAGACCACAGAACTTAGGGAATTATGATTTTTATTGTATCATATTGTCCTGGTTTAGGGCAAATTTGGGAGGAAACCTCCGAATGGGGTTCCTCTGGAGAGCAAACCCAAACAGCCCCTCCCCACAGCCGGTCCGGGAAAAAGAACTTCCTCAGAGAAAAGTGGAAAAAACTATTTATTTAACAAACAAAATGCCCACAAGCATAAAGAATGAATAATNTTACATTGCCAATATACATCATTATAATTTCCCTTTTTTAAGTATTGGTGTGATATTTTCTTTTATTTGCTGTAAAATTGCCCTTGTTCTCCAAGAGTTGGTTAAAGTCAATACTTGTAATCCAAAGAGTTCCTCAGCTACCTGGTTTTAATACTTTGATTATATTGTCCTGGTCTACTGATTTTTTGTATTCCTTGCTTTAAAAGCTGCCTTTTTGCAACCTTCTCTTGATGAAGTTGTAAATAATTGCTTTTAATGAAATGAGACAACCACATTATCTGTGGGTTTTTTCTGAATATAAAGCAGAATGATCACTGATTAGCCCTACTTTTCCTGCATCTATACTGAATCTTCTATTGTTTCAATATAATACCAGACCTATGCCATGTTGATGATTTTTTTTTCTCTGATACAGTTAAAAAATAAACTCATCCTTATCTCTGCTGGCGTTTGTTGTCTCTTAATTTTTTCCTTTCTTCATCGAATCTGAAATAGTGAGGACTTTTAAATTACACTATCCAGGATCTTTTAATCCCACCTGATTTATATGAATTATCTCTGATATTCACATGTGATGAGCAAGCAAGCATTAGATTTCAAATCACATACTGGAACAGTAAATATTTAAACAGAAGATAATACAAAATTTTGACTACAAATCATTCTGCATTTTGTCATCACTGGGTGAACACAGGACCTGTTTGATTCTCCTGTTCCAGATCTGCATGGCAGATTGTTTTCATACAAAACTTCACTTTATTTTACCTCCTTGCCAACAGGGAAGCAGTGTCAGCTCAGAAACCTCAAGCCTCTGGGTGGATAAAAGCAGAAGCTCCAGGCTTACTGTCAAGATACGTAACAGCCAACCCTTATCACCAGGCATACTGAGATATCAACTAGTTGTGCAGTTTCAATGAACAAACCAAAGAGATCCCCAAACTAGATCCTTCTATTGCCAAGCATAATATGCATAGTTTTGCCATTAAAATTCAGTTCAGTTGAATGCTTGCATTTAAATCTTAATTGGCTCTTGTTTTGTACAGCTCATTTAAAGGACTAAAAGGTAATTGATTAGAAATGGAATCTTATTGGTTTTAAATTATTTATGTTGTACATGTTTTGGGTTTGTTTTTTCTTTTGGGTTTGTTGTTATTTTTGTTGTTTTTCCCCCTAAGATTGTGATGCCATAATCCTTGGGAAATTGCATGATGTTCACAGTACTTCTTGCCTTAATAGGCAATAGACTGTAGCAGATACAGAAGAAACATTGAGTTTTTTAGGTGTACATGAAACAGATTCCTCTTCTGTCACAACACAAAATATGTAACCAAGGTATTAAGGACTTCTGTGGGATAATAAAACACAACAATTAACAAGCCCAAGTCGAAAAAAGAGAAATAAATTTAGCCAGGAACCAGTGGATGTAAAGCAGTTTTCAAGCATTCCTGTGAATTTATGCTTTGCTAGAAATGTGTAGAGTGTAGACTTACGAAGTGAGAGTTGCTGCTGGTAAGATTATTTGAGCGCTGATCACATTATGATGTAGAGAGAAAGTCAACTTTAAATTGTGTGTGCTTCCTGGGATAGATGCTCCTACTATATTATGAAATGTTACATATATTTGTATATTCTATTATTATGTATAATTATTTTATTATATGTAATTATAGCTGGATAATAGATATATTTAAAATATATGTTTTTAAATGCGTATGCATGTGTACAATTATTCAAAACTATCTTCTATTACTCACCCCAATGGCATGAATTTCATTTTTTAAAAAATTAAGAATAGATGTTCACTTTATAACTTTCATATCCTCTTTTCATTCCAATGGAATGAAATTAATTTTAGAAGATGTGTAAAATGGAACAGCTCAGGAGCCAAAACTTACCTGGTGTCATTGTTTTCATGAGTGAGTTTGACACTAGAAACAACTTTGGCAGGCATGCTGAATGGTTAGAAGGATAGAAAGACTTTATTTTTCATTCCAGTACAAAATAAATTTTATACTGCACTCCTAAATGTCATAATAAAATGGAGCAGTTCTCCAGTCAGCCTTTGTCAAGTGGTATTGTGTGGATGCAAGTGAAGAGAATTTTATTGCAGAAGAACTTGGCCCTTACACTGTGTGGACGTACAGAGGTTTAATCTGTACAATTGGTAATTGTTGCTAAATGAATATGCCTTTTAGGGAGGTATTGGCTTCAGGGAAGCTTAAGGGACTTTAAATCCTGCTGTGGGCATTATCTACTCATCTGTTTTCAGCTCTTTTCTATCTGTTACCAGGCTCCTACCAGTTTATAGTACAGAATATAGGATGTTTCATAAATGATCCACTAAATCAGGTGATATTTTACCTGAGATATTTAGTGTCTTATTTTCTGAGGAGGGTATAACTATTCTGCCTGCTGGTTCCCAGTATTTAGGTCAATCTACTTAAAAGGATGTTAGGGAAAGAATTGCTTAATTTAGGTTTAGCATGTCTTTGCATCAGCCTTTGCCATTGTCAGAGCATCTGATGCCACTGCATGATAAAGTGGCCTGTGTAGTCCTTTAAGTTATCAAATTGTATGCCTTCCATTCAGATTTAATTATTCCATGAGAGGAAACCATTGTTGCTATGAACCAGGCAGCTCCATAAATTGTAGCTGTTCACAGTCAGTTTTAGTGTCTCCAGTTCAGTATCTTGTTCCAGGAACAATGTTTCATGTTAAGAAGTACCAGCATTTCTAAATGTTAAAACTGGGGGAACAAAGTCTTGAGCTTGAGCAGGAAAACAATCTGTGTTTTCTAAATTTGTTTCTTAAAATCTGGGAAGTGAGGTTCTATTATTTACATGAGGCAATTGACATGCACATCTTCTAGTTTCATTTCAGAATAGTGACTTTTCATAGAATCCGAAAGCTAGGATTTTAGAAACGTGCATTATTATTTTATTACTGTTCGTTGTTATTATTTGACCTGAGGACATTCTTAATACTCAAATTGTTGGCAATTTATTTTCTAGGAAAGACAATTGATAACCTTTTGAAATTTATCTACCTATTTAAAATCTGCTTTAGAATGCTGGTGAGACTTGGGGTTTGCTTCACAGATTACAAGAGTTGCTGTATACATGCAAATTGGTATCAAATTTCTGCTTTTTCTGTGCAGGTTTTGTTGAGATGTCTGTGTAACTAGAGGAAACAGCAATTATGTCTGTGAGAATGTCATCCTTGAAGTGTTAGTGGGACTCTCTGAAGTAGCTAAAGGCAGTGCTGTCTTCTGGTTTTTTGTCTTCAAAGTTTTTGGGGGACTGTAATAGATTCATTGAGCACTATAAAGTGTATGACATTTTTCTCAAGTACAGCAACTAATCCCAGAATCCTTTGTCACCAAATTTAAAAAAAAAAAAAAGCTCAAAGCCCTGTTGCAAAGCTGAACCAACCAAGCTGAAAGGATCCTGCCCAATTTTGTGGTGCCAAGGCCATTGGAACTACCTGGCCCAAATATTCTGACATGGCTTAGAAAACTCTGTCAAGATGTAGCTGGATGGGTTCTGCCAGCACAAGGTTTGATGAGGCAATTTTGTTTCTTAATCTTTTTGTTCCACCTCTGATTGGTTTTCTTCCTAGCCAGATGCAATGTTAGACAAGCGTGACTAAATCTTTTAGCTTTGTGGTGTTCATTGTGTGGATTCAGTTGGCTGAAATTGCTGGAGACAATTTACTTCTCAGAAGCTTAAAATATTCTCTGCCATAATGGAAAGATTTTCTGGGCAGATTCAACCCACTGAAATGTAAACATTTCAGTATTTGATCATAGCAATATATCCCTTCATCTGAGCACAAATCACAATAGACTGGCCTGTCCTCTTTTTCTAAAAGGGTCTGGGTTCTGTAGGGGTTCTTCTGAAATCACTTAAATGCTGTTTCAACTATTTGCCCCCAATCAGTGTTAAAAAAACCCAGATATATGAAAGGTCACATGAGGAAACCTTCCCTGTGCATAGAACTCCTTCCTGAGATTGCAGTGCTAATGCCTGATCTTTCCAGTCACTGGATATTTGTATCCCTTAAAGCAGTTTGGTTTTCATAGCAGCTAATGGTCAGGGAGCCTTAGGAGGAGCACATCCTAGATGGTGAGAGCTCCTGTATGAGCTCTCTAATAAAGCCTTCCTTATTTTTATGTAATATATTTTCTCATTTTTACTAAAATTAGGTTATTCATCATTTCTGTTTTTCTTAAAACATTAAGTACTTGACATAATGTTGCACATGTGTGTTAGAAAATTTTCATAGAGCATCTCTGAGATTAAATCAGCTAAAAATATCCCCTCAAGTTGCAGATTTTCTGCAGAGAGAGGTTTAGAGAACAGACTTTCTTACAGTGGATAATTCTAATAGGTTTGAGCTAACCAGATCAAGCTGTGTTGTGTTTTGGCAAAAAACAGACTTACTCATATGAGTGACAAGTTATTTTTCTAGAGTACAAGCAGCCATTTGCTTCTGCTTTGAGAAAATAGAAAGGAAGATATTTAGCATATGAACAGTGTTCATATTTGCTCAGTATTGCTTCATTTCAGTAGGTTTAGTTGAAAAGGACTCTGTGAGGTAGAAGGAGTCATCAAATCCACTTTAATTATTTTCATTCTCTGGAATACATCTTCACTGATTAACAAGGATTACTCATTTAGCTTTTCTTAGGTTTTACAGTCTACCTTATGGATACATAAGTGTTATATAGAGCCCTGCTCAGATATGCAATTGATTTATTGATTTTTATGTGAGTCCTTAAGCTCTCTTTGAACTGTGAGTCATTAATTCACTAGTGAAAAATAATGATTAAGCAAGTGGTCTTTTGACATCATAGGTGAGTAGAGATTCTGAGAATTAAAATAAAGTTAGGTCTAATATGAGAAACTGAATTCTTTCAACACATTGGAGGTGTCATCTGAAAAAAAAGTTATTTCTGTTAACTCAGATCCTTCCTGGTATTCTTTCAAAATGATTGCTTGGAATATGCTTTAGTCAATGAAATTACATTGGCAGAGTCAGAAATATTTAATAGTATGTGTAAAGAAGTCTTCTTTAGAAAAAACAATTACCAGTATGACACAGCTTTTGTCACCTAGTCTGTCTTAAAAGTTGCTTGTGAAGTACTCATAAGACTGACAGCAGATTGTAATAAGTCAAGATCACCTTTTTTCCCCCCTCCTTTTATTACTTTGCTCAGGAAAATACATCTGAATAATAATTACCAACTTGCTTGTGTAATCCTCAGAGCCTCTTGACGGATGACTATCTCCCTTCAAATTAACTTGAACAGTGTCAGCAACTAAGGGATTTTACTTGGTTCTTCTAGGAACTATTATGTTTCTTTCAGGAAGTGGTATATGAGTCTGAGGCATGTGTGCTGGTCTGGATTTCTTACAATTTCAAGAACAAGAGAGAAGAGAGGGCTTTAGAAAGCTCACTCTGGGTCTGGGAGAACTATACCGTGAAGTGGACTGACCACTGTTCTTAGGAAGCAATGTTATTGCTGCCAGGTACAGTACTAAAGCTGTAAAAGTTTATAATCTAATTTATCTTTTTTGAAAGGTTTTCTGATTATGATTTGGCAGCCACAATGATTCTGTATCTTGAAAAAGAGGCATTTCAAGGAAAGATAGCCCAAAGACTCTGCCTTTAAATGTTTCCCTAACTTTTAAGACCTCTCTGCTATCTCCGTGGCGCTGACATCTGTCAGTAGTGGAGGGTCACTTACAAGCACTCATGCAGTGTTTGAGTGGCTCGAAATACATGCCCTTTGCACCAGACAGCTAAATCTCTGCGTGGCTCATACTGCCACCATATGAGATCAAATACTGCATTGCCAAGGCCTTTCTGCACTTCACCAGTGTGACCCCTGCTGTGTGAGGAATGCTAAGTTTCCTCTTGCTTTAAAGGAAAAGAGGCCCTACCTAACAAAGTTTGTCTGAGTTTCCATGGTTTTTCTCATAAGAAAAAGATCATCACTGGTGGGATGAAGTATAGCCAATCTGTAACAAATCCGCTTCATAGTATCTGAAAAACTTCCTTCTGTATTCCTACCCAGTTTTTGTCTGAAGGTTTTTATTTGGTCTTTTTTTCACTTGAGGCTCTGTAGATTTTTAACTGTTTATGCTAGGTGCCTGCATAATTCACAGGATCAAAGATGAAGTAAATATGGATGTGTAATAAATTTAATTTCTTTTATCTACTGTGCATGGATTAATCTATGTTCTGTCTTTAAGATTGGTTTTAATTTCCTCCTGTATAAAACATATTTTACATTTCTGCATGAAAAGATGTTTGCTTTCATTGTATTGCCAACTGTAGTGCACTTGTTCTGTCTTTGTTTTATTTATGTGACCTCTTTCCACAATCATGGAATGTATTCCTGTTAAATAGTTTTGGTTATACTTCTTATGGCTAACATAAGAAACTATGTTCTTCCTACCCGTTCTATTTCATCAAGTCTGTATTCATTCCTGTATCCTACAAAATCTACAAAGGAGGAATAATTATTAGGCATTGCTTTTGACTGGTAAAATACTTTAAAATTCTCAGGAAGTACGGGATTTAAGAATCTAAGCACTTTTTTCTTCTTCCATGAACAATAAATCAGCAACTACTGTTGAGCTGGGTTATTATATATACACTTTTCAGGACTCCTTCCAGAATCCCTCAATTTCCCCTCTATTGTATTTCAAGAAATGTGCAACTCATCTACATTAGGCCAGTGAGAAGCATCATTTTCCATAGGCTGTTAACATCAATTCTGAGGGAAAAAAAAAGACCTTTATGAGAATTTTTCTCTCTGAGGAAAATTACTATGATATTTCTACCAAAATCTCCTTCTTTCAGAGCACAGATTTGTGTGTGCCTAGCTCTGTGTGACTTTTTTTTTTAATAACTATTAGTTCCTAGCGTGCCCACAGGCTGTGGTAATTTTTAAGACTTATTCTTAACATGTCCTTGATTTTCTGCTATGGCTCTGATGTCAGTGGGTCTTTCCAGAAGCCTTCTACGATTGGCTTGTTGAGCTAGTAACCAGTCTTACTTTGAGTACAAAAACATGCAAAGGAAAACTCATTTTAATCATGATGTATGTTCCTTTGTGTACATTAAGATCATTAGATTTATTTGTGTTGCAGGAGCAGGATTGTTTGGGAAGGGTTTTTAAATGCATATGTTTTGATTTGTCTCCATGTTATGCGACTTGGAAAAACCTGAAATTTAAGACATTTCTTTTTCTGCTCCTTGCTTTTGTTTGCATGAAACAATAATTTGGCAAAAATAGTATGGATTTGGCTTTGCTTTATTCAGAGAAGCATTTTAGTGGCTACATTTAGGTGAGAAGTGAACATTTCTAAACTAGGCAAGAATCTGTGGAAGCTCAAAGCTAATGGTAGTGTTTGCATTAGACAAGACACAGTTCAGTGAGATGCAATGTGCACCTTCATTGTCTCAGTGTTAGCAAGCAAAATTGACACCATATGTGCCCAACTGTAATTGCTCCATGAGGAGAAAAGAGAAACATGTCAGAACATTTGAGTAACACCTAATTCAGCCCATGGTTATAAATAAAGCTGATGGTTGCTTAAAAACAAAAGTAAGAAAATATTATGGTTATATTATTCCTCAACAGCGCTTCCTACATAGGTGAACTTTATTACAGACACAGCACAAGTGAAAAGAAACATATAACAACTTTTTAACAGTATTTTTATGTTATTTTATTTTTTTCGCAGTAAATAAAGTGGTTATGAGGCTCCAAGGAAAACGGCCCAGATGTTAGTGAGTTGTATGAAATTTAGTGGAAACAAGCTGTAAAAAACATAGTCATAAAACAGCCTGTCAATGCCACACATCTGGACAATGCAGCTGTATGTTCCCGCTGCTGTCATCACCCTAAGAAAACTCAATAGCCTTAATTCACCCCAATTAGGCTGCATACCAACAGAATCAGAATGACACAGGGAGGGGGTGTGTTTTCACCAAGACAGACCCTCTCAAATTCCCTCCAAGAAGTTTTTATCTTTCATTTAGGGCTAGTCCTTCAGACACTGGTCACTTTGTAAACAGTACTGCAAACTGTTCCCCTTGATTTGCTATCTGTTACGTGCTTTTTAAATTTACTACTTTATAATATGTAGTTGCTTAATGTTGTTTCTTTGTTTAAAACCTAAAGAAAATTACATTTTCCTGTGAGAACTCTGTTCTGTTTTCTTTTTCATAAATCATAGAAGGTTTTTTCCATTCTAGTTTTATCTCATACTATAGCTGATACAACTTTATTTGAGGTCTTTGGAACCAAAGAATACAGTGTGTCTCACTGATATGTTGTTTTTTCTGGAAATGTGGCCATTTTGACCCACACATGGTGCAATTTGAGATAGCACTTCCTCATTTCAGCATGCAAATAAATATGGGTGGAGTGTAGTATTAAAGCTACGGAAGTAGTAGTTTTGTTGTGATTTTTTTTTTTTTTCCTTTGCAGGTGATGGAATTAGCCAAAGCCTTTCTGGACCAGGATGAAAAAATTCCTGTAACACTAACTGGAAAGCTATTGAAATTTCAATTGCTTTGTCTCAAACAGAAGGACCTGAACAGAAGAGAAGAGGAAAAGAAGGTACTATAGTATGCCCTAGGAGCATTACATTTTTGAAGACACTTCTGTTCTGGTGTTGCTTCCATAAATTCAGCTTTCTTCTCATATTTGGCTTTTTAGAACTGTAATTAAACAGAAATGTGATTAGAAATATTTTTGTAAGTTGATTAGATTTTGTGGTTGAAGTTCTCAATTACTCAAATCCCAGTGAGAACATGGGGAAAAAAAAGAAAATAAAAATATTTTGGAAGAAGTCTTCGCTAGAGTGAGAACTAGTAATAGCTTAGCTGAAAACAGAGCTAGGAACAGGCTTATGCTGAATGTATCCCTGCTGAAGTAAAGGTAGGAGAGGTAATTACTTGGGACGTGTCAAGGATAGACACAGAGCAGACTATGACAGAGTTCTTGTTATGAATCTCCTCTTTGAAGAGAATTTGGAGAAGTTATCTCTTCCATCCTGCTGCACTAAGGCAGGATAATATTTACATATACTATTCCTGGCAGATGTTTGTTGAACTTTTTCTTGAAACTTTTCCAGTGCTGTGTCTTTGCTTTTCCATGGCAATCAGTATTATTTCTGAACCATCTCTGCAACACATGCATTTGAAAAAGGTTTCTGATCCTACCAACCCTACTCTCATCTAAACCTGTTTCAGTTCTCCCTGTGTATGGGGACAACATTACACTCAATTCTATAGAAATCTATGACATATTTAACTAAACAAACCCAAATATGTGTCATGGTTGGTCGTTTTTTATTATACATGTTCCTCTCCCCTGAACTCTCTCAAAGCAGTACATATTTTGAAGTCTGCTTCTCAGAACCAGATGCCACATTTTCCAGTGTTCCCAAAATTTGCTTCTATTTGTCTCCAAGGTTGTCACTACTACCTCCAAGATTGTCTCGAACAGATTGCATATGTGTTCTAGGAGGAATTTCACCAAGCTTGCACAGAATCACAGATCAAACCTCTGATTTATTTCTAACACCTTTTGGAGTTGTCAGTGGTACATTTCAACAACTTACTGAACAGTTGGTTTTGCTACAGTCCTTTTCCAACATTCATGAAACTGAAGAAAGTCAGTTCATTATCAGAAAGTCATATAATTGCTGCAGTAAGTTTACCCGGTTAATTGATCAAAAACTATAATGTGGAGTGTGATGACATGGAGACCTAAGCAGTCTGTGTATGTAAAAGATGCAGGCAGAAAATAGTTTAATGGATTTTGTATAGCTGGAAAGTCAGTGAATTTCTTTATCAACAGTTTTATTTGTGGGAGTAGTTGGTGGATGAATCACAAAAACATTAAATGCTAGGTGATTCATTAAATTGTGTCCTGTTCCCACAGAAGTCAATTTATTGGAACATGATAATTTAAATGACAGAAATATATGAAGAATATGGGAAAAATAATGTGTTTTCAATCTGAAAAGAAATTGAGAGGCTGAAGCTATTGAATAGATGGTTAATAGTGAATTGAGAAAAAATGGCTTTTCTTTTAGATAGCAGTCAATTCTTGTGAGTAACCTGTCAAACAAAAATTTGAAGTTTAAAGGCACTTCAACATTAAAATGGAGTCTTTAGAGCTTTGATTTAGCAAAATTAGTCTTGTAACTGTAATTTTATTTCCCTGGTGAATTTGAGGTTAGTCAGTGTTGAAGGTTGAAGAGTCTCTGGCACTTACTTCCCTGTTTTAGCCAAACTGCCTGCAAAAGTTGTCACCTCCTTTGAATTTTATCTGTATCAGTGTGTGACCGTCAAATGCAAGAAGGACAGAGTCAAGAATTGGAAGGCTCTTGGATATAAGGATGCTCTGGAGCACAGAGTGGGCAGAAACTGACCTCTGATTTAGAGTTCTATCTCTAAATTGGCTGCCATAAAATTTTTAATCCTCTCCAACTAGCTTGTACAATGCAAGTTCTGTTGCCAACAATCTGGGTGTTGAAAACAGGATTTTACTCACAAATCAGTTCTCAGAAAGCAAACATATCTGTCCTTGTGATTTTTTCCTAAATAGATACCAGTTAATAGAATGGATCAGAAGAACTAATATAGCATGTAAATAACCAAAAAAAAGGCATTAGTACATTTTTGTATTTCATTAGGAGCAGGAGCTTGTCATAAATTGACACGTGTACGTATTTAAAGTATTATGCAGAAGAGGTGTCTCTGAATTAGAAAACTGTTTGAGGTAGTAAAATTTTGTAACGTGAAGCTTAAAATAACAAAATTGCAGAAGTTAGTGGATTATTACAAACTCCAGAAAAAGCTGCACCTTGTAGGGAAGGAGAAATATGACGTTGAAAGGCAAAGGAAAGAATCCAAGAAAGGAGAGGCTTTTACTTTCTAAAGTATTAAGGTCAAGTAGTGTTCTTTGTTATAATCTTAGCAAGTTCAGAAATGTCTCTTCTTATTTAAGAATTACTTAAAATTATGCAGATGCAATAGATGAAGTTGATTGTGAACTTTATGGCATGATGGTTGTATCATCTGTTTGGTGTGTTCATCAGCTTAGAATTCAAAGAAGTACTATCAAAATTTCTAATTTGAAATGTCAAGGTGGAACAAATTTGAAAGAAAATAATGAAAGTCTCCAAATCCTTCATTACACAGTGGAAATAGTTTCAAGAATCTGTCAAAGACATTTCTAAATTTTACAGAAAGGAAATTCAAGAAGGAAGGAAAAAGCAGGAAAAGATTTTCTGTTTTAATTTTGAATTTGAACTAAGTACAACTTCCACAGCTGGAAAGTCTGCTTCTCTGATGCCTAAAGAGGCTACCTGAAACAGAGGCTGGACAGTGTTAAAGGAATAAAGTAGTTATTTATCAAAAGGCTTTTACAGGACACCCCTTGGGCAGTACAAGAGCCTGGCCAAGGCTAGACCCAAGATGGACAACAGATCATGAGTTTTCACACTTTTTAAAGTTTTGCTCCATTTACATATTGGAATTAATTGTCCAATTACAGCTTCAGGTTATGAAGTCCCATCCTCCCAGTTTGCTCTCCACAATTCACTGTTCATACTTCTTGGGCCTGAAGCTGCAATGGTGTCCTTGGTTCTTGGGCTGGAAAAGGATTGTTTTCTCTAACTGAACTGTGAAGAGAACTTGCTAACACTTTATGTGAAGTTCAGAGTTATATACTAATGCAGTACAAAATCTAGAAAATATGAAAGCTAAAACTTAAGGCATCATTCCAGCTGGATCTAGGGAAAGCAACTATATAGAGTTAACAGCTCTCTCTCATTTGCATGAAGGGCTTTCCTAATTGCTTTAATAGCCTTTAAAGTGACATCAGCAGGATTGTAACTGTAAGCTAAGTCAATATTTTTATTTTATTTAATTTAGCTTTATAATCCTGGAATGTAATTTTTGCATAGTTCAAATGTAGTATTTCTGCTGGGCAAAAATAAGGTGGAGACTTTCATGCTCTACAGAACCTACTTTACCTTAATATTTTTTGATTGTTTTAATTTTAGACTTATTCCCAATTTTTTGGATTTATAGTGTGAGGCTTTGGGATACTTACAAAATCTTTTTTCATCCTGTACTCTTAAATTACTGGGAAGAGCTTTATGTAGGTGTTTTTGTTTGAAAATAATGAGAATGGCTGAGTAATATCCTGTGTGAAATGAACGCACAACTCTTGGTTCTAGTTTGCATTAGCCTGATATTTACATCAAAGAAAAATAGTCCTGGTACCATTTTACACTATAGTCAAGAGCGTTAACAGAGATATTAAAGATATTAACAGATATTGAATTTTTGCCGTATTTCCCCTCAGTCCACAGAAGGTTTCTGGTTGATGCAAGTGCTGTAGTGGAAGTAACTAAGGCACAGGGATTTTTTACTCATCTTTTACCCGTATACGTTTTGTTTGTTTGGTGTGTATACCATCTAGCTACCTCTTGCAGTTCCTTTTTAATGTGAAGTCTTAGCATTATGACTGAGTAAAAACATAAATAACTGAATGATATGTTTTAGTAGGAAAAAGCAGGATGTGCAAGACAGATCTACCACATGAGTATTATAGCAGCTGAGAGGGAAAAGCATTAAAAAAATTGAACACCTAAAGTTTTACAACAGTCTGACTTTTGTTTTTCACAAAGGCTATAATGAGAACTTCATTTATTTGTCTTGTCAGGCAGAACAGCAGCAAAAAGAAAAAGAGAAAAAGAAAGAGAAAGAGAAAGAAAAAGCTAAACCTCCTCTTAAGACACCTGGAAAAGATAGTAAAGGAAAAAAGTCAGTGCCAACAACCTCTCTTAAAAAGGACACCAAACTGAAACAACGAGGACAAGTGGAAGTGAAAGAAAAATATATTGGTATGTAATATATGATGGTATACTTCTGATAAACCTTTGAAGTACTTTGTTTTGTTCCATGTTGAAAAGTCAAGATCTATTTGGCAATATCAAAGCTTTGCCACTTTACATTTGAAGAGGGCACTGTGTTCTGCTCAGTGTTAGGATGGATTGTGCAGTCCAAGAAGTAAAATACAGATAAGTTATATGTGACATGTCAACATCAAAATGTTTGGGCATATGTAAGACCAAAAGAAAGTAGCTGAACAAATCCTACAGAAAACTTACCCTACAGAAAGATTTCAGAATAACTAAATGTGTGGCTTTCTCCAAAGGTGCCTTTCTCCTTATACTATTATTTAAAACAGAGATGACAATGAAGAAGAAACCCTTCCTGTCAGTGAAGAAACGTTTCCTAACATCCAATCTAACCTTCCCCTCTTTATATCTGTTTTAATAGAGCTGTATAAAGAAAGAAAAAAAAAAACAAACAAACAAAACAGGACCAGCCCTTAAATTCAGACAGTCTATATCTGTTTCTGGTAGCTAGCAGCCATTTTATCGTTCATCCCTAATACATTGTCACCTTTCTGAAATTAAACATTTCTGCTTTTGAGTAATCTTGAGACTACTTGCATTGATGTCTTTCCTCTTTTGCATATGGACTAGTCACTGATAATTAGAACTGACTGATGATTATATGTCATGATTATTAGCATAACCATAATTATAATTTTCAAATGACAAGCAGTCTTCAGCATGTATACTTTGGAATTTTTGGATCTCTGTAAGTGACTATGCAGACACCTGTCTTCTTCTTCAAAACAAAATTAATGCCCAGTATGTGCTTATATCTTTTCTTCCTGCAGTAACTGAGACTTAAATTTATGTACTTCAGTTTCAGTACTACAAGTGAAATAATAAGCTAGTTTTCTACTGGTTTTGATTTTTGCTTTATGCAATATACGTGCTGGACTGTGGTGACTGCTTCCTCAGTCAGTCTCTCTCTAAATTTCTATGTTACAGTATGTTTAGCTAATATTACAAGCAACAGAGAGCCTACTGCTCCAGGTGGTAGCAGCATTTGCCATATATCTGAGCACAGCCAGATGTCAGTGCCAGGCTACCTTTTTTCCTTCCTTGGATAAATGAGTCCCACAAGGTGAGGAGTCAGTAAAGCACTTGGGCATGTGATGTGTTAGTAAGCATAAGAAAGGATCTTAATGCTAAATAGAGTATAAAGCTGTGGTTTGCTTTTAGTGCAGGTTTGTCTGCACAAACTCTATGTGTTTCAGCATTGATGGAGAGATACAGGACCTTAAGCAGGGAGTTTCTGTTAACTTAGGATAAATAACTGTACTGGATGAATTAAATCACCTGATGCCTGTCTTACTACCTGTATTTCTCCATAAGGCATAAAAGGAAACTACACAACTAGAGAGTTCATTTCTACTTATATCATGCTTAACCTTTTGCTTTGGTACTGAAATGTTGCTGTGCATATTTCTACATAATTGATAAGCCCAAATAGAACAGGCACTCAATGAAACTTCTCATCTGCACTTTAATATGAATTTGGATGTGCCCCTGCCAAAGGTCTAGTGTGAGCTGGTATTACCAGCTGATGAGGATTTTGCCAAGAAGTACATGTAGTGAACATGAGCCTGCTGGGTAGGGAGGAGTCAGCAGTGAGTCAGCTGATACCTGCAGCTAATCCTTTGAAATTATTATGGGTAACCTTTCATGTAAGACACAGTAACTTACTCTGTGTGTGCTCCATGTCCAGCTTTATGTAAGATGAAGTAGGATAGTTTAAACTACCATTAGAGCATGTGGATATGTCCTGACACTAAACTCCTTTGAGAGGAGCAATTACAGAAATGCTGCTATGACTTTCTGATTATAATCAGCTTCTGCAGTTTATCTTCTGGTCCTTCTTCAAACAATTATTACTTTTGACTTGTATTCTTCCTGCTGTGTTCTAGGTGGTTTGGTGCAGATCTGAGTTTTATGCACATAATTTGTATGTAATTTTCCCAATGAGATTATAAAAGAACTGTTTCTCTGACCCCTTCTTTTGCATTACCCCATATAGTCAAGTAAAAATTTTATTTTCTTTAGCTGATGAATGTTCTTACTCTAATCTGTTTTTGTTGTGTTTTGAACAGATGATGAACCAGATGATGGTGCTCATCATTACTTTATCATTCTGGGTTTCCCCAATCTTCAGTTGTTGCCTGTCTTGACTGACCTTGGCATTAACATTTCAAGTGTAATTCAAATTTCTTCTGAGAATTACGCACCATTGCAGATATACTTAGAAGCAACTAAACTTGAAAGACGATCTTCTATTTCACATGCAGGTAATCTGGTCATTTAAAAACAAAATATGTAGAAAGAAGATAATTTTATATCCAGGGAATGACTGTTATGGCTATGTTTCTCTCTCTCTCCATGCCTTGTGTTTGTGCATGCTACCTATGAGCAGCGGTGTTTGCCAGTGCCAAAGTAGCATTGCCATTGGTTGGCCACCAAACCAAATGGTTTGCCAGTGCAAAAACTGGACAGTAGAAAGAGGGACTGACTAACCAGGCAGAGTTTGCAGCCACAGTAGTCACCAAAAAACATTTTATCAAATGCGTACTTCTGTGAATTGTTAGGAAGCGTACTGGTAAGAAAACTTTGCTCATTTGGTAATTTCAAGGAGAGTGGACAGTTGGCTGCTTTAGAACTGTGGCCCCAGCCACAGGAGAATATGCCACAGAATAATGCCCTGTAATTGTACTCAGCTGTCCCCGGGCTGTAACACCTTTCTTGAACTGGGATCCTGGTAAGCAGCAAGCTAAATATGTGTCATCAGTGATGGCTGGCTATCCTGACCTGTAGTGATATAGCCAGCAGGTCAAGGGAGGTGGCTATTCCCTGCCACTTGGCTGTCATGAGAATAGAATTACAGACTCTACAGTACAAGAAAGGTACCAATAAACTCGATTTAATCCAGCAAACAGCCTCCCTGTAAGGACTGGCTAAAGGACCTTGAAAGAAGAAATAGTGGTTGTGATCATGAATGGCCTTTGGCATTTTCAGGCCCCAGAGACAGGGTGAAAGTCTGGAGAAGGTCTCTTGCTGGAAAAGGACCAGGTTAGGGATTACTTAAACAAACTGGACACACGTAAGTCCATGGCACCTGATGGGATTCACTCAGGCACGCTGAGGGACTGAGTGTCATGTCACTGCAACGCCACTGTCAATTACTTTTGAAAAAACACAGCAATTGGAAAACATGCCTGAAGACTGGAAGAAAGCATCATTCCTATCTTCAGAAATGGCAGGAATGACTCAGGAATCTAAAGGCTACTCAGACTCTTCTCAGTCTCTGGGAATATGATAGAACAGCTAATCCTGGAAACATTTCCAGGCACATGAAGGACAAGGAGTTGGTCTTTTGGCATGGATTTGCCAATGGAAGTCATTCTTAACCAACCTGATAACCTTCTATAACAAAATAACTGTCTTGGTAGAGGAGGAGGGAGCAGGGAATATTGTCTGCCCTGACTCAGTAAGACCTTTGGCACTGTCTTCTCCTAAAGAAGCTGGATAAGCAAACACTGAGTTGAATTGACAACTGACTGAATATCCTGGCTTAGAGGGTATCAGAGGGGATTGGTGGTATGAGTCCGTGAACATCTTCATAAGTGATCAGAATAGTTCCTCAGCAAGTACTCTTATGATACAGAACTGGGAGGAATGGCTGAAACACCATAGAATTGTGCTGTTTTTCAGAGAGACCTCAACAGGATGGAGAAATGGTCTGGCAGGGACCTCATAAAGTTCAGCAAGGGCAAAGTCCTGCACCAGTTCATGGTGGAGGCCGACTGGCTGGAAGCAGCTCTGCACAGAAGGGCTTAGGGGTGGTGGCACATGAACCAGCACTGTGCCTTTGTAGCAAACAAGGCTAATGGTTTCCAAGGCTGCATCAGGTCAAGGGATTTGAACTTTCTTTTGCACTCAGCACTGATGAGGCCACACCTGGAGTTCTGTGTACCAGTTCTGGACTCCTCAGTACGGGGAAGATATGGAGCTACCAGAGAAACTCCATCAAATGACCACAAGTATGTTCAAAGGACTGGAGCATCACTCATATGAGGAGAGGTTGAAAGAGCTGGGAATCTTTACCCTGGAGAAGAAAGAGCCTGGAGGGAATTCATCAATGTGTATAAATGTCTGAAAGGAATGTGCAAAGAAAAGGAAGCCACGCTCTTTTCGTTGGTATTCAGTGACAGGACAAGAGGCAACAGCAAAACTGAGGGTAAACACAGGGTGTTTATTACCTGAAGACAAAGAAACACTTGTTTACTGTGAGGGTGACTGAATGCTATCACAGATTGCCCAGAGAGGTCATGGAGTCTTCATTCTTGGAGGTACTCAAAAGCCGTCTGTACATGGTCCTGGGCAGTCTGCTCTTGGTGACCCTGCTTGAGTAGAGGAGTTTTACCAGATGACCCCCACAGGTGTCTTTCAGAATCAATGACTATACTTGGAACAGAAGATGATGGCAAGATGTAAGTGGGGGTATATTTTAATCCCGAAGTTGGGTGTCAGATATTTGTTGAGACTCTGAGGATAGAAATATTTTAACAATGGCTAGAGAGTACTGATGCATGATTTGTTCTTTATGTTGAAGGGAGACATTGTACCATGATTTGTCAAATACTTATATATTTTAGACGTAGAAGCAGAGAAAAGAAACGAAGATGAAGCTAACAAAGACCTGGAAACTTTTTGGAAATTCCTGGAACCCGTTCTGAACAGTGGAAAGCATGGCTCAAGCCTCTTTGATGTTGCCAGGCTTCATTACCTAGTTAAGGAAAGTGATTTTCCCCTTGATTGGACAGACAGCGAAAAGCTGGTCAGTACATTCTGTTTTTACACTGCATTGCATGCTTTAGGGTCTGTAACTGTTAAGAAAACTTTAGGAATTTAATGTCAAGTCTTCTCTGAAACAGAACAACAGTAGTTAGTACATTTGTAATCTTAAACAAAAATTATTTCCTATGTATCCAACAATTTTATTCATTTGTTTACAAGGAGTCCTTTGAATAAAAATGCCTGATTTGGAGCTTCTTAATATTGTAGCCACAGCAGAAGAGTTGCAAAATAGTTTTAAATTTATTCAGCATCTTTATAGACCCAGTTTGCATCTCATTCGAGAGTCATATGTGTGCATGAAATAACACAGAAGTTATATTTTTGTCCTCATAACAACAGGCCTACTTACTGCACCTCAGAATAGTCACATGAGAAAAAATTGGCTGAATGCAAGAATACTTTTTGATACGTGATATTGTTTTATCATACTTAGTACTGCTTCTTTTTGTCCAAAGCATTGCTCTAACTTATTACTCATTATAGCCTGCTGAGTCAGGACTATTACCAGGCACTGAAGGAGAAAGTGAGTCATTCGAAATTTTTTTCATCCTAGATTCTCATGTATAGTGAGGTAAAATTTTTCAATCTACAGTATCAGCAATAAAAAAATAAAAACTGCTAAAGCAAAATAAGGCAAGGCAACATGCTATAATTTAACTTAGTGTATTTGTAGTGTGTGTTATTAGGATTAAAGACATTCTAAGGTTAAACGACATTCTTCTAACCCTTATTTATAGTACAGTAGAGTCTATATACAAACAACTCACAGTGGTTTCCAAAGCATTCACTGAAAATGCCTTAATTGTGGAATCATGTAGGCTTGCTGCTTATAATATTACTTATCATTATACTCTTTATATAATCTTACTGCACCAAGCCTCTTCTGGGAAAAGAGTTTTTATCTTCCCTATAATCACATGTTACAAGGAACTGTTTCTACTTTTGAATATCCTGCAAGCACCTATATTATAGCTGAAATAAAGGAAAAACCATCTGTCACTGAAACAGATTTCAACAGATAGGAGTTATAATTTCATGAGCCCTACAGAAGTAAGAAAATTCGTAAGTTTTTTTAGAAACAGGTGGGGAGCATATAAGTTCTGAAATCATAGGTGTTTAAAGTAAGTCTGTTCTTGTGGACTTGCTGGAGAATCTCTGAGTCCAAGCTTACTGCATCTTTGAAGTGCAAGATACACAGGAGGAAAATTCTTGGACAAAATGTTAGACATTAATATAAAAATAACAGAGTATTGCATACTACAAGTAGTCTCTACTCTCAGATTTGAGATCTTTAGAAAGGAAAAGACATTCAAAAATATTTTCTTTTTGAAGAGTCACTAATGGTTAGACTTGTAAAACTTTTGATAAGCACTTATGTCCTGAGGAGAGACCAGGCAAATTGAATTACAAAATTGTAATTATACTAAACTTTGCTTGGATCCCGTTGAGTAGCACTGGGTTTTGTTACTTATGACTTTGTAAAAAATCTTGTTTTATTTAAAAGGCTGTGCATTGAAAAAAATCCAATACTTTATATAAAACTTTTATGGGCTTAAGTGATACCTTAAGAAATATATGGATGAAAAGGTGTTGTACTAACCCATTCTTCAGAAGAATATTGAATTGGGAAAACAAAGGTGCAAGAATATTAATGAACATTCTGTTTTCACTAATAGAATTCTTTCCTAAGAAAGAAAATGTTAAATGTCTTTAAATGTTATGAAAATGGAGACAACTATTCCATAACTTATCAGTGATTTGGGATTGCCAAATCCCAGTGTCACAAGGAGGCACTGAGTTGATGAAAACAGATGCTTAATACTTCTTAAGGGTTTGTTATTTTTCTTAGTACCTAATGTCAGTTGTGCTTCTTTGCTGTATTTTAGGAAACTTAAAATTGAGACATTCAATGCCATCTCTTAGAAGTAAACTTCTTAGTACAAGCGACTTGCCCTACTTTCACAAAAGTGAAAGAATCACTCAGAAAAGGGCTTTTTACAGAAATTGTCTAAAAGTTAAAATAATTTCATCCTTTCCACAAAGTAATGTACAGGGGAAGAATACATCCGTTAAAGCTGCTGAAACTTGAGTGTTTCATGTGGTCTCCAACAGGGTTTTGGTATTTGTACAAAAACATTTAATATTTAAAATAGTAGTTGCTATTCCTTTTATTCCTCCCAGACTTTGGTGTAAACCACAGTACATGACCTCAAGAACCATGACTCTTTCCTTGTCAGACTTTTGCAGATACAGCACTCTCCCTTTGGACATTTGGGCAGTATGCTGACATTCCTTCACTCACAACTGCAGATTTCAGAATGCCATTCTTGAGACTTTCTTTGTTTTCAAATGGAAACAGAAAGAAAGAAAATAATATGAGATGAAATTAATTAGATGGTTGGGGTTTTATTTTTTATCCTTCTAGGGCAGGGAAATGATTGAGCTTGCACATATGCTGCAGGTTGATACTAGTAAAAACGTACACAGGTTACAAAATACTTTAATTTTCCTCTCCCATTCCTTCCCATACAAAAAACCCCCATAAGTTCCATCTGCAAGACAACAGACCTTGAACAGTTAAGACACGTTAGACTTTATAAGAACTAAAACATTTAGGCAATATGCAGTCCATATGGTGCTGTGGCAGTGTTAAGGCAAATAAAATGAAGGAGATTTTAGAATAATTCTATAAAACATATTGAGTTGGTGGAGAAAAAAGTATTTTGGAAAATTTATAAACAGATATAGTTCTGCTGGTTTAAGAGCTACTGACTCCTGTCACTAAGTTACATGACACTTTTATACTCACTCTTCATCCTTTGTATCTGATTTTCTCTCATAGCTTGCATTTGGTACTGTGCTGTTTGAACACATTGCTTGTTTGATATATGACTGCCTGGACTGGAGAAGACAGCATTGCAACTACTTGGAAAACACCAAGTTTTTTAATGTGTCTATGTTACCAGAGAGCAAATCAACACAACCACCTGCAGTTGAGGCAAGACCCTTCTCTTCTTGTTGAGAATAACTAATTATAGGGTAGAATTGCCTGTCTTTAATTTTGACTCAAAAGTTCACCTTGGAGCATCACACTGTGAGTAATTTTCAGTGAATGAAATTTGTAATTTTGTCTTCAGCATTTTAAACCCCCCAAAAATGGGGGAAAAAATAGCTGAGCATTGCAAAACAGATAAAGGAAATTGGAAGGATCCTACAGGCATAAAGTATCACAGGTGTAAAAATTTCTTAGTGTCTGATGATACATTCTTTTGTCTGAAAAAATCAATATGCCTGCACAGAGCTACTATGCAATATGGCAGATCTGTGAACTGTCAAAAAAAAAAAAGATTATTAGTTCTATGCAAGATCAATTTCTTTACTTTATTCATAGTAGGGAAAAGCCAAGGTGGGCAGAAGAAAGTAGCTTATTAGAACATACATTACATTCTTACTATCTTTTTCCATGTAAAAGTTTAGCATATCGTCTAGGGTGAGTAACCAAAGCTAAACGAAATTAAGTTCTCTCACCTATTTGTGCAATACTCACTCGTTTTATGGTTTCTAATTTTTTTATGTTAACTTTTGTTCACTTAGGAACAACCATCACCAGCACTGCCGATGACACCTACAAAGAAAAAAGGGAAATCAGAAGAAATTCTGCCAACAGTAGTTTTATCAGGGAGTATGTTTAAAGGATTAAGACATCCATCTGTAGTTGTTTACTCTGTCAAACCATTCATTCATCTGGTGGCACAAGTCCTCAAAATTATTTGTGCAGTGAGCTGAAGATGATGTGCATCTTTGTGAACACATTATGGAAGTGTCTGAAAACTGCAGTGGTGATAATCAAGTTCTTTAGAAAATAATGTTTACTATGCGTTCATAGTCACAGTCAGATTTAAAAGATCTCAGTAACTTTGTTTGATCTCTAACTTTGTTAGGCTCTTTTTAATAAATATTTTCTGAAGGTTCACAGAATCACAGAATATTCTGGGTTGGAAGGGACCCATAAGAGTCCAGCTTAGCCCTGCATGTGATCACACCGTTGCCCGAAACCATTTTCAAAATTCTTCTTGAACTGTCAGGCTTGGTACTGTGACCACTTTCCTGGGGAGCCTGTTCCAGTCTCCAAAAACCTCTGGGTGAAAATTTCTCTAATACCCAAACTGAAATTCTCCTGACTCGAGGTGAGGCTGCCCCAGTGCAAAGCAGAGCTGGACAATCCTCTCCCTTGCCCGGCTAATGATGCTGTGCCTGATGCACCCCAGGACACACTTGGCCCTCCTGGCTGCCAGGGCATGGCTGGCTTATATTCAATTTCCCATCAAACAGAACCTCTGGGTCCCCTTCTGTGGTGCTGCTCTCCAGCACCTTATTCCCCAGTCTGTCTGTACATCTCGGGTTGCCTCAACCCAGGCACAGAATCCAACACTTCTGCTTTTTAAGCTTCATAAGGTTGATAATTGCCCAGCCCTCTAATTTGTCAAGGTCTCTCTGCAGGTTCTCCCTGCCTTTGGGAGAGTTGACAGCTCCTCCCAGTTTTGTATTATCTGCAAACTTGCAGAACTGTCTTGGAATATAAATTGGCATTTCTGAAAAAACATATCTTAATGTTTTACCTTTTAATATAGCAGGTGAAGAAACTTCTGTTCTGTTTTTTCCAGTGGACATGAGGTATTACAATGACTTGCTGAGTCAAATTCCTGAGGAGTACCTTTCTGTACCCTTAATGCTGAGCTGCATGTTGGAACAGGTGAGAATGTTCTCTTTTTAATTTCTGTGGCTATTTCGGCCTAGACCTAATGTAATGAATTGTCAAAGATCAATAAATCTGTTAGCGTAGGAAAGAAACACATAGTCACAGAGAATATGTGCGGTGCTTTATTGGAGACCTCCGGGAGTAGGGGTCCTCAGAGACCCAAATCAACTCCACCAGAGATGCAGAATAGACACAGTTTTATATTCTTCTCTTATATAAGCATACATGTTAATCATTAAACCTCATTGTTCTATTGATTTTATCCAAGCTTGAAATTGAAACAACTGATTTTCATTATTTGTGTTTAAGATAATAATTACGCTTATAGTTAATAATAATTTACCATGTGATTATAATATAAACACAGATGGTGATATAGGTACAGATCACCTTACTTTACTTAGAACATTTAGTTTTAGAAATCACATCCATTCCCCTCCCCCTGATTTATTACGTGGGCAAGTTATACTTGGTTTGGTTAAAACAATAGTACGAAATTACATTTTGGTTACAGCGAAGCTAGGTTCTGTGCTGGTGCCTTTAGGAATCATTTTTACCCTATCCTATCAAATCCATCTGTTTAAACCTAAAATATGAGACCGTGCATTGAGGCACTGAGCAAGGAGGTTCAATACAAAGGAGTCAAAACTCCAAACTTTGATTTTTCTTTCATATTGTGCACTTGCCCTGTATATATATATAGTGGTTTTCCATAATTAATTTTTGAAGACTACAGATATAATCAAATGAGGAGAAAGGTGCAATTTCTTATCTAAGTCAGTAACAACTTTTCATGTCCTAGAGCAATGTTGTTGATACTGAACTTTTGCTGATTTACTCAGTTCAAAGGTCTTAGGTCAAGCCTAATGTGAGAGCATCAATGCTAGACAAATCTGACTTTTGTGGAGTTCAGGCACAATCTGTGATTTAGAAGAGACACAACATGATCTGGGAGTCCTCCTTCTTTTAGGAGTAAAATTTCAGCAAAATACTGTGCTTTTTACTTTTTGTAACTTTTAGTCTGAAAGTAAACTTGGGTAACAATACTCAAATTCCAACACCTAATAAACAATCAGTTTTTAATTACCTGCATTCCTTACAATTCTTCACATTTCAAGTTAAAAATATTTTTCATCTCATCCTTTCAAAAGTAACCAGTAGGAAAACCATTTAATTCTGTTTCCCATAATCTTTATTTTGTGCAGAAACTGACTTGGAAAATTGTACTTTTGCTACTTATAGAAAAAATTAGGCTTTTCTTCCCTGACAGAATTTATGGATGCGTGCTTAGCTTATAGCAGGATTTGCTTGGTATTTCTGGTAAAGTTAAGCAGCAATTATACTGTGATGGAAGCTAACATATACTATATTTGCCAGGTTATTGCAAGTGAGGAAGACCTTACACCACCAAGTCTGGTGCCATCAGAGCCTCAGGCAGATGAGCTGCATCGTGCCATTGCAGATCATATAATCTCTGTCCTTCCTTCTCTTTCACTTCCTATGCATGAAAAAAAGGTTTGTGTTGTCTTTCGTTCATTTCCTAATATTACAAATCTCATTTTTGGGATTTAATACCTTTTCCTTTTCTTTTTAAACAGAATCTGTATGATTACTTTTCTCTTAAATACATTGAACAAGAGACTGTCACCCCCCAGTACCCTCTCTTATTTAACTACCATGATGCCCTGGCTCAACGGTTGCACCTGCTGAAGGTACAGTTCAACCTATTTATATATAAATATTTCCAAAATTCACAGGCAATGAATGATCAATGCACTACAAGGGAAGGAGTGGTGTTTTTACAAAACAGGACAGCGTATCCCAGGTCTTTTTTCTTCTGAGGTGGACCCACCAACATGTGTTTCATTTACTTAAGAAGCAATGAGTTACTGACGGAGGACACCTCATAAACATGGAGCACAAACATACTGATTTCAGTGATCTATTTGCATTATTAATGAGAATGTTTAGCCTTTGGCATAGATGAGAGATATTGCAGAACTGTTGATTTGCTGTTAAACACTGTTGATACTATGGAAAATGAGTTGCTTACTTCATGATTAAGCATGGAGGCTAGACTGGATACTAAAATATTGAGAAGAAGAAGAAAATACATAGCAGTTATTAACAAACACAAGAAATGGATTCAGGTTGGCTAAATAGTTGCAGCATAGTGTGTAACCAAGATGCTGCCAAATTCTAAGGCAGAAAGGTTCAGAGACTGCATAGTTGGGGATTATTGCAAAGTAAGAGTTCCCAGACTTTCTGAATCAAAAAACCACTGTGAATGTCTTGAATTTTTCCAAAGGCAAGGTGTAGTTTTACCATTAAATTTTAAAAATTAACTGAGGATAATACAAGGGATCATACAAATCTAGATTTCATAGCTAAGGTATGTCTGCCTGGCTTCATGGATTACAAATTATCTGGGGAATACTTTGACAACCATTGGTTAAAACTATTCAGAAACAACTCAAGTTTGACACATGGAATGTATTCAAGCAGAAGGATGGACTGAGTAATCAACATAAGAGATGTTCTTAGCAGACATACACTTGATGTATTTTATATACTTGCTGAAGAGAGAATTCGGGATATAGGCCGAAGTTTGAGGAAAGAGTAGAGGACAAACATTTTGAATATGCAATTAAAGAAAAAGGTACTGTAAATGTGTAATACTAAAAAGAATGAAACTGAAAGATACCACTATGTCTGAAAAAATAAATGCTTGGATATAGAGGGATGCCTCTCATCACAGACTGATCAATAAGTTTATGGATTTCATTACTATGAAAAGTAGCACAGAGTGGCTAAAAGATACATGGAAGGAAGGTACCTGCTGCCAGTCTGAATAGATCAGTACATATTTCTGTATTTTTAAGTCTAGCTAGCACAGGCAAATAACTTCTAACAAATGTCTGTTATTATGCTGTCAGTCATTCTCTTTTATGTCTAATGTTTTTCTGAGTACAGTATCTGACACCATGATTCAAAACCACACTTTGGGCACATATTCAAATTTATGTCCAGCTGACTTTAGAACATGCTAATGTCCTGCTGTAGAAATACTTCTTTATTCAAACATAATTTTTGGAAAGTCGATAGTGTGAAAGTTTACTTTAACTCTGGTACTTTGATTTTTGTTCCAGGTCCAGAAGAACTTCAATCCAGAAAAGATTGAGCGTGAAATGATGGATAAACTGCCTCTTACAGAACTTATCCATTTCACCTCTCCTTCAGTTGAAAACAACACTAAACGCTTGGCCAGAGTTCATGAGCTCATGCATTATTTTACTACTGGTAAAATGATTTTCATTGATATAATTTCCATTCTTTTTATTTCTGGTTGATGATCCTCTTAAATAGTAGGAATTTTGAGACAAGGTCTTTAAGCTGCCGAAAAAACCATTGCAAAATTTCATATTTTCACATTCTTTCTTATGTATAATTATAGCCTACTTACAAGTTAACCCTAACTTCAGACCTCAGTTTCATGGTTAATGGGAACAACTGTATGAGTGTAAAGTATTGCATAACTAAGAGCTGGAAGTATTTTGGAACAACTTTATTTATTTATATTTGCAAACATGCAAACACTTACTAATTCTGAGGAAAAAGAACAGCTGTAAAAATGGCAATTATGGTCCTAGAATCTAGAATGTATACTGGGAGACACTGATGTAAACTGAGTTTATTTAGCAACTCACTTTTGGACGTAAAGAACTTATATCTTAGGTAGACAATTTTTATGGAACAATACACAGCTTTTAGAATGAATTCTGTGTAAACTGTTGGTGTTAATAATGAAACTACTTTATAACAGTCGCTTTATCAAACTAAGAATGCATTCACTTCTCCAACCATAATCACTTCTGCAGTTACCTTTTCTTGGAGTGTGCTTGCCACCATGACATACACTGGGAAACAATCCCAAAGACTACATAAATACCCTTAGGTAGTATCTAAAGTCTGCTGTAGGTTATTAAGAAAAATAAACATCCAAATCCCTTTGGTTACATTCATGTCATCATATAAGGCACAGGATTTGAAGGTACTTTCCCAGATCTTTCATCCTGAATTCCCTGTGTTGGATTAATTTACACTTTGCTGTGTTTTTTCTAGTTGCTGGTATGTTCATCTTGGACAGTGAGCTATTAAAGTATTCACTATTGCTATAGTCTTCCAGCTGATGGGTGTTGAATTTGTTGATCCTCACTGGGCTATACTGTACTGCCAGACTCTCCTAACTGGTAACTTAGCTAGCAAAGCCTTTGTGTTTATCAAAAGAGATGATTAATTTGATCAGAAAATGAGAGATCCAACATCCTCAAGATATATGACGTGCTTAGGTGCTTAACCACCGAAAGAGAAAACACTTCAAACTGAACATATTCTTTATGTGATTTGGGTGTTGTACTACCTGCCTTAAACTTCAGCCCTTTGCATGATTATCATTGTTATATGGACACGGATACATACAAGCATAAATAGGATTTATTATTGCCTTTGCACCTTGCATACTTCTCTTTAAATTATGTGTAAAATTCTGTCTGAAGAGGAAAAAAAAATGATACTTTTTTGAGAAGTTACATGAAGTCTATTTGGTATTTTAAAATCAACATCATTTCTATAAAGTTAATGAGCCAGAAGGTATTCAGATGTAGGAACCACTTCATTTAAGATGGATTAATACATAAGCATATCATTTTGCAATTTGGAAGCATTCAGCTTCGAATGCAGTGTAAAATGTAGCCCACATAAGTTGATCCAGTACCATTAAGGAAATTGCTGTTGGCTTTTGCAGAGTTGCCAAGAACAATACACTTAAATAGTCTTGTATTTATTTTCTGCTGAGCTGTAAGGGCATTTTCAGTTAATGATTATAATTCTTTTTTAGGACTTTTGAGTTGGGCTGAAGTAGAAAGAGCCTTCAGAGTATTTACTTTTGAAAGCCTGAAGCTGACTGGGTTGAGTGACTCTGGTTTCCTGGAGAGCTCTGGATGTAGGATTGGAGGTGATTCTGAAGTGTCTTATATCCCTTGGGATAATCCAGCCATGTTTGCAAGACAGCTGAGACAACTCTTCCTTATGGAAAAGAAGTTTAATGGGAAATCTCCAAGAGGCTCTGGTAAAAAGCTTTCTGTTTACGTTACTCGTGAAGAATTTGAATCCACTATTTGTCTTACCATATCATTTGCTATTGCAGAGATGTGATTTTTCTTCCTTGTACAAGTCAACAAATTTTCAAGTATTATATAGACTGTACATTAAGTAACTCTGTGGGAATACTAGAATAAAGACAAAAGCTATTTTGTAATACTGCATTAACAATTGTAGATGATGCAGAATGAATTTTCTGAAGTTCTGCATTTTCTCCTGCAGATTCTAACATAAGGAAAAGTTGTTGGCCTGATTAAAGGAGATATGTTGGCCAAAAAGCAACATTAAAAATAAGTGATTATTTTTTCAAGATGCAAGAAAAGTAGAAATTAGATCAGTTTAAGCAATTACACCTTTAGGGTCGTGATCACAGAATTATAGAATCATTGTTTAGGTTGGCAGAGACCTCCAAGGGTCATCTGTTCTGACAATCCTGCAATAAGCAGAGACATTTTCAACTAGATCAGGTTTCTCAGAGTCCAATCTGACCTCCAGTGTTTCCAGGGATGGAGCATCCACCACCTTTCTGAGATACCTGTTCCAGAGTTTCACCACCCTTATGATAAAAAATTCTTACCAGGGCCACAGGAAGAAGAGCTCCCCAGAGCCTTCTCTTCTCCAGGCTAAACTCTCTGAGCCTGTCCTCACAGGAAAGGTTCTCCATCCCTCCAATAACCTTCACTGCGTCTACTCTGGACCCACTTCAACAGATCCATGTGTTCCCTGTGCTGAGGAGCCCAGAGCTGGATGCAGTACTTTGTGATGTTGTCCATGCTTTCCTAATAGAGATGTCTAAGCAAGCAGCTTAGATGGGATCCTTTCCTTAGAAGACTGGAGCAGACAAAAATGAGTCCTTCTTACCTGCATTTCTTCTGAATTGGGAACATTTGGGGTGTTGGTTTATTTTGCTTTTATCCTAGTCACAATATTAAATTTTGCAGTTACGACACAACATTTTGGCACTTCTGCAGCACAAAAGCAAATACGAGGAAGATAAAACATTTGCTTTCAGGTTTCCTCAATCTTCTAATGGGAATCAGTAAACAGGAGTAATTTGCAAGAGAAGCAGAGCAGAAAGATGTATGTCTGGAAGCTGAGATGGTTGTAAGACACTTACAAACAAATACTTCCTGGTGTATTTTCCACCAGAAAGAGTAATTTTCTTGTATATGTGGATTTTGTTCAAATATTAGTGACGTCTGCCCTAACTTAGGGAATAAAGAATTCCATTGCAAGGAAATAATTTCTTTTTAAGTTAAGAGAATATAGAAGTTTAAGTCCTCATGTGATGCTGTTCATATCAGGTGTTCAGTGCAACAATGGAATGACTGATCAGATCCTCAGAAGTAGTATTCTGTGAGTAGCTTATGGATCTGTATAAACCAAATTAATTTAAACTTTAAAATTTTCATTTGTCAAAAATGTCTGAAAATATCAAAACAATTGGTCTTGCCTTTTATTTTAATGTCATCTGTGCAAAGGACTGCTTTTTAAAGTGTGAAGAAAAATGGTTCTTTGTCTTTGTTTATGAATCTGGAGGATACTTCTGAGAGTATTTTTAGTGGGCCAGCATGGGTCAGATAGAAAGGATGATTTGAATGGGTTTTATAAAGTCTTCTTTTCTTTTTCTTTTNCTGGATTTTAAAGTGCTCTCTTAGTAAAGAAGCATAGCAGAGCTGATTATTTATAGGACAAGTGTGACAAAAGAAGCTTCAACTTGATGTCAATCTCATCAGAGAGACTAAGGAAATTCAGCCCTTAGTAGGGCTGAAATTTCTGGAACAATTCTTTAAATTCTGCTTTCAATTTCCAGGGCGTACAGAATCAAGTGATGAAGATGAAGGAGATGATCTCGATGGTCCTCTTTTGAATGTAGAATTGGATCTTCTTTATTCAGATATGGCAAGTGTGAGAAATTGAGTCAACTAGGCTTTACATGAGGCAACAGAAGACACTGCTCTGTGCCAGGCTGTGTTACTGGGGATTCCTTTGCAATGCTGCATGCAAATGTTAATTTTGTGAAGTTTGGTAAATACTGACATAACTTTTAAGCACTGTGAAATCACTTACTTTGAATTCCGTGGTGATGGGTTTCAATGAAGCTGTTAATGATAATCCTGTGCTGGTTTTGCTGAATATCAGGGATCAAATACAAATGTGAAGGTTTAAAAGAAATTGTCAAATTATATCACACTAGTAAACTGTGTAGTTTGGCATGTTCAGAATCAACTGTCTGCCATACATCCCATAATAAACACAGCAATTTTAAAATCACGTCATAGGACATGTTTGAATACTCATAATTGCTTACAGAACTCAAAGACATATAAGCTAATAATAAAAGTATTTAGATTATTTTGTCATAAAAAGTCCAAGACCAAACCTGCTTGAGAGTAATTGTATTTTTCACTAAACAGTACCATATGGGTCTGCACATATGCATCGTTATGCAGTTAACTGTGATGCAACATGGGGTGCTGTCTATTAATCCAACAAGATTACAGTCAATTTAATACTGTCACTGAAATGTTGATATTCATTATTTTGGTTTGTTGTATTTTGAGGTGAGTCAGGAAAATTATGGCCTAGGACGAAGTTTAGAAGACATAAAAAAGACACAGAAGCGTTGCTTGACAGACTGGAGTTTGGAAGAGCGTTTTCAACCACATGTTCTTCGTCAGGTATCTGTGAGCTGACAATTTCATGTATACAGTCCTCCCTCAGAACACTATATAAAGTAGTAGTAGTGGTATTTTTTCTGCTCAGTAATTTATTCAGTTTTATCTTTCATTTTTACCAAAACTCATTGTGTTTTAGTTACTTTTCAGTTCTTCTTGTGAAATTTCATTTGAAATGAGATTTTATTTCCTGGTTTGACCAAACTGAAGTTGTCCTATTTGGCAACAAGTCTCTTTCTTAGCTGAAAGTGTGGTGGAGACAAAACCACCTTGCCCTTAGGGATGATCCTCTGTGGCAGTTTTGGGATTCAGTGCAGTGGATGTGAAAACATACTTTGCAAATGCCTATGCAGTGTATATTTTATGGACAAATAGAAAATTTGGTTGTTACAGCACTTCACCTTTTAAGGGGTAGAAGCATCATTTATAGAAATCTTGCAAGCTAAACACTAGAACTTATCTTGCAGAAAGACAGAATGACAAATCTGAAAGATATGTTCAAATGTAGTTGGCTTGAACTGGGAAGCATCCTCTTGGGAGGAGTGGATATTTAGTTCCTGTGCTGCCTTGAGCTTCGTCGGTTGTAATTCTTATTTGAGCCTGACACGTGCTATACATCGGTGAAGGAAGTGCTGCCTGGACTTTTGCAGCACCACTTTAGTGTGACAGTTTTAAAGTCTGGTAATGCATTTCAATGCATGGGGAATCCCTTCATATGCAACATAAATAGCTAATACTACTTCAACTATCAATAATTAGTGAGTCTAGTAAAAAGATACTGATGGAAAATAAAAGTAATTAAAAATACCATTTTATTGCAGCCAAAAATAACCTTTTGAAAGAAAGGTCGTGGCAGTCAGGTGAAGTCCTAGATGACTGGATAAAGACAAACATTTTGCACATCTTTAAAAAGGATAGAGAGGAGGACTCTGGGATCTACCAACTTAATCAGCTTCACTTCTGTTCCTGGGAAGATCGTAGAACAGATTCTGCTAGAACCTTCAGTTGCATAGTTCTGAAAAATAATGGTTTAAATGAAGGCTTTCTTCTGCCTATGACTATAAAATAAGTTTCAACCTCCAGACAATATAAATATTGAAAATTATGGGGCAGTATAGAACAGAGTGGAATAATGTAGATCACAGCAAATTTCAGAGATGTGCAGGTCATGGTATAGCAAATTGAATACCAAGTAAACTCGACTGAGATAAAGAAAGTAAATTTTTTTTCTTTTCATCTGGTATATGATAATTCTGGATTTATATACTATTTATTTAAGTATTTTATTATTTAATCTCATTTAAGTATTTGTTTAATATTTTAATTCATTTGGGTCTTATGTAGCTGAATGTTTTCGTTCATGGTCAGCCAGAAGGTGGAGCACATTTGGTATCTCTTCACAACATGAATAGCGATGCAGTTTCAATTTCCACCTACCCGAACAATTCACGTTGCTGGAATCCAAATGCTTTGAGTACATCTTGTAGGAGAGTATTCTGGAGCACCTGTTGCCTCTGCACATATGCTACCCTTGCAGGGAGGATGTACCTTTATTTTTTTCGTTTTCAGGTTCTTCATACAGCATCTCAAGAATATAGATGTATTGATTCCTTTTATCATACCCAAGATAACTCTTTACTAATGGTTTTTCACAATCCTATAAATCAACATCGTCTGTGCCAAGAGGCTTGGGATATTGCTCTGCACTCTGATGTTGGATTCAGGTAATGGATTTTATCTTCCCTGTCTCATTCAGTCATTTTCAATTAAAGCCTCCATGGGTGTGCTTAGGGAAAAGCTTTGAAATTAAAATATGGCTATGTAACACATTTATGAGAAAGAAAGTCATGCAGGTCAAAAGCAGTGCTGTATCAAAAGAATTCTGTTGAACTTTTCAGAGTGTGAACAATGCAGAATGTTGCTCCTTATCACCAAATATGAAAATGTAAATAATGTACACATACATACAAAATTGTATTAGGAGTTCCACATCAAGAAAATTGTACTGGGGACATTTCAGGTGAAGAATGAAAAAAAAGTAATTCTGTCTAAGTATATAATTACCAGGTTTTTCAACTAAATATACATAAATGGAGTGATTTAATGGGAATTTTTTTAAGAGAAGTTCAAATCCCTTTGTTAATATTAGGTTGTTGTTTTTTTTTTCACAGAATAACACATTCTTCTTAATTCCTTATCAATATCTGCTCACCAGTTAGAGGTGTGCAAGTGGTTGATATGTCCACTATTAGCTCTTTTGTTAGTGGTATTTATTTTGCAACACATTTTTGCACTGAAGCAGTGATATGAATGATGATGTAGATGCAACTGCTATTCCAAATAATTGACTGAAAACAGAAAAACTGTTCATGTACTGATATTTAAAAATGTTAGAATTCCATGGAGAGACACCTGACGTATCTTTAACTATGTCGCTCTGGTGCTCTATGGATTAATTAGATTTATCAAATAAAATTTCAAACAAATTATCCAGTATAAAAATACCTCCTCCCCATTTGTCTGCAGGTATCCTTTTCTAAGTGTAGTGCCTCATTTATCAGATTATGAGAATTTTCATAGTAAACTTTTGTTGACACCTGTATATATTTTAACAGGTTTGGATACTAAATAGGGAAAATGTGCCTTCCTGAAGCTGTATTTTGTATTGTATTTTGTATCTTTGCTCTCAGTCAAGGAGCTCTGTGTAGGTCCATCTCAGCTTTCCAGGCATTTGGACTTAAATTTGAAAAAGGCTGTTGTGATTAGCAGTGAGTAGGACCAGAGCCAGAAGATATTTACCAGCAGAAATTCGAAGTTCCTTGGAGAAAATGCTGGCTGTTTTGTGTTTTATTGGGCAGATCCACTAAATGTCTGGTCAGTGGTTTTGCATTTATATAGCAACTAAAATCTTCCCCAAAAGATAAGTGAAGATTGTATGTTCAAGTACACCTGGGTCTTGCATTCAGACAGGCCCAAGCATAGGGTCAGTGATCTCAAGAGCTGTTGCACAGAAGTCGGTTGGCACCCAGAGCTCTTCACTCTGCCAGCCACTCTTACATTTCTTTGTGACACTGGACTTTAAATGCCTCATTCAACTTTCCTAAACCTAAACAGTTGGTGCCACTTCAGCTGCCCGGTGTATTTGAGTTTTCTGGGCAGAGTTGACACATATGACATGAGATCCATAGGAGAGCCATACACTTTTAGGACAAACACCAGATAGCAGGTCATACACCCCAGAACATCTAACATGTCACCTGGTGTTTGCATACACTGAGTAATGCCTCATCCCAACAGCATATTGGTGCTGTAGGAGCAGCGGGAGGTACTAGACTTCCTCAGGAAGCATTTGTCCTTGAAACAACCATTGTTCATCACTGGGGTTGTAAAACCACAGATTGGCTAGTCACCTTGAAAGGGCATTCATTGAAATAGATCAAGACCAACTGAGAGATGGGAAAGGCTCTTGAACCTGCAAAAGAAAAGCTGCTAATTTTCCATCCAAAGGAGAAATGATGCATCTTATCTGCACTATAACTCAGTTGAGGATGAAGTAACTGTGTGCTTTCTACTTCTTACTCTTCCACATCCCCTGGAAACAAGGCTTAGACATTAGACATAACTTCTGCTTGGGGCATGCCTTCTTTGTCCAATGATACTTTACCAGGTTCTGTTTCCAAGCAGCAAGGAGTTCCTGAAGAAAATGGCATGAACGCTAACAAGATGGTTTGGCTTTGCTCTTGTTTCCTAGACATATTCAACATCACTGCTGTATATGCTGCTTAGAATTTTTGAAGAGCTATCAGTCCTCTTTTGGTTCTGTTATGTGGCATTGATACCTGCCTATACTCTGCAAAATAATCAGCACATTTTCAGACCTTATTCAGCCTTATTGCTAAAGATAATTTCAGATTTCCAGACAAAGCATAATAAACATTTGCTAGTGTATGTTTCCAAGCAACATGACGCTTCTGTGGAAGACACTCATTAAATACCTGGAGTGCTTCAAGCTATTGCCTGCAGTTAGCTTCCAGATCCTGCTGAATCGCCAGAAACAGGCACAAACTCTACTTATTAATTAGGAGTGTTATTACTTGTTTTTACCTTTGTATGAAATAACGGACTTCTGGTGAGTTTAGTAACAATTTATTGATTTTTATTTTCTTAAAATTACTATCATTCTAGTTTTTGATATAGCTTTAAGAATCACACTCATCACAGAAGAGTTACAAATGCACAATAGATGCAGTGCTTGACAATCTCTCTGATAAGAGTTCTCTATCTGTGTTCACTTGTTACTTCTTTATTGTGACAGCTTATAGACTACAGACCATCTTTGTAGGGTTGTTTCATAGTTGCTCTCTGGAATATAAATCTGTTGTCTGCTAATCAGTTGGTTACAGAATCACAGAATAATTTCGTTTTGATTGCAGTGAGTCCTGTTACAGCAAGTTCTCATGCAAAGAGGAAATTAAATTTCTGATGTTGCAGCAGCTTTTGCTCCTGGAGATCCCAGTTACCTTCCTTCTTCTTTATGGATATCAGGTCCTGTAGTTCATGTAGAACATCCAAAAATTCAGAAATTATACTGTTTAAAGGGTAGGCAGCAGGAGGCTGTATGTGAAATCTAATGGATGCCACTGAGTAAGGGATTCCAAAGGCATAGACACATGTCTCTGTAATGATAAGTGTGTATGTAAAATATTTTAATTCTGGTTAGAATGAGTGGCCACTCTATCAGGAAGCCAAATGAATTCAGGCATTATCAAAACCATTATTTTTCTCAAAGGTAGTCTTAATGACATTTGTTTATAGTTTCATAGTAAACACATTACACAAGTTACTGGAAAAGAATAATCCTTTCTAAGAAATGCTTCTGAGTCAGACATTGGCAGTTGTGACATCAGAATACATATTAATAGAATGTGTATTTTAGACTTTGAATGACTGTTTCGTTGGCTGAAAATATTTTCCACACTAATAGTCTCTTTTTTATTTATAACATATATTCATCTTCAAGTTATTCCAGTACTGGTAACTCTATGTTCCAGGCTAGTTTTGCCTTTTGTTTTCAACACCATAGGTTTTTATAGCTTGTACACTTTTCTTCAGATATGAACAGAATAACCCTCTCCCCACTGAGTATATATATGATCAACAGTTTCCCCATGCAAGTTTCCCAAAGCAGACTCCACCTACATTGCAGAAGCTGGGAGAGACTTGTATATCTTGAAGCTGTACCTGAACTGTGTATTCCAGCCTGTGTACATGACCTACAAATTAATTCTCTTGGAAATATTGCTGCAATAAGAACTCAAAACTGACATGAGGTCAAGAATTGATTGTATTGTCTACATGTTCATACCCAAAAGTCACTACTCCACATAGAGTTTTTGAATACAATTGAATCATCTTGAACTTGTAAATACAAAATATAATGCTGAATAAATTCAGCAACTAAATCTGATGCATTCTTGAAAAGCTCCTTTCAATTTTGCACACATGAAAAACTTTACTTTCAAGAATTGTGATAAAACTCTGAAAGAGGGGTTGAATGGTAGTTGCATATAAGATTCCCAGGCTTCCTTCTTTGTTGAAAGCAGTTTTGCACAGTGAGTTACTTGAGCAGTCATTTCAGATACCTTTGGAAAATGAGACAATGCAACTGCAGATGCTAGAAGTAAACTCTGGATCAGTTTGTCATTCAGTTCTCACTTCAATTTAATTGTTACTTGTGAGTATTCTTAATTCATGACAGGTTATGGTACACTGATTCGCTCATCTGGATTTGGATGACAATTTCCAAACACCTTTCTTGTCACACTGATGAAGAAGAGCTTGTAGTACATACAATAACACTTCAGTTTCTGAACAAACAAATGAAGCATATTCTAAAAATCGACATCAATCAAGAGCAACTAAGGAAATAAGTTATTCAGTGGTAAAACAGTGAGGCTGAGAATGAGTCTGAACCTTTTGGAACTGAATGCCTTGAAGTTTTCTGATGTCTTGGACTTTTCTTTAGGAGTAGGTGTTCTTTGGCAGACAAGTTTCTTATATTTCTTTGCAGAAAGGATAACTAAAAATCCAAGCAAATACCAACCAGGCAAAAGTACCAGTTCCTGTAAAAACTGAGAGAAATCCTGTCAAATGCAAGTCTTGTCTCAAAGATTATGGAATAATACTTGTATAAGACACTGAGAAGTGATCTTGTTTGATCTGAAGTCATATTAGTGAATACTCTATTATGTTAAATAAAGGGATATTCTGCTTTTTAGGAACTATCTTGAGCTGGTGGCCAACTCAATTGAAGACTGGGTGAAAGAGGAAGAAGCTAAATACCAAAAAGAGAAGATGGGTAAGGAAAGAGTCTTTTACATTAGAAAAAGCCACGGCAGAAGGTCCTCTTGGACTGTTGGCCAAAAAATAGCTTTACTAAGAAAGCCAGAAGTGGGTATCTTTTTATTGTATTCTAGGAAATTAATTTTTCACTCTAAGTGCTGAGACACAAATTTGTTCAGAGCAGAATTGCATGTTTTTTCATAGGATGACCCTGTTTTGACATCTATATAGGCATAAATATGTTTTGGAATTAATTAAATCTCTATACTTATATATTCTGCATCTTTCTCTGTTCTGAAAACTGACACCCTTAGTATCAATTTACATTTTCAATAGCTGTGCTTATCTAATGAGATTAAGGATTACATAAAACATAAATCTGTTCAGATCACTGAATATATGAAGAGGTAAGCAGTAGTTAAAAGCTGGCAACATAGTTCAGGAAAATTCCTTTTTAAAGGGCAGGATAAAAGCTGGAAATCTGAAGCTGTGGGCTAGAAGCTAAAACTGGAAACTCAAATTGACAAGACTGCAGAGCAAACTTGAATTACCATCAACATTTTGAGTAGTGAAAATTGTAAGCTGTTCCTACAATAACTGTCCAGCATGCAGCAGAATCTGAAAACCCCTATTGACAAAAAGGAACTTTTGTCAAAATTGTCTACTTGTGTATTTAAATGATATTAACAATTATTTGTTTATGTTTAACCTTTGCTTTTTTACCTTTTTTGAGAATGCACTTTGAAACAGCCCTGGACTAGCAGTTAGCATTTACAAAAATAGAAACATTAATCCTCACCCCAGTTAACACCTCCGATTATAGTTTGGAAACAGAAAGTACAGTTATAACTACTAAATCATAATTTGTACATATCTAGCTGTCACAGGAGCTAGATTGAGTCTTGCCCATGTGGTGCTTCGTAGCAGTTATGATTCATAGAGTAGGTCACTTGCTGAAAGGACATAATCACCTCTAGCTGGAACATGCAGATGGGCAACAGTGTCCTTAGCTGTTTTCAATTTCACTGACACTGCAATTTCTACTTTATCGTACAAAGCAATTTAACTAGAAGTTTCTGATCGTGTACTTGAAATTATCTTTTCTAGAAGGTAAATATGAGGTATCCAAGCATGGTATAAAACTACACTTATAGAAGATACTCTCTTCATAAGTCATAGATGCTATAAAGCCATAATAGTAAACGAGGGATATGGTTTCTTTAGTGAAGGTTTGAAGGTTCAGATAGCATTTATTTGGGGGTTTTGTCCTGAAAGGTTGCGATGTCTATGACTCGGGTATTGAGCTTGTTCTGGCTCAGTAAAAACAAACACACTTACTGCCAGAGCAAAGCCTTCAATAGCAAGATGCAGAGAGGCAGTCTTTACACATGTTGTTGATATATCATTTAGTGTATTTGGTCCCCAGTTATGAGAATCAAGTTTATTCTAACTTAAACAGACTTTCTATTTTATTTCTAAATATATTTAAGGCTTGCTTTATTGTACTGTATGCTTTCCCTATTTTTAAATTATTGAACATCTTTTTTTCCCCATTTTTAAAAATTATTCTGTTTTCCTATATTTATAACTTCACTTATTCTACTTTTCACTTTTCAAAGGCAGCGCATCCAAACCTGACAATGTAACAGAGTCTCAGTCTGAGAATGAAGAAAGTCTCGTTATCAGAGAAGATTCTTTAAAGGTGAGGAAAAAATATGTGTGTTTCTGAAATGGACTAGATAACACTGCCTTCTTAGGAAGGTAAGCCTTTGTTCTTTACATAGTCTTGACTGAGTCCTCTTAGTTTTTCTGCTCTTAGTTATTTTCTGTATATGTTATTTTCTTTAATTTATTCCTTATTGATTGTGAGTCATATTGTGTTCTTTTCCTAAGGGAAGACTGTTTGGAGTCAGACTAGGCATCCCAAAGCAGTTTATAGTTGCAATACTAGAAAATGAAAGTTATAGATAATATCCTACTATTTACTGATGTTTCCTGATTTTAAAGGTGTGAAAAGATAAGTTCCAGATTCATGGAAGTACTTGTGTACCCAACTGTCTTTCACTGTCTACAGCTCTTTGAAATTAGGGAATGTAAATATGGTACCTCAGAATTCCCTTATGGCAGAGAATCCCATTTTATAGATTTAGTCCATGACCATTTACTACAGATTAATGGACTTGCCCAGGTTTACATTTCTGGCTGAGGTATGGATTAAGCACACAGTTGTTTAGGTCTTAGTATTGGTACTATTCATTAACTGCACAAATCTAGTTTTATTGATATTGTATTCACCTGCATTTTTTTGACTCCTCACAGATATGGTATGTTTCATCTTCCTCACAGTGTGTAATGCTGTGCAAGTCAAGTCCTGATATGGAATCTAGACAGGAAATGAAGTTAACTGTCACAGCTCAGTCAAGGCTAATGCCTGTCTTGTAACTCTCAATTCTTCCCATTTCTTCCCCAGAAATGCTTCTTCTTTCATATGTTTAGACTACAAACCCCTAAATACTCCAGAAAGTCTTCCTGATGCAAGCTGATAATTTTGGCATTGACACCTTATTCCTCTTTCTGTAAAAAAAAATGAAGTCATTTCATCTCACAGTTGCATGTGGAGGATAAACTAATACCAGTGGTGCATTGTGGTTTGGTGGTAAACATTGTGGAAAAGTATTAAACAAAATCATTCTCCTGTGACTGTGTAAGATATGAATAATCACCTGATTCATCTCCTGTGGTCAACAGTGGCTGCTGTTGTAGATTGAATGAATCAGTAATTTTATCCAGAATTTGGTGCATAATATTTCTAGACTTCTGACACATTTGGAAATGTGTCTTAGCATAGAACTGTGATTACTTTGGTTTTGTTTGCTTCTACTCTTTTCAGCATGCACATATGAAATATCTTGTAGTACAAGGATAAACACAGTGTTTAACTCCTAATGTTGAATGTAGGCTTGGAAGATGGAGCAGGACCGATTACTAGAGGAAGAAAGAAAAGAAAAGGAAGAAAAACAAGAAAAGGAAAGAAAATTGCAAAGTAAAAAGAAAGAACGGGATGTAAAAGACAAAGAAATTAAGGAATCAAACAAAATACCTGAAGAGAAGTCTCAAAATGAGCCAACAAAAGCCCCTGAACTTGAGGAGGATGATAGCATTCCAGAACCATGTTCTGAGAAAGTTTATAAGGTAAGGAGTTTTGTTATTATACTGCATTAGAAAAGCGCCAACTATATTTAGAGTCAAGATTACAGCAGAGCTATTATCTATTGTGAAATTTGAGTTCAGGGCAAATTGAGCCTAACTGGGTCTTGTTGCATCCATTGTTTTAGCAACAGATCCTTTTCTAAAAGTTTTTAAAAGCAGTTCTTGATGTTCAATATTATCCTACACCAGATTATTTAATTTTTTTTTAGTGTAATATGACATGAACACAAACATAAGTTGATCATGTTGAGATTTTTGTGGGAGAGGATAGGAAAGGGAACATAAAAACTTGTCCCATCTTCCATAGTAACTACTAGACCTAGTTGAAATTTTGACTGTCCACACTGGAAATCACCATTTCTTACATTTCCTTTTTCAAAATTCACGTTCTTGAAGGGCCTCAATCTAAAATACATATTTTTCTCATATTTCCGAAAGTAACTGCTTTGGCATGTACGCAACAAGAAATGTAGGGCTTAGCTCACCCTTGGAGATTAAGGCACATGAAATCTAAACTGTAATTGTGCTTCATGTCCCTAGCAATCCTAGGAACTCATGTCTAGCCAGTTCAATGGAGATAGCATCTCCCCTTTCTCTGCCTGGTGCACTAACAGAGGGAGTCTTGTTCAAACAGTTTTTCAGCAGTTTCCACTACCTTATATTTGCAGAGTCTGTCTTGCATCCAAAACTTGCATACATCCATGTAAGTCAGTCTAAATTTGCTTAAGTACAGACTTAAAACACAGAAATAGATGACATTTCAGTCTGAACTTATTTGAATACAGTCACATAATTTTTGCCATCTTGTGGCAGTCTGGAAGGCATAGCAATCTAATTAGATTTAGAGTACCTGAATTCCAAAACCTAGAGGGTAGAAAGCTGAATCTTTACCTGCCGTTTATGTGATCCCATGGCATTGTACTTTGTCTCTTAGTACTCGATCAGAACTTTTCTTTCTCTCACACTGTATGTTAACCCACTGGTCTACTTGCTACTCTTCAGTTTCCATGATGATTTTCACACAACAAGTTACTTCAGTTAATAACTGGGAAATTATTTGGATGTGACAATAGCATGCTAGATATTTGCTCAAGGTTTTAGTACATTAGTTAAATAACTAAGCAAAAGGTGTTGAGCAGTACAGTGTGATCCTGATGATCTCTCCTTCATTTACCTCTTTCATGTACTGCCTTTCTCATTTACAGATAATTCAAAACTTTTTTTTTTCCAGTTTCATGGCTACAATACAGGGGAGGATATCATTCAAGTATCAGGAACCAACCAATACCTTTTCCCATCTGATGGAGGACAGATTCAAGTAGAGAAGATAGAGTTTGTAAAAAGTGATTATTTTTTCATGCTTTGCTTTGACTCTGTGCTAACTGATGGAATAATTTCTTGATCCATAAATGCTTTTTCATGTCTCAGCAGTGAAAATTCAGTTAAAGAAATTCCATATTAGGCTCTATCACTACTAATCTTTACAGTTATCTGTAATATGTTAACAGTTGATGGATAAATGAAGTAGAAAACTAGAAATGCAGAAAAATCAGTTCATATTTATTTGTTCAATGGCAACTGATGCATGATATTTCCAGAATGTTCAAATTATTTTTCCAGTCAAATGCAATATATCTAAGCAACAGATTCTTCTGCAGACTCTCAAATTTAATTTTCAGGAAATTTTTAAATATTTAGTCTAAACTCAGATAACCTTAATTTTGTCACCTTGATTTTCTACTGCACGATTCAGTCCAGTTGTGAGAAATTTTCTTTTTCTGAGTGCTTTAAAGTTGCAGGTGCACCATTTATTTGGGTGCAAATAAGTTCTGAAGCCGGGTGGATGCAATAATAGTATTCCATTGCTTTACAGAAACTTTGATAAAGGTGAAAGTTGTAAAAGACAACCACAATTTCTTCATTCATATAACAGACCCCAAGGAAAACTTCAAAGAAGCTGAAGAGCAAGAAATTAATGAAGAACAGCAAATTAGATCAGGTCAGTGGATTGATGTCACTGATATAAAGAGTTAATAGTTTGACGTATTTAATAATTGGATGCAAAACTTACCAACTTACAGAAAGTACATTGTTATTAATGGCAGAGAGTAAGAAAAGTCAGTGTTCCATAAAACAAAGTAAAAATCCAGTTTGCTGACTTAAGTACTATATAGAGAGGTCTTAGCAAGATGTAGAAGCACAGTGCATGTCAACATGTGCAAATCAATCTCTTTTCCAAAGCAAGCAAATCACCATTCCTTAAGAAAATAGTTTTCCTCTTTAGTGGATGATTCATACGGATCTTAAAGTGGCCTGAGAAAGCCTTAGAAGATGAAAACTGAATCCTGTCCATTGTGACCAAAGTAAATATCTGCCCTTGAAAGGAAAGATTTCCCCCTTTGGTGTGGACCTCCTTTTGTGGGTTAGATGACATAGCACTACTGCCTCCTCAAGACCTTTGCTTTGAAAACAGATCTTTCTGCAATCCAGCAGCTTCTACTGTTGGTTGACTTACTGTTAATACTCAGAAAGCATTGATTCCAAATCCTTTCTGAACCCAGGTGAGACTGTTTCCAAGAAGGAAGCCAGTTTGTAATAATTTGTGTATATGTTTGCCAAAAGCATTATGGAATTGCTCTCACCAAACTGAAGAGTATTGGAAAAGGATAATTTAGACATATTAGGTCTTTTCATTTTCATCAGTGTTAGAAAGCATCTTGCTTTTAATTCTCCCTTTGGCTTACCAGCAATGTAATTGTAGGCTATCTTAATACAAAATTTGCATCCCTTCCACAGACAAAATTTTTTTTGTCTGCACTGACAGCTGACGTGTGTCATGCTGGGGTCTGCCAGACAGTGCTGGCAATCACCAGTGTGTGAGCATCTGAGACAAGCTGTATTCACTAGACACAACTATGAGGCTTTCCTCAGGTGTAAACAGGAGCACCTTATAGAAAGGTGGTAGGGAAGACAAGAATCAATCCTCTCTGATGCTTGACAGTGACTGGATGGTACAATGGTAAATGTGTAAAGCAATCAGAATTCCAAAACAGCATCCTACAGATAGTATTCAGCAATAAGCATTGCAACGACAGACAAGAAATAGGAGCAGACAAGGTCTCAGGATGTGTCCCGTGTTCATGAGTTTGGGAGATAGCTCGGCCTGCCTTAAACTTCTTTTGTAGTCTTCTCTGCTACTCCTCACCATTTTAAGAAGCTGTTCCCCGTATGGGAAATCCCAAGTTTTTCTCTTACCAACAGGACATTTCTTTGAGGCAATAGCAGCTTAAGTAGGACCCAGTGTCTGGGAGGTGTATCTTGCCTAGTTCATGTGGTTTTCACCATGACATACTCATCACATGACACCTTGATCTGCGCTTCTAGGTGACACTGACTCCTGATCCACTTTTACAAATCCCAGACCTGTCTCATTTGGATCTAATTTCTCAAATTTTTGTCCTTTCTTTTACTTTCTTCTCAAAGTACACACATAGGATCACAGAATATTCTGAGTTGGAAAGGACCTTCAGGGATAATCGAAGTTCAGCTCCTGTCACTGTGACAACATGTGATTTTTATAAGTGCATTGGCCACATGCATTAGAAATGGGCAGTTCAACATTTGTGTCAGCCAAGAAACAAAGATCCACAACTCCAGAACTAGGTTCTTTTGCTGCTTAAATTCCATAAGACTTTACACTAGTTGTTGCTATTAAACCTGTTTTTACACATCTAGCTAATTAGAATGCTATTTCTGGATAAAAAACCACAGGTGTATTGCACAAAACTGACTATTATATAGTACCCTATGAATGGAATGTTGGTTTTCCCTGCCCTATTTAGTCTATTTAGGTTAGTCATCCTCACTGAGGTTCCACTTTTCACACCAGCCATTGGTTTACAGGTCAGGTGGTTCTGGTATGCATTGCTATCTTTATCTTTTTTCTTCTTTTTTTATTTTTTTTTTTTTTTAAGGAGAATTGAAAAATCAAAAGAAAGCTGTGAGCAAGTTTGGATCTTTTTCAGCCACCTTGGAAAATGGAATCCAGCTGTCCCTGAGCTATTATGGACCTACAGGGGAGACAGCAGGTAAAGTAAGCAAATAGAATAGGATATTTGAGAACCATAGGGAGAATTTTTTTTTTCCCTTCATACGCTCCTTAAACCAATAATTTGTTGCATACAATTCTGCCTTTCTCAGCAGCTGTTACTACATGGTAGGGAATTTTCAGCAAGGCTCAAAATGAGATTACATTGTCAAGAATATTCTGTGATTCAATTTTCAAAATGGAGGGAGGTCTCTAAGCTTTTCTGCTTACTGTGAAAACAGAGCAGTGCAAGAATTGTTATTAAGTAGCCCAGCAAAATCAGCCAATTAATTTGAGCCAAAGAAAATGTGATTTGCTGAAGAGTCTTCTTGGTTTTCCAAGAAATAATATTTTTGTAAACTTATATAGGCGATTATGGAACTTTCATTTTACTTTAGGAGTTGGACTTTAGGTTGCAGTTGTGCAGATAAATGAGGGATTTCTCTCAACCCTTCAATAAACACATTCACCAACTGGAAGTAATTGCTTAGAAAACCACAGTGAAAACAGTGTCTGTTTTTACCAAGAACTTTTTGTTTCCATTACATTTGAAAGGCCACTGAAACCATCTTATGGATAAAAGTGAAACCCTTCTCTGATCAGAAAATAATTCCAGCATTTTTCAGCTCTTAAAATATGAAAACATTTAATTGAATGCATCTTTGTGTGGACTGTGGTAAACCATTCAACTCTACACTGTTTTAATTGTTCAAATATATTTTACAAATTAATTACTAAAAAAAAAGACTTTTTAGACTTGGGCCAAAAGAAGATTCACAATAGTGGCCTGCAAAGACTTGGATTTTGGCATAAAAGAGAGACATGTCTGATTAAACACCTACATGTCAGCTGTGATGTTCAGGCTTTTTCACATTCACCATAATCATCCTATTCTACATTAGGATAATCCTTGTCATGTTGAGCTTTAGAGCACTGCTAACTGGCATTCTTTGATTGCAGTTTTTCTATGATCATTTGCGTATGCCAAATACCCGTGGGTCTTTGCATTGTAAGTGCTCAGAAAAATTCTGACCAGAAATACTCTTTTAGATGATTCTCATATGCCATCCGTCCCTAATACAGAATGGGTATACCATGAAATCTGCAGTTTCTCTCCACTGATCAGTAAACTGTGTGCAAATTACCCTTTTTCCCTGCAGTACTGAAATAGTTTTCTGGAAACTCTCTAATTATCATTTTTCTTACTGTTTTTCACACTTTATCTATTTCATATTCCTTTTAGAGAAGCTAATGTGACAAAAGGCCTCAAGTTGTTTTTCAGCTTTATACAACTTTTTTTTGAGGGGAGGAAATGTTAATATTTCTTCAAGTTTTGAATTATTCTTTGTTTTCTCCAGCATTATCAAAGGTTAACTTCCAATCATTTATGTTAGAAATAATCTCCTTGTCTCTTTATGAATCTGGGACTGCTTGAGCACCTGCAGGGCTTTTGATTCTGGATAATATAGAACCTCTGCACTGGCTTTTTATGTCTTGACAAAATTATGAGAGATAGAATTCCAAGTCCTAGACCTGTGAATGTGTGTATAAAAGGAGGGAACCTTCCTTAACAGACAGTCCTCTGGAATTTCACATCTCTCTCAAGATTTGTAAAGGCACTTTGTCACAGTCTTGACAATCCACTCCTTTTCATTGTTACCATCAGACACCATGTTCTCATTTTTGGGAGCAACCAAAATAAAGGCATAGGTGAAATTTCTATGGAAATGAAGAGTCAGTCTGTTGAAATAATTACAGAAAATGTAAGTTTGTATTTCTTTTATTTTCAAGAAATTGTTTTGAAAGGCAACATGAATACTTCCTGTTGACATGCCTAGCAGGCTTGTCCCAATCCTTGGCTTCAAGAATTGCAGGAGTCTTATCAAGTCTCGATCATTAGAACCTGTCTGAAGAATTATAGTAAAATAGACCTATGTAGTACAAAATTTCTAGAGTCACTCTGTGCTGGATCAGCCCATGATAAAGCATAACACAGTGATCATTTACTAGATCCTAGATTCAGAATGTCTCCACTTCTAAGTATTCTGGAGGTAAAGGAGAATTTTAAAATCGTATTTTTTTATTTTTGAGGTGACGACCAAGTGACAACTTGTGGGAAGCAATAGTTTCAATATGTCTCTTAGGCTAATAAGTTGTCAACCTGTGCAAAGATTTTCTAAATACTCTTATATATTTAGTCCCTCTATCTGAAATTACAAACTCTCCCACTGAGGTTATTATTTCTAAGGTAAAATTTAATGTATAAAATCTTTTTAAAAAAATAAAATGTGGCCATCTACATTTATGAAATTTAATTGCATTGAAAATATTGCTTTTCCCTTCCTTAGATGATGAAACAGATCTTGTCTTAGCAAGAATTCTGGACATCCCTTCTGTTCATCTTCCGACCTTAATTCCAACAGCAGTTTCTCCTATTACACTGATCCCAGCTTCAGGGAAAAGAGATAGGTCTGACAGAAGAAAATCAGGAAAAGCTTCTTCCAAAGCTTCGTTCAAAGGAAACCGTAGCAAACCAGCCCCTTCATTACCTGATGACCTGGTACAGCAAGAAGAAAAAAAGGTGAGAGAAGAAACACTATCCAATCCAAAGAAAAAAAACAAAAATTCAAATGCATGAACTTCTGTAAAAGAAACATATATTCTTCTCAGAGGGATTTGAGCTGTGCCTTTACAAATTCCTAACAATTTATGGTGCTCTTAAGGATATGTTTTACTCTTACAGTTGTTGTGAGATATACATATGGCAGCTGTTAATGAACTTAGTCTTTATGGCTTCATGATGTAAAGCAGCCATAGCCCACATACTTTTGTCAATTTTGGCTTTGCAGTTCAGCTGTTACACTGCAGGTGATCAAGGGGCTGGAGCACCTCCGCTGCAAAGACAAACTGAAACAGTTGGGGTTGTGCAGCCTGGAGAAGAGAATGCTCCAGAAAGACCTTACAGAGAGCCTTCCGGTACCTAAGTGAGGCTACAGCAGAGCTGGAGGGGGACTTTTTACCAGAGCATGTAGTGACAGGGCAAGGGGAAATGGCTTTAAACTGGAAGATTCAATATTAAGGAGAAACTCTTTACTGTGAAAGTGGTTGAGGCCCAGAGAAGCTGTGGATGCCCCATCCTTCAAAGTGTTCAAGGCCAGGTTGGATGGGGCTTTGAGCACCCTGGTCTAGTGGAAACTGTCCCTGTCCATGGAAGGGGGTTGGAACTTGACAATCTTTAAGATCCCTTCCAACCTGAGCCATTCTATGATTATTAATATCTGAGCCACAAGAACTGCTGAATTTTTAGTTTAACCAAGGAGAACTTTTTGTGCTTCCCAAAACCCGCATTCAAAAATCTAACCAACCAGCAAATTAGTGAAGAATCTTGCTCTGTAATTTGGTCTCTCCAGCTGATAAGAAGCCAGGAACCAGCAATTTGAGGAAGTTACTTTTTCCTTTAACTGAAGTACTTCTATCACAGTACAGGTCTTTGGAAAGGATGAATGAATCTTTGGAAAGCAGATTCTGAATTTCTGTTCTGAAGTAGGTTTTAGTACCTCGTGGTTGAAGTAACACTGTGGCTCTTGTTGCAAAACAGATTCTGTGCATATGCACAAAAAGGGTACCTTATTTAATTTCAGCATGGAAAATGGTGTCGGGAGTTGCCAAACAGCACTCAGCTAAAACATACATCAATTGTGTGGAACAAACTAACCCTATAGAAAAATAGCCTTATAATTAAAAATCTGTCAAGGATGACTTGTGAACAAAGCTAAAAAACCAAACTTTTAACTATTTGCTTTGGAATTACTTTGGATAAAGAGTATCCATATTAGTGCACACAGCACCTGTCTGCAACTCTGGGTGAGTCTGCAAGTATTTTGGAGAACACAATTAGAATCCAGATCTGACTTGACAAATTCACTTGGATATGGTCTGTAAAATAGGATGCAATTCTGTAAAAATAAGAGATAGGTTCTTCAATTGCATATAAATACTCAGTATATATCTAGAGACTGGATAACAATTGTGTCAGTGACAGTTGTGTAAAGGTCTGAGAGTTGTCATGGATCACAAGCTATCCGTAAGTCAACAATGCCATCTTCCTGTGAGAAGGGCAAAGACCACTGAAATGTGAATACAGAGGAGTATAGCCTGCTAAATATGTGAAGCTTTTAGGGCTGGTAGAGTCTCAGTTGGAATATTGTGTCCAGTTATGGATATTGCACTGCAAGAAAAATATGAGCTACACTGAAAGTTTTAAGGAAAGCATAAAGATTACAGGTCTAGAATACTTAACCAGTGGGAAAGATTTAAAAGAATTGGTTTGGGTTTGTTTGATCTTGAGTTGAGAGACAGAATAGCCTTCTGTAAAGACCTAAAAAACCCATCATCTCTTATGAAAGCTCAAATCATCATCAGAAGTATTTAGAAGTAAACTAATTTTCTGCAGTAGTGATTCAAGTCAATCAATTGGAAAACGTCAGTAAAGTAAATCAAGGTAAAGCCATGGAACAGTTTACCAGGAAACCTCCAACCCTGGAAAATTTTAGGATACATTACATTAGAATTTTTTTGCTAATGGTTTAGTTATACTTGATTATTGTTTTTATCATTAGACAGGGAAAAGTAAATGACAACTGAGGGTTACTTCTGCCCTATTCTGTGACTTCTACATCATGATGCTGTGACTACAATATTAGGCTATTGAGACTACCCTTAATTACCAGTATTAATATGTAAATTAACTGTAAAATATACATCATCTTTTGTGCTGAAAAACAGGTGGAAAAATATCTGCCATTTCCCCCCCATATTTCTATTCCCAAAAAGCAAGAATATGGGATAATAGCAGGACAAGTTCTCTCTGTTTACTTATGTCTGCAACCCAAAACTTTTTTCATCTTATGACTACTGGCATAGTGTAGTCCATTGTTACATAAGTTTTTAAGGAGATGGTTCTTCAAGGTGAATGAAAGAAGATAGTATAATTAAAGAAAATAACTAATGTTTCCACTTCTGAATCCATGAACTCCAAAAATGTTAAATATAAGTGATAGACAGCACTTAAAAAAAAAAGTATTGTTGAAACAGAATCTGTACAAACTAAATCTGAACTCTAATTTTTTCTTTATTATTTTAAAATGTGGAATAGAACTTAATTAATTTTTTATTCTGTAGGTTGAAAAGGAAGAACCAGTTTCCCAAACACAAGAGGCGTCAGATGCTCCTGCTTTTCCGAGTTTGAATGTTTCCTGTCCAAATGGACTGGTATTAACTTTCCTTGGGGAAAGATTTCGAGGTTAGTTTTCTGAGACACTGCAAAATAAGGAATCTAAGAGAAGCTGAGACTACAAGAAGAAAATTATTTCTTCATTGATGGGTTTAGATGTAACCCTAATGTTTTTAACATGTCAGAATGTCTATTTAATAGTATTTGCAACAAGAATAATATGGTTTTATTCAAACAAATATAAAATCTAGAATCACAAGTTGTTGAACATAGAAGATGGAGGGCAAGGAAGAAGCAACCCTAAAATGCCCTTGGGAGTCATGATGGATAATCATTTGAATATGCATATAGATTAGAATACTAAAGAAAAACTAGCAAATTCAATAAATAAATACATATATATTGAAGAATCTTGAGTGATAGTGGGAAGATGGTTAAATTACCTGTATCTGCAATTCCTTTGAAAGCAGATTTCCTTAAGTTCCCAAGACAAAATGTTAATTATTTGAAAGATTCGGGGAAGAATGCCAAGAATGATTAAAGCATCAGAAGATGTATCCTATAATGAGCTCATTTCACCAGAGAACTCCATTGAATTACCAAAGAAAAGGTCAAAGGAGTGGCTGGTGCCAGCCTTGGAAGTACAAGGAAACAGTATTTTGGTGATAGCTTGTAAACACAGTACACAAAGTTATTACAGTTTTCAGGAGCTTAACACTGAAAACTAGGACTTTATACTAGATTTAAGTTATACTCATTTGGTAAGAATGTTACTCTCATAAATGGTAAGAATGATTAACAAAACTAACTGAGGCTGTGATGGAGTCTCTGCTGCTGGATGTTTTACAATCAGGGTTTTTTTGTTGTTCCTGTTGCTTTTCTAAAAGTGCAATCAGTTTCAAACAGGAATTATTACACAGAAGTCCTTTGGTTTATGTCATTGAGTACATACAGAGAAAACACTCACAATAAGCCTTTCTGCCCTTATCATTGGGTTTCCTTTAGAAGACTGATGGAGTATATAGATACTTTAAAGCTTCTGTGCCTAACAAATATTCTGCAATAATTATTTTTTCCAGTGTTTTTCAAAATCAGTGTTAGGTTCATCTTTACGTATTGTAAACTGCAATAAATCTTGAGGTTTTTAGTCATGCTGTTAGGTTTTGAATGTGAATTTTGTTGTCATCTAGTTAGTTTTAAAAACAGCCATATACAGATATCATTTATTACCTATGTACAACAGATCTGTACAGCCCAGTAAATGCATTCTTATTAATCTAGTATGAAGTAAAGAACATGCAGTGTTCTCAAACATACATAGTTTGGCAAGAAGCATAAGCTGAAATGCTGAGTAGTTGAGGTGAACAGAGCAATTACAGACACTTACATGGAGTCTTCAATAAAAGTACCATAATTATACCCTTTAGCATACTCAAAACACTGCCATCATTTAATCTAAGAAACTTACTTGCTCAAACAGACAGAATATATTACTTGGGTTTCCATACAAATTCAAACTTGGTGAAACTGACTTGGGGTTTTTTTTCATCTGATGTTAGTCTTCCAAAAGTTTGGCATCCATAATAAATCCATCTTCAAATTTCCCTTGTTTTCAACTGGAAAGACAGCCACCTTCACAAGAGGATGCAGAGTTTCTGAGTAGGTGATTGTTTTGAACTTCGCTCTAAAATCAGAGTCTGTCTTTTACTCAGTGGATTATAGACTCAGCCAAAGAGGTTTAGTCTTACTCAACTAAAGTTGTATATATTCTGTCAACACCATGATACTGGGTGTGTAGCACTGTTTGATTGTGTGCTATGCAGTATTAAGTAATTCAAAGTTTGCTTTCAGATTTGAAAGGTGAAGCCACTGCCACTGAAGCAGGGAAAGAGATGGTAGAGGAAAGTGAGGCCAAAGCAGATGAAGGAAAGGAGGAAGAGGTTATGCAAAGTGGAGAGGAGGAAGAGGTTATGCAAAATGGAGAGGAGGAACATCAGGTTACAGAAGGTGAAATAAAGCATGAAGACCCCAAAAGTGAACTGGCTGAGCAGCCTACTGTGGACATTATGGTTAGACAGAGTTATCCCCAAATGGTGAAGAACTCTCACCTTTATTCATCACCGGCTAGGCAAACAGAACAAGAGGTGTCAAGAGTCATCACTAGTCAAGGAACTGTCATAAAGTACCTGATGGATGGATCTACCCAGGTATATTCAGTAGAATTCATTGCAAGCAATACAGTTTAGTACATTTCAATGTGATGCAAGGAGATTACCCTTAAGCTTGTTTTTATCTACTGAGATTGAGAAGTGTCCAGTTTGTAGAGGAGGGAGTTAAGTAATACTGAATTATGCTGCCATGTCAAGACTAAAATACTCTTGGCTTTGTTCAGTCAGAACTTAGGGAGACTTAAGTATGAAAATTGCAGGCATGAGAATATTTTAGGCAACTTTGTGATTAGGAAATAGCTGAATATGGTGCAGAGAACTACATTCCTAAACTTAAGCTTCTGAAGTGTGGATTAGTTCAACTTTGAGTATTTTTGGCAATATGAAAGCATCCATATTTTTTTTCAGTTTAAACACTCATATGGGATCCAGAAAAGACCTGAACTGTTCTTCAGTCCTGCAGACACCTTTAGGTGTCCTAAATTTTCAGGAAAAAAGTCTGTATATTCCTAAGTACCTGCTTTGTTTACACATATTTAGGTTGAATAGAATTTTGGTACAGTTTAGGTGGTATAGGCTATCTTTGCAAATACTGTAATCAATCTACAAGCTACTTTTTTTTTTAACTCTAAGACTCTACATGTAGTTAGGAAACAGATGAAGAGTCATCTAATTTGACTCGGAATCTGTCAAAATAATTCCTTATTTCCTGAATTTCTTTTTCCTGTCTAAGTTGACCACAATGCCTAGTGTAAATTCTTTACATTTATTCATCACACTAGATGTTAAAACATTTATCCAGGATTCCTGAGAAATATATCCGTTTCAGAAATATGCAGGGAAACTAGCTGCTGTATATTCTCAACAAACTGTTTTCTGATAGAAAAATGTAGATTTTATGTGCCTAGCATGATTTTGTATTAGTCTTTGTTTAAAAAGATTGAGTGCATCCTTCTTAATATTAACTTAATGTCTGTGAATCATCAGAAATTTATTGCATATGATAAGCATTCAAAAAATAAGAAATATTTAATTCCTTACAGTAACAATTTTGAGAGTTGTTTCTATATGTTATCCATTTCTTTTCTACATGGTACTGTATTTATAAATTAATTTAGGGATGGTTGAAGTAATTCTAGAGTTTATCTGACACATAGAGAATATGCATGTCAAGAGTTGAGTGTAATGGATCTCAGAAACCAGCTATAATTAGATAAATAACCAAGACTACTTCTCCTTAACAATGATAATGGCTAAAAAATTAATAGCAGTCTTAGACATGTGGAATATCTCAGTACAGATCAATATGTTAATACAGATGCATTATCACTGCTACAAAAAGAGTCAGTAACCTGTGACCATTTAGTCAAAGAATAATCTTTACTCTTTATTTTTTAATGCCTTTTTATTATTAGAAGAGTCCCCAGTAATTACATCCGTGAACTTCAGCAATAGCACTCCTTCTAGCAATGACTAATGGGATGAAATTTAACAAAACCAACTGTTGGATCCTACACATAGGACAGAGTAATGCCAGGCAGAAATGTAAACAGTGAGGGGATGTCTGGGGAGTGCCCTGCAGGGAGGGCCCTGGGGGTGCTGGTGGCAGCAGCTCAGTGAGAGTCAGCAGGGTGTGCCCGGGCAGCCCAGAGGGCACAAACCGTGTCCTGGGGGATCAAACACGGCAGCACAGCCGGGCAGAGCAGAGCGGGGATCATCGGCTGTGCTCAGTGCGGCTGCGGCCTCACCCGGAGTGCCGGGAGCAGGGCTGGGCACCACCTCTTCAGAGGGGTCGGAAAGTCCTGCAGAGAGTCCAGAAGAGCACAACAAAGCCAGTGGAAGGGCTGGCAGGGGCATCCAGGAGAGCTGCGGACTCTGTGCTTGCCTGCTTTGGAGAGACAGAAGCTGAGGGTCAACCTCCTTGCTCTCTGCAGCTCCCTGACAGGGGGAGTGCAGAGGGAGGTGCTGATGTCTTCTCCCTGGGATCCACTGACAGGACACATGGGAATGGCTCAAAGGAGCACTAGGGGAGATTTAGACTGGACATAAGGGTGCATTTCTTTACCAAGACAGTGATCAGACATTGGAACAGGCTTGCTAGAAAGCTGGGTGATGCCCCAAGGTTGTCAGTGTTTAATTTGGTCAATGTCATTGACAAGATGCTTTAACTTGGTCAGTCCTAAAGTGGTCAGACAGTTGGGCCAGGTGATCATTGTAATGAAATAGTCTATTCTATTAAGGCTCTTCAAGATAGCTTCTTTATTTCTTGCATTCATTCTGAAAGACTATTTTTTTCCTCTCCATCACCCACAGTATTCTAGTAACTATAACATTTGTGACACATTCTTATAAACTTTCTAATGGTGTTTGAATTTATTTTAACCTCTAGTATGTCCTTGATTTTTGTAGATTCTGTTTGCCGATGGCACGGTGAGTAAGAGCCCTGATTCTGGTCCTGTCTTACCACCATCTACAATTTCAGAATCTGACTCTTTTTCTGAGAACAGCGCTAAGAAAGGTAACATTTCTTGTGTTTTGGACAGATATAAAGTTATTAGGGCTGATGATACTTAAAAAAGAGCATATTTCTTTAGTCTGAAAATTCTGACAGTGTGAAAGTGCAATTTTATCTGTACTCAGCTGCTGCACGCTGCTATGTTACCTTCATAGCAAATCATTTCTCTTCTACTCCAAATTTCTTTTTCTCTTAATATGGTAGGATTCTAAGAAAAAAGTTGTGTAAGAGGTTCACTGGTGTCAGAGTGAACATGAAGTCTTTTAAAAGAAATCCTTGTAACTACGGTAGTGTTAAATCCTTACTTTTGTCTTACAGTTTTTAGTCTTTGTATTAAGAAATGCTTCTCTCACAGAGGATACATTTTTGTTTCTCACTCTATATATTCCAAGGCACCTAGTATTGGTCATTATCAATTGGTTGTATGGACTTGTGGTTGGTGGTAATATAGCCATTCTAACTGTATTTTGTTTTGACTGAGAAAGAACCAAATAATGTTTACTTCATACCTCAGAGTGTAGTTCAAGATCACTACACTATTACTTAGTACACAGAATAATTCTGACTTGTCATATTGATATACAATTTATTGGCAATAGGTGAATAAAAATTGCTGCCAAAGAGAAAGGTGTCTGAAAAAGAGACTTTTTGAGTCAAGTCCAATCTTTTTTCTTAGTATATTCCTTTAGATAACTACAAAGATGAGAACAACTCTGACCATTTTCTAATATGAATTCGCAGTATCTGTGACCAGTGTATGTCCTTTATTCCTTGTCTTTTATTTATGATCACTTTTTCACCTTCCCCACTTTTCTTCTCCTCTGCTTTTTCTTGACAAATTTCTAGTGATGAGTTTCATGTCTTTTTGGGTTTAGGGGTGATTTTTTGCTAGATATTTGCTCTAAGTCTTTCAGCCTGCTCTCTGGACTATGCTCTTGTCTTTTGCATACACTTAGTCTAATTTATTTTTCCTGAGTATGGAGACAAGAGTTCTTTATAACATTTTTGATAAGATCTCTCCAATTGCCTTTCATAAGGAGATCTTCCTTTTCTTCTGATGCACCATAGGAGTGATGGCATTAGCATGCTGTTTACTTTTTCTGTAAGGAAGCACATTAGATAAGGCTAGTACAGGAGCATGTCTTTGAGTAGCAGGAGCTGGAATTTTCTTCTAGCCTGTTTAATAGTTCATTTTGTAATTCTATCAAAAGCAATGTTCACCAGTTCTGCACTTTACTGGTTTTGTCTTTTGCCTTAGAGAATATCAGGTCTGATACAGAAATTTTTATCTCTGCAGGAAAAGGCAGTGGCAAGAACACTCTATTGCACTTACTCAAGGATGAGGAGTCTGCACAACCTAAGGCAGGAACCTGGATAACAACAACTCCATTAGGCATTCGAGTGGGCACAGAGGGCGCAACAAGAATGGATCTGAAGCCACTCTTAATGTATCAGGCCACAAGCCCAGCTGATGGAACGGTATTACTGCTTTTGTGTTACTATAGCACTGTCTACAAGCTAAGAGACAGGGCTGCCATCACATAAGTTGTAGGATTTGTTCTTTGTAAACATCCTACTGGTTGTGTTGTTGTACTGTTAGAAATGCAGTAGCTTTAGATTTTGAAGAAAACGTGATTCCTCTGTCTCTGAAGCAGATGTAGATGTGGTAGTCAAGCTTCTTCAGAGCTTCAGTCCTGATGCCTTATATTGTTGTTGCTGCTGTCACAAGTATCACAGTGCCAATATTAATGAGAAGTTCTTCATTCTTTTAGATTATGACTGTACGAGAAGATGAAGTGATCATTGTTGAGAAGCCACATGGTAACAGAATCGTAGAGTATGCCGATGGTACCAGGATCACAACTTTCTATGAAAAATGTGGACGCCTTTCTGCACGAAGGGGTAGTGTGGAAACAGGTAACATCAAAAGGGAAGCACTTACTTTTCTTGCACTTGACATATCTTGTGGAGCAGAAAGTTGTCAATATATACTAAAGGTCGCTTATACCAGTAGCCTAGATAACAGATCCACTAGTGCTGTCTGGGCTTAGTTTATTTGCTTTCTTTCAGCAGTATATTCAGTACAAAAATAATACTGTTGCAAGTAATTAAATTTCTTTCTTTCTTACACATATGGTCCTCCTTCACCATAAGACCACAGTGCCAGAGTTTTAGTGTGTTCATTGCCCTCTCTCCACCTGCCCTAATAGTAACAAGGAAGCTGCTCTGAATTCTAACTGAGGAGGTATGTAAGGACCAAGGCATCCTTATATTCCCCAGTGAAGCCATGGACTCACCAACCTTGGAGATACTAAGTACCTGATTATGGCTGTGGAAAATGTCCTGTCAAGAAAAGTAAAACTTATATTTACCTGAAATAAGTGGAGCTAAAGGTCATCTGTGATTCTTCTGGCTGGCGTTGTATTCTGTATGACTGCTTCATTTGCAAGACAAGTCCTGCCCTCCTTAATTAAAATGAAGGGGACATATACTGTGTGGGTGTCTGGGCTGTTCAAACACAGTGTAGGAAAAGACCATTATTGTGTTAGCAGAAAATGTTCAGGAATATTTTCTCCCTGTGGGATTTTAAAAGTCAAAATCACTTGAACTGATCTGTCTCTTCAATGGAAAGACAGTAACTAGATTAACATCCCTGTTTCATTTGTTTTCTAAGATTTGTGTTACTGTATAGGAATTTCTTCACATTTTAGAGCTTGTATTATAGACACAAACAATTTCAGTGATCCAACTTGTACATTACGAATATCCAGATCCTTGTGGTTAGTACCATACTTGATACATTAGAGTGTACTTTCCTGGCCAGCTACAGATGGTTACAGATACTTTTTGCTGTTGGGTTTTCCTATATCAAATTCGCAGTTCAGAACTTCAAAGGTTGCATATTGTTTACATAACATAAAAATAGGTGATAAAGGATGCTAGGAAGTTTATGAAGGTCTTGCACTGAGGAGATAAAGATCCAGCACTATGAGAGAAAAAGGAAATTGAATCCTAAGACATTCCCATGATTCATGTACTCCTGTCTTATTGTTCTGTATTAATTCTTAGATGAAACCTCACAAACCATCACAAAGAAACTCAAAGGTACACGAGTAGAGAATCCGGAGTTTGCTACTGTTATAACAAATTGCGAGAATGGTACCTGTTGTACTGTCTTTGGAGATGGAACATCTATCCTAGCAAAGCCACAGGGAACGTATCAGGTAGGAATTATTTTTAGTTTGTGACAGTGACATTTAAATGTTCCAAGTTCCCTGCCATTAGCAGCTCTCATCTTGATTACCTCCCTTCTCTATAGTCTTCACTAATCCTCTTATTCCATCTCTTTCATACTCTGCCAATGTTTAGATACTTAAAAATGTACAGTATATTTAAATCACAGTCTGAAATTTTCTGAAGTTAAATATTACAGAGACTCAGATCAGCCTACCTCTTGGACCTCATCTTCCTTCTTTCTCTCCCTTTGATTCCTCTAAACTGGATGATTCAGTATTGAATGTCTAAAAGCTGTCCTCTTGATTTGTATCTGTTATTCATTTTCAGAGTACTTTTATTTAAAAGTTTTCACCTTTGAGGATTGAATCTCTTCCCTTTTTGTTGTTATAGGTTTTACCCAGCAAGGGAGGCTTTCTTTTCTTTGATGAAGATTGCTCAGTGGTTTATAGCCATGAAGTTTTTGATTTCATCAGCAAGGAAGAAAAGAAACAAGCAGGGAGATACATTATGAAACACACGTCCAGCACTATTTGTGAGATGACAGATACTGAAGGAAATATTTTCAAGGTAAAATACATGGAAGAAAACATGTTTCTGCATTCTAATTTTATCTCACAAACTTCTCTCAAAGTCAAATTGTAACCTTGTAAAATTTAAAGTAGCCAGAATCAGATCTCTGATATCTTCTTGACCAAGTGTTGGGTATAATTTTTTTATATATATCCCTTTTAAGAAAGACTGAAACAGAACGCATGGTGTACAGTTTAGCTCACCTATAAAATTCTCTTAATTAGCATGATTTGTATCATGGCAAAAAAATCAACTCTGCAAGTGGGAATTAAAAACTGGGTGTGTCAGATTCAGTTCATGGACTGTCCTTTGAATCATCCTTATTTAAATTGTATCATGAAAAAGGCATTATTATTCCTTTTAGGTCATTGTTTGTTATCTTGTTTGAATATGTTAATGTCACATTAGTTTATAAGCACATGGTATTCTCAAGAAGGAAAATACTGTAGAAGTTCACTCAATAGGTATAGATCAATGTCTGTCTTGGGTATACAGTTACCTGGCTTGACCAGTGAGTGAGTATTTTTGTGTAACAGTCTTTGGGCATTTACTAAATATCAGCATGTGATATTAGTATATATGATACACTGTGTCTTTCTAGAAATGTTTTGGGGGTTTTACTGTCATTTCAGTCTTCCTCTTTATTTCTTTTTCCTATGAGTTTCCAGTTGCTCAGCATGAAATTTTTCTTCTCTTTCAATGGGCTAGGTTATGTTAAAGTTCACCAGCAAGTCACTGTTTTAAAAGGATCTTTTAACTCAAGTAATTTCACATAATTTCTGCTATAGGTCCTGGCTGATGGCAGCACAGATGTGTGCATTCCCAGCATTGTGTCTGATGGCAAAGAGGACAGGAGTTCAGAAGCAGATGAGGTTAACAAACCTATCACTTATAATGAGCATGCCCCCAGGTAAACTGCATTGCATCCATAGGTCAACACTCTTTTCTTTACTACACAGTATTTGTACAGGTTTCATAAATTGGTGCTCCCTTTGTTCAGTACTCTGTATTTGCACATTTGATTCCATCATGTTGGAGTTCTGCTTTCTTCATACAGTCCCATGTCTGTGTTTGGCTGTGCAGGTTTTTCATCATCTCTGAAGACGGTTCTGGAACGGAGCTCCTGCGGAAAAAGGATGTACACAAGTATGTGGCTGAAGCCTATAGTGATCCTGCTACTGCAGTCTTGCAGGATCCTGTACAAGAACAGCCAGGTAGAAAACTTTTCTTTTCTGACAGACTACTAATAGAAAGAATTGCAAAGTTTCAAAACTCTTATTTGGGCAGGAAATGTTTTTACCCTTGTAAATAAGGGTCCACGCTTCTAGGAGTGAAAGAAAGGAGCTTGGAGGAAAACTCTGGGAAGCAGAGAATTAACTGAAGGGCACTGTTAAGGGATAAGTGAACAAACACATGGCATATCTCTATCCACGCTCAGTCACACAAATGAAAGTGATTACCAAATAAATATATTCTTTGTGTTTGTCATTTAAAAAATTGAACGTATCACAGTCTCCATTAATGACGTAGCAATGAGGACTGTGATGCCCTGATGTTGACCCTTAGCCTGTCTGTTGGAAAGAATACATATTAAAAGGCTGAAAAGACATGAGTGGAATAGCCAACACTATATGGTACCAACCACCTTGTAGTAGCAATGCAAGAAGTTACATCCTGGAATTGTTGGTTGTCATTGTAAAGTTAGTTGGAGATGCTGTGTTTCTATAAAAGACACTGTAGTGTAACAGGTGGATGTTAACAAAAAAATAACTTTAAAAGAGAGGAAAGTATGGTTCCCCTGGATATGAGGGGATGATAAGGGAAGTTTGCTTCAAGCCATAAAGTCCTAAGACATATTTCTCATAGATTTATGTCATAAGCATATGACATAAACCAGCTTTCCCACTTACTACTCTTATAAGGTATGGCACATTTTTAGATGTACTTCTGTTCACACAAATGACTGGTTCCCCATTGCAGAAACCAACTGAAATAATTCTGCCATGGGAAAAAGAAAAAAAGAAGAGACATGGAGGGAGCCAGAAAAATGGAGAAGGTGAAAAGATCAGAAAGATGGAGAGCATACATACACAGTCAAAATCCCAGTCAAGAAAGTTTACTTACAACCAGCTATCATTTGTAATAGTAGCACATCTGATTTTCCAGACTTCCTGCTCCACCTTTCACAATACTGGCTCTATTTGCCTCGACAACAAGGCTTCACAATTTTATATCATTGTGACCAAGTACTTCAGAGGTGATATCCATTTTGAAGGTCACCTGTGGGGTAGATCATAGTAGATTAAGTAATTGTTGGGTTGGGCTGGAAAAAATATTTTGAAGAACATTAAAATTTATGCAAACAATACCAATAAATCATCTCTAATGGAATCCATCTGGTGATCAGGGTATGAAGTATAAAATACAGTGAAGAATTCTGCTTATTCTGAATATGTTGTACTACGTCTGAGATTAGTATTCAGTACACATGGGTCAATGCTCATCGCTTCCTTGTTTGGGCTACTCCCCACAGTATACAACTGAGCTGTCAACCAAGAATCAAAGCAAGTAGCATAAGCAATTCATTGTTAAAAATGGGCTGAGTAATCTGAACTTGTACAACTATTCTATAATCAACTCAATGATCTGCTGTTATCTGTAGCTATGGATACATGGAGTTTTATCTGTTAGCAATAAGATTTTTTGTAGATAGATAAGTGGCTTTTTCTGTAGGTCTGAGACCTACACTTGTCTATAATTTTTTTTAATTTAAACTGATTCTTAGCAAAATGTGTCTTTAAACCAGGTGTTTTAAGTATTACTATCCTCCGCCCTATGGCTGAAGCATCCCCCTGGGTAATGAAGAAAGAACCAGAGAGTATTGTTCCTCCGTATCTTCAAACAGAGGTTCAGAAAGAATCTTCTCCTCCTGAGGTATAATTGTTTCAAAACTGTCTTTCATTTTAAAGCAATAGATGTTGGTCTCTGTGGGGAAATGAAGCTCTGAACAATGTGAATGTTAAGTTCAGTTTATTAAGCAGACAGAGCAAAGGGTATCCTGCGTCAGGGAATGTATGGTCTCATTCTTTTGCACTTAGTGAGGGGATTCAGCAATTTTAGGGGGAGTTTGTCTTACTGGATGAAGATGTTTTAGGATAAATTGTTCCCAGGAATCTACTGGCTTTATTATCTAGGTCTATGATTCTATAAGGAGAGCACATGCTTTTCATCTGAGACACATTGCCAACAGCTGCATATTTCGGTAATGTAAGTAGCCTCTTGCTCTTTTTGTTTGCTTCTCTCTGTTCAGAGGGAGATCACAGGTCCCCCAACCAGAGGGTGTGTTTGGAAGGGTCTCAGCATTGGAGCAGCACCCTTGCCAGGCCCTGTGCGAAAATGTCCCAAAAAACTGCAAATCCGCCAGCTATTCCAGTATAAGCCACTCTGTGATGAATTAAGAGAAAAACTGCAGCTTTCCCTCAAGGTATTTCAACCACATTTATTCATTCTTCCAGTAAGCTATAGAGAACAGACAAGTAGACAAATTTGGTATGATAAATGTGTAGTATATACCTGAGAAAAAGAAATTTACTACAGTTGAAGAACAATTATTTCATACATTATGAAAGTGTTTTTCTGAAAAAGTTCAACTGTTTTACTTACCTCTTATGAAACCTAGTTTTCTGAGCAAATACATGAGATCCAGTATACATCACAGACAGTACTCTAAAAAATAATTTCCTTGCTGTCAATATTGGTGTCTGTTACTTCACTTTTATTTTGCTTAGGGTTTGTTTTCCTTCCAAAAGTCTTAAGAATTTAAACCTATAAAGCTGAACAAGAATTTCTAGCTCACCATAATTCTACAGTTAACTTGGTCACAGAGACACGCTCTGGTCTTGGTTATGTATTTGTTTTCATAAATCAATGTAGAACATTTCCAGGTTCCAGTCTGAGTTTTGTTACTCTATCCATGTCTAGGAAATAGCTGTGTAGCCTTCTGACAAAGTTTGTGGCCATCCTTCATTAGTGACTTCACAGCAGGGTGCAAGCTGGACCTCCTGTGCCAGTGTTCTGAGATGGAGTCCAAAATTCAGTAGCTTTGCCCTTCTCAGTGTTGGTGTAAAACATTCATTTATTTAATTCACATTGTGAAGATGCTCTTAGAAGAGATTTTTGACTCAAAACCCCATTATTACTTGAGAATTAGAGAATAACAAAACGTGTGTGTTCTGTAATTTATTCATTTAACCTATTTTGATAATGGCATCGCAGACTGAATTTGAAAGTTAACAGCATGTGAAATTTGTGAAGGTAGTAGCATGTTGTAGCCAGTTATATAATTTACCTTTTTTCCCCACATTACATTTCAAAGAGAACATGCTTGCAATAGAAAACACTGACAGCTGTCCAGCCCAGACATATTTGGGATATGCAAGTCTATCAGAGTGAAATTTTATCAGTTTTTCAGTCTATAAATGTATAAAAATTATTCTTTAATTTGCGTAATGATCTTTCAAAGGCAACACTATAGGAAAAGTTCCACACCAAAATGACAAGGGAAGTCTCTCCATCTCCCAGATCTGTTGTTGATTTTTAGAGAAAGATGAATGCTGTTTGTTACACTGGGAAGAAAGAACTGCAATTATTAGCACTGAAAAAACAGTTGTAATAATTGCATAAATGTGCATTGAAAATACCCTCATTGCTCATAATTCAATATTTAATTAATTATTTTTTTTCCAGAATGAAATATCTTAAATCTTTAGCCACACCTTTGCTTTGTCAGAGTAAAACCAAGAACTAAAGAAAATATTATTCTTCCTTTCTCCATCTCTTATAAAATTAAAGAGATATAAACAAGTGAAAAAGAACTGGCACTGAAAACAGATTGTTTCTGCAAACTTGTCTGTTAGTAATGTTTTGTACTGCATGTAGCTTTCTGTCAGAGTGATGTGGTTAAAACCTTTTTTTCCATCCAACTAATTTAAAGAAATGTGGGGAAAGCAAAGTGTTCTTTTCTGTAGCAGTTGGTATGATTATGTCAATGTAAATATCTATTTTAAGCCTACATCTGCATCTTTCTTGGTTTTTTTCATTGTTTCACCAGGAATATATAGACAACATCCTAAAGCAGGAGAATGAGCTGGAAGACATAAATGTGAAAGAACCAAGAACAGAAGAGGAAAAGGAGAATGCTGCAAGTCTCCTTGAACTCATGACAGTAAGAAAAATCAAGATTTTAAGTACTTCTTTCAACAAAATCCTTTTATTGCACTGGAATTGTGAGCCTTGAAACATATTCTCCATTAATAAACCAGCAAATGTCAGAGTAGCACAGTGCCAGTTCTGGTGTAGATTAATGGTAAAGCAGAGCCATGCTCAGCCTTCAGCTGGCCTGAATTCAGCTGGGCACTGCTGCCATTAGGGGAAGCAATGCTCAGAACAATTCAGGAGTTTGACTACTGAATGATATGTTCCCAAACACACAGACCAAAATTACTTTCCAGTAATTTGCTTTTTTTAATATCCCCCAACATCAGGATGAAAATGTTTCCAGTCTGTTGTCATTGCACATGGGAGACTTTTATTTCAACCACAGCCACCTCCATAGTAAGAATTTAAACCCTGCTTTTGGGATAATACAAAAACAGTCTGGAGGAATATTGTTATTACTGCTGAGCAGCTTTTTTTTTTTTTTTTAATATAATCTGTGTATTTTCATGGATAATTAGAGCACAAAAAGAAAAAGGATAGGAATAGGTAATGGGGAAGGTGGGTAAATAGGAAAAGAGGATCACAGTTTTTCTTGAAAGAGGGACGAAGAAATGATCTGTCAGTAACTCCTTCTGCATCTATCCTCTAGGTAAACATTTATTTACTTCGATGAGACCCACGTGCTGAAGCTCACATACTGCTCAGATCCAGTGAACTTGTCTAGTGACTAATTACTGTTGATTGTCCTGGCTACCTTTCCAGTTACAGATTTCACACTGGACAGCTCTTTTGTGAGCAGCAGTCTCAGTGTGCACATGCTGTGGCCCAGGAATCAGTGTCACATTGCTCCCAAGTCTCCAATGGCTCTGTTACAACCCAGACTGCCTGGGTGCAGGAACTCTGGTTTCCAGTTAACTGCTTCAGAGACAGCAGTAAGAATAAAGGAAACACTTCAGAGCCTCTTAAGCTTCATTCACTTTACTGTAAGCCAGCCACATGAGATCTCCTCAGTAACAAAGCCTGCAAATTCCTGAACACATTTCCCATTTGACTTGTTGGGAATGTAAGCTTAATACAAGTATATCTTGTTCAGATTTTTAGCAGAAAGAATTAGCTTAGTTGAGCTAATAAAAAGTAACCATGTAAAATACAAAGCTATCTGTTAAGTGGGTCATCAAGAAGGAAACAAATACCTGTTTAGAACAGGAAATGGTACTTCCTTTTTTCCCCAGCTTATGTTTTCTAACACACTGAAATGTGACAATATGACTACAAGAATGGGGGTAACAAGATAGCACTTGTTTACAATATAAACCCTTTGAACAAGATGCTGTTGTTGTGTGTTTCATTTCTCACTTCTCATTTCATTTCTCCTTCATTGCAGTCCTTCCCTGACTGGGAGAAGTCAACCGAAAAGCTCAGTGATAAAGGTAATAAAAATTGAATACCTGTGTTTTTAAAATTTAAAATATCATAATAAGTTTTAAAGTATTGTAATATTTTTAAAGAGGGAATATAAAGGTGAATTCATCTATGTGCTATGTACATGCTTCTGTGTGACTCTCACAGGTGATTAGAACTTGTTAGCATCAATGATCTGAAAAATAATTCCTGGTTTTAGGCATGTGTATTTGACATTTAGACTCAGATTTCCACATGTAATGAGTTTTCTTAGGTATAAGAACTGTGACAATAGTTGGCTACTTTTATGCAAGTAACAACTTTTCAGACAAGTTTTTCAAAGCAACTAAGTAAATCCTGGTTATTTATTACACTTCAAAAGCTAATCTCAAACCATCACATGTTGGGGTTACATTCACCTACCTAAGGGAAAAGAGGTAGCAATGTATCATGAATTTTTGTTTAAGTTTTCACAAGATATTTATTAACATTTATTGTTTTCAATATGTACAAATAAAAATTAAGATGTCTGTTTCTTTATAAAAACCCATAAGCCTTTTCTGTTGAAAAACTTACTCAATTCCATCCCATAGTGGTGCTCATCTTTAAAGTGTTACTTTTTTTGCCCTTCATACCTTGTCAAGAGTATTTCTACTTGTCAAAAAACCTCCAACTGTGCAAAGTAAACAGAAACTTCTGCAACAAATGCTGAACAATTTCCTTTTAAATGGCATTGCGATTTTAATGTAATATTTCTAATGAAGAAGATAGTAGGAAAGAAAAGCTCTTTGAAATAGGTAAGAATAGAAAAAGCTGGAAAATAAAATCATATTTTATGGTGAAAAAGCTGACCAAAA